>JZKD02S1674159.1:514390-553593 GCA_000966675.3 Picea glauca
AAACTCTTTCATCTTGGATAGAAGTTTTACCAAAATGTCTGCTTATCTGCTCATTTGTGGAGATATGTATTGGAGAATCATTTTCTCCTTTCTGGACTTCATCATGGATAATGTAGTGCTTGATTTCAAATGTACTTTAGTCTGGAACACTGTGAAGGCTTCATGTAGATCTGAACAACATAGTATATCATAGTTGGAAAGCTGGAACATATCCATGTGGCACTTCTTCTATCATCATGAGATATGATCTACCGAGTAGTCATCTTGATGTTATAGGCAATATTCACCACGCTTCTGTTGTGCACTGGAGGTTCTGCACCAAGTTATCTTGTAAAGGAGTCTCTTTCTGGTATGCCTCAAGATCTTGAGATTGCTCTTCATACACTCTTTATTCAATTTCTCTGGAGAACATTCGTTGCATTCATCTGATGTAGAACTCCAACTCATGGATGTTGTGGATGATATAATGACTCATGTAGTGATATGTCTGGTGTACTGGAGCAAGTAATCATCATAGTATTCTCCCTCCATCTGGGAGAAATTCTAGTTCTAGATCATTGCAATGCTATCATTCATAAGTCTTCCATACACTGTTCTTCATCACGACTTTCAGTTCCTCTGCTTGAATTATTTTATTGAGTTTATATCAGGCTGACAGTCTTATGATTCTTGATACAATGACTGGTTGTTTTGGCTTTTCTTTCTTTCTTGGAATCTTCATGTGCTTCTTTGGTTCTCGGGTCTTATAGATTCCATGCCCTAGAGATTCCATTTCTTCCTTTCATCATAGGATCACAGATTTGGATGGATAACCGGGAATACTTTAAGGCTTCTCTTTGAAGAAGTCTTCTTCTATGTTTGAACTGAACGCGTACTGTTTTTCATTGTTACTACCATGGATATATATACTTCATCATCTTCAATGGATCATACGATTAGCTCCCTCCTAATCCTTGCTTCATGTATAAGTGCATATAATCGGCTCCCTCTGTCTAACAGAGTCCATGCTTCCATCTGCATCCTCACTGTCTTCTGCAATTTATAATTGGCTCTCTTGTCTAACAGAGTCCACGCTTCCATCTACATCCTTATTGTCTTCTGCAATGTATAATTGGCTCTCTTGTTTCCATCTTGTTGTTTTCTACAAAACATCATAAGTCCTTTTCCAATTTCCTCTCGATTGCTAACTTCTTTCTGTTTTTTCTTCTTCCAAGTCTCTTCATGATTGATTCGGTTTATCTTGCAATAGCTTCCACATGATTTGTATTTCATCCTTTAATGTGTATTATCTAATAATATCCATTTTCATCTTGTTTGTTCTTCCCTAGGTATAGTTCTTCTTGGAACACATTATCTTCCAAGAGATAGATATACAAGATATGTACAGAGACGATGCAAACAAGATATGTACAAGAAATAAGAAGAGTGTTGTTACCTTTTTAGAAGAAGAAGTCTCTTCCATCCTACTTAGTATTCTTTGTAGGTTCCTTTTCTTTGGCAATCGATGCTTCGTGTTTCTCCTTCCTTTTCTTTAGCTCGGGACACTAATTCTTGTAGTGACCGTACTTTTGACAGTTGAAACATTGTACTTTTGAAATGTCTTTCTCTTGATTTGGCTTCCTCCTTGAACCAAACTTCCTTTTGTTCCTCAAGTTCTTGAATCTTGTTGAGAAGGATTGATCATCGTACTTCTTTTGGGGTTTCTCTTGTGCATTGATCCTTGATTCTTCTTGCGCACAACAAGTCCAAAGTTCTTCAAATGTCGGGTACTCCTTCCTTGTGTTCATGCTTGCAGAAAATGCAGCCCATGTCTTGGGAAGACCATTGAGTACTATGTTCACCAATTCCTTCTCTGAAGTGATCTCTTCAATAGCTTGTAGTTGATCTCTTAACTGGGAGATTCTTACAAAGTATGATGTTATGCTGTCATCATTATTCATCTTCATGTCACGGAGCTCATCCTTCAGACTCATAACTTGTCCAATGTTTCTGATTGAGAAGAGATTTGTTAGGTCATCGTACATATTCTTCGATGAGTCAAGATGGGAGATGTAGGGTATCAAATGGTCTTTTATGGAATCCACTATGATACGCATGGAATTGATGTCAACATCTTTGAACTTCTCCATAGCTGCAACGTTCTGCGGTTCCTTCTCCTCCTTCTTCAAACTTCGGCTTCACGATCTTTCCTTTCACGATATCCAGTACTTTATTCTTGGCAAGGATGAGGTCAATACTTGTCTTCCACGCTCTGAAGTTAGAGGCTCTATCTAACTTGTTCTCGTACTTCATAGAGTTAGTCATGGCTGCTTGACTTGGTCAAACCCTAGATTTGACCAGAAATTCAAACTTCACGTCTTGGCTTGCTGAGAGTATCAGGAGATGTGCTAGGCTAGGGTGCACTGATCTGTCCAGAGATTATGTCAATCTCTTCACTTAAGGTGCTTCAACAAGAGTTTTAGGGTTTCTGCAACTGCTCCTGCTAGTAACCCTAGCGACAGTGTCTTGGGAGATGCTTCTGCTAGTAACCCTAGCGGCAGTTCCTCAACGAGATTAATATCCTAGCGACTATGTTTCCTTCCAGCATTTAGACTGAATGAAGGAGGTGTGGGCCCATAACCTGTTAAAATATAGAAGATTGTGTGCTCGTTTTACCATTGACGATACCCTCGTCACTCAACCATAGGCCTAAGCCACCCTCCGAGCACCTTAACCTTGAATGAGAATTACTCCGGAAGCAAACCCTAGGCTAGATATCCAAGCAAGGTGTACCGCATCTTCCTCCAAGGATAGCGCACCAACAATAGCTGATCAGATAGTCCAAACCCTAGCCAAGAGATAGTCCAAGCAAGGTGTAGCGCATCTTCCTCCAAGGATAGTACACCAACAATAGTTGATCAGATAGTCCAAACCCTAGCCAAGAGATAGTCCAAACCAATACTAAAAACTAGCTACTACTGTTGCTGCACCTGCAACCCTCCTCCACATGTGCGCACCAAACTGGGAACTGCAGTGTGCACCAACTAGGAACTGCAGTTCTGAGATGTGCCAAAATGAGAACTAGCACCTGGTATTTATATTGGTTCTTCCATATTTGTTGTGGTCGACTTATCCTTCTGGATATGTGTATGTTCAGTATATTATTATTATTTATGGCCAACTTCTTCTCTTGGAGGCTAATAACCTAATATAAATTATATTCTTGAGCCAACAAGACTTCTAGGGTTATTAGCCAACTCATTAGGGTTTTCTCTTGCTTTCCGGAGTCTTCTATTCTTGTTAGTTTCACACGTGGAGGTAAATACCTCCCGCAACTACCATAATATTAACAGAAACATACTCAGAACAGCCTTGAGAATCAGAGATTCTCAAGTTGTTCGTATGATAGAAAAGATCTGTCATCATCACACAATATGGAAATGATCTTGATCACTAACTCAAGCCAAACGTGAGCCAAAACGTGTAACAACCTTGAGGATCGGTCTTCAGGATACAGATTTGAATGATATACCAGCTTCTAGGATCAGTTGGAATCTGTTGCAGCGGGTGTAACAGCTTCCAAGAAATGTGTGCAATTGTTGTAGTCGTGTAACATCATGTAGAACTGGTGCACAACTGTAACAACACCGATCTTTCTTCAAGACTTGGTTGTTTTTATTTAATCTACACATTTTGATCATTAGTTGAACATTCATGGCTAAAATATGAGAAACACTACCAATCAAACATGTTAAGTAAATAAGAATACAAAAGAAAGATCAATGATTCATACCTTGGGAAAAGGTCTTAGCAAACATTATATTAGGCATTTTAGCATAGAAATGATAAGGTTGAATGAGAAAAATATATAGTTAAAAAGGGACATTTCTGGGTCCTAACAATACCTTGTCAAATGGAAGGATTTTCCTATTGAGGATGCTATATGGGAAGGAGAGCAGGTACTCTACCATTCGAGATTAAATTTTCTTGAGGGAAAGCAATCTTGGGTGGGGAGGATTGTAATGTCCCCATATTCCTAATCTCTCTAAGAGATAATTCCGCTAGCCTAATTGAGCTCCCGTGGGCTAGAGCATAAAATAATCAACGGAACATTATCCGACATTCATAAGAGAAGGAAAGAAAAGATCGAGTTAGAAGTATAAAAAAAGGGGATAGGAGGAGTAAGGGATCATTCTTGCATTCACTCATCTGGAAAACATATTTTGGAGAGCTCTTGAGGAAAGAGTTTAGGGTTTTGGAAACCCTTGTTCATCTACTGGTTTCGGTGTTGCAATGATACACCCTAGTTGGCATATGAAGATATCACTTCAGATTTCTTCTTTGCTTTCATTGTTAAGTTGAGTTACTTCCTCTTATCCCACATGAATGCAATACTTCCTTCATTGTAGTTTATGTAAGTTATATTCTCAATGTAGGGGTACAAAGATGACTCTATGTTGATTGCATATTTAATAGCCTTCTGACATTCTTTATCCCCTTTATTTGCTTCTTTTTTCAATATCTTGATGGACCCTGGCTCTTTTCCTTGGAATGTTGCAAGTTTATCTTTGTATTCATTCTCCCTTGGAAGTAGTGCATCTATGCAATCTTCCTGCATAAAAGGTAGGTCTTGCGGATCATACTCAATCGTATCTAGAACCTCATCGAAATCATCCTCGTTACTATAATCAGGGTCATTTCGATCCAAAACCTGTTTCCTAGACACCTCTCAGTTATAGAGGATCTCGAAGTTACCATCTCCCATAGGAATGTGTGCATGAGTGAGGTCCATGATGAAGAACCTACCAAGAGTGGTTGCCCAACACCTTGATAAGAGTATACCCCAAGCGTATGGAACATCAATCACCACTATGTTCATGATAAGGCCAATGTGAGGGAAATATTTCAGGTAGACTTCCATGTCTTCTATGAGACTATAAACTTTCACCTTCTTGGATTCAATGCCACAGACATTTCCATAGGGGTGAGTTGTTTTCAAACCAAGTTGTTTTATTACCTTCAAAATCATCACATTTGTCGAGGCCCTGGAATCAAGCAGAGACCATTCACACCAAGAGATCTGTAAAAGGGAGGATCGGTATCCCTCTGTCGTCCATGGTACATGGTGTTTAATATCATAGGAGGATATTATTCCTCATTTGGAACCTTCAATGCCTTCAACACCTCTCTTCTGACATAATTAATCTTGCACATTTCCACCATAGGAACTGACACATTCATGTTTCCAAACATGGTTGGGACATCTATATTCAACTAAATCTCTTCTTCTTGTGTTGGATTTGGAAACAATTCTTGCATTGGAGGTAGGGGTGGTGGGACCACTTTCTTTGCTACCCCGGGAGCCATTTGCTTTGGCTGAAGTGAAGATTGATTTGTTACCTGAGATGAGGTTTTATTTTCTGAAGATTGTGGAGGAAAGATAGAAATTTTATTCCTTCTTGCATGGGTCAGGATCTCCCTTTTCTTTAATTCGCTCCTTTGTTCTTCAGTCAATTGATTAAGAGATTTTAGTTGTCCATCTCTAGTTCCTTTTCTTCTGGTTTTTTCAATCTGTTCCAATGTAATACATGTGGGTCTATCATAATCCTCATCCTGAAAGGAAAATATTGTATCCATGAAATTGATATTGTCCTGGACTCTTATTCTTGTCTTGGACACTCTTCCTTTGGGTGAGGTTCTTGGCAAGGAGAGCACCATGGTAATTCCTCTAAATTCACCATCTCGACAGGGTTCAGTGTGTCAAGAGCCTTCACCTCTTGTTGAGGCTTTTCCTTCCAACCTGTGGTTTGTTTCTCAACGAAAGGATTCATGGGAGCAGATTGATTCCTTTCCAAATTTTTCAACCTGCTCATAACTTGATTCTGAGTTTGGATAAACTGAGCATTCATCTGATCAAGCTTCTGAGCTATGAGAGAAATTGGGTCTAGTGCATTGTTGGTAGTTGTTTTTGCCTTTGGTTTTTCTTTGGCACGAGGATATTGAAAATGATCGAACTTGGAGCACAAAATATTTTGTTCAATGTTTGCATTGTACTCTTTGGATTCTACCAAAGTGTGAGGTTTCTTGTCCCTCGAGATGAAACCAAACTTCCCTTCAAAGGCATTGACATAAAGGAGATGAGTAGTTTCTGCGGTAGGGCACAAATCCTGGGGAATTTGGTTGTGCATTTTATCAAATTTGGTATCAAAATCACTAAATGTCTCGTTCTCCTTTATCTTTATCTGGTTGAACTGATTCATTAACATACCACTATCTTTCTTCAATGAACACTTGCTTTTGAACAACTTAGCAAATTCTTCATAAGTGGTAAGGTGATCATGTGGTAAGTCATCAAACCACCTTTGGGCATCTTCAGTGAGAGATGTTGCTAACAACTTCATTGCAATATCTTCATGCTCTACTCCTTCATTCTGCATGTCTCGACTGATGGCACGTAGATGTCGTTATGTGGTGATTACGTTGTTCCCAGAAAAATTTGGAAACCATTTGTTGATCTCTTTAAGCATGGTATTGGGATATCCAGCGATGGTTGTCATGTTCAAGGGATTATAGAGGTCATTTTCCCAAGGATGAGCCATTGGTGCAAGTGGGAGATTACCATGATAGAGTTGTTTGAAAATGGGGGAATGTAGAGGAGGCCTTCTTTGGTAGGGTTTGGAAGGTTTGAATCTTCCAGAGGGAAGGGTTTTTCTAGAAGAAGGATTATGGGAAGGTGGAGTCATCAGATGAGCTTCAAATCATCAGGGAGAGAAAGGAAAAGGGAACTTCCCTCAAGTGGATTTGCCAGGAAAGTTAGGGGTAAAGGCTTTGGGATCAAAGCTTTCCAAAGTGTCATTAAGGCTCAAAAGAGGATTCAAAATCCTTCCTGACAATGATGCCAAAAATTTATCGCACAAATTGCAGGTTGGGAAAAGTGTGACCCAATCAACAAGATGGCGAGAACTATGGGAGTGTCTACACAATGTCACATTAGACAAACCCTCCCCTCACTTTAGTGCAGAAGAAATCCTACATAAGAGAGGAGTCTCGGGTGACCCTAGAGGGAAATGGGATGGAAAGTGGAGTAATGGAAAGATAACCCCCTATAAGTCAAATATGGGAATGAAGGGAGGCTTGAGAGGATGTCTTGAGGTTGAGGGAAGCTTCCAAAGATCTTCAGTACCTACACCACAGTGTTAGACCTGCCCGAGACAAGACAAATTGAAGAGATACAATCCAAGATATTCAATGGAAAAGAAAGTGAAGCTTGTTGTCCTATGTAACAACAGTAAACAATGATATAACTCAACAAGTAAATAATAATTAAAACTGCTAGATATGCCACTAAAAGTCAAGTAAAGATGCAAGAGATAAAACTAGTAACGACTAGTATAACTCAAGTGATATAAAACAAGACTTTAGTGAGGATATGGGGTTTTTAAATGATGTTATTGCAGAGATATTATAACATCCATATGGCTATAGAAAATATATGCTACAGCAACAAGATCTACCCCTAAAAATTGTTAAGATTTTACTGTTGTTATTAGGTTATTTCCAAATTTCATGATCATTCAATGCATTTCCAAAACAACATTATAAAGAGGATCATTGAAATAAACAAAATCACAAGGTACACAACATTTTATCCTGGGAAACCCTCATGGGAAAGAAAACCCAACAAAACTTCCTCAATAATAGACTGTCAGTACAATGCCAAGACTAAGACCAAAATAAAAAAGACAAACCAAGACCAAGCATGTGCCTCTCTTCTCCTTCATTAGACTTCTTCCTGCAACTGCAATTGTCTTCAAGATATGTGCACTAGATGAGTGAGTGAGTGTGTTCAAATGAGACACCATACTCACATATAAATACAAGTTGTGATGTGGCGCTAGGGTTGTGTCTCTTCACTTGGTGGAGCCAACTTCTCCGAGAAGTGGCTAAAACCACTTTACAATTACTAGGGACCGACTTTACAAATACCACCATACAAATACATGTTTGAAAAATCCACAAAAGGGGATTTGATCTTGTACAAGACCCGACTTGATCAATCCACAAAAGGGGATTTGATCTATACAATAATTACTCAAATATAAGTAGAATATTCTTTGAAGTTACAATAATTCAACACTCCCCCTTAACGATAATGGTGTTATACTGACATGAATCAATACAACATCATCAAGAGAAGGAGAGGGAAACATCATCATCAATCATCTGGAACACTGACTGGCACATCTATAAATCATTGGAAGTTTTTCTCATCAACATCAGTAGAAAATGAGCATCATCATCATCATCATCTGCAACACGGAGCTGGAGTAACATCATCATAATCAACAACATGAAGTTGGAACATCAACATCAACAACACGACGCTAGAACAACAACATCTATATGTGGCAATAGAATGAAGCAGGTGCATCAACAACATTTGTGGTACTCTAACAAATTGTCCTTACCGGACCTTCAGGATCTATCGATGAATCATAAGATTCCATATGATATAGAATCCTAATTGAGATACCACTACTGACCACAACTGGCATATACATGCACAGGTACTCTGACAGACCGTCCTTATCGGACCTTCGAGATCTTCCCAGGAATGATCAGTCCCCTATGATATAAAATCCTAACTGAGCTACCCGATGTTGGTCAGGATACCATAGTATCATCAACAACAATCCTCCTTTCGAGGGAGATCCTTTCGGACTACACCAAGGTTGTCTTGGAAGTACTCAAATGTCACATGAGATAGAGGCTTAGTCAACACATCTACAACCTTCTCGTTTGTGCCAACATATTGGAGCTTTAAAATTCCCTTCTGCACCATGTCACAAATGTAGTGATACCGGATCTCTATGTGCTTTGTTTTATCATGGAACATTGGGTTCTCTGACATCCTTATGAAACTCTAGTTATCACATAAAATCATGGTATTTTCCATCTCCAGATCGAACAGACCAGTCAACAACCTCTGGAGCCATATGGCTTCACAAATAGCAGAACATGATGCAATGTACTCTGCTTATGTCGTGTTGAGATAAATACTGGATTTCTTCTCGCTTTGCCATGAAGTCATGGCTGAACCCAAACTGAAACAACATCTTGAAGTTCTATTTCTATCTGAAGCACTTCCAGCCCAATCTGAATCAGTATAACCATACAATTTGAAGTCATGATATCCAATATAACAGAGACCATAATCCAATGTACCCTTAAGGTATCCCATCACATGATTTGCAGCTACAAGGTGAACATGTATGGGCTCCACCAGATACTGACTCAAGATGTTCACAACAAAGCATATATCTGGCCCGGTATTTGTCAGATACATCAATGAACCAATATTTTATCTGTATAGAGTAGCATCAACCAACTCTGATGAAGTATCAACCAAGAGCTTCAAATTCGTTTCCATGGGTGTGTTCATGGCTTTGCATTTCAACATGTCAAATATCTTCAGTGTTTCAACTGCATACTTCCCTTGGTTAAGGAAGATCTTCTCTGGGCTCTTCCAAACTTCAAGACCTAATAAATAATGCATCGGGCCTAGGTCTTTTATTTCAAACTCAACAAAAAGCTTCTTCTTACAATTTGTGATGAGGTTTTCTTCTCCTGTCAAGAATAAATCATCCACATATAGTAGCAATATAATTGGTTCATCATTCATAACCTTAAGTAAAGGTTAGGATCATCTTTACTCTTGGTAAAGCTCAATATTTTCAGGAAACTATCAATTATGACATACCAAGCTCTAGGAGCTTGCTTCAACCCGTACATAGCTTTATTCAACCTACAGACATGAGTCTCTCTATCTTCAACTTCAAACCCTTGTGGTTGTTCTATATACACTTCTTCTTCAATAAAACCATTTAAGAAAGTTGTTTTCACATCCATCTGGTGCAACTTCCACTTCATTTTGGCTGCAAGAGCTATGATGGTTCTGATAGAAGTGTATCTGGATACAAAAGCAAATGTTTCTTCATAGTCAATACCTTCATTTTGACAAAATTCATGAGCCACAAATCTTGCCTTATGTTTTTCAATTCTTTCGTTTGTTGCATGTTTTATTTTGTATATCCCCTTGGAAGATACCGCATATTTGTTCTTTGGTCTGGGAACTACTTCCCATACATCATTCTTCATAATGGACTGGTATTCTTCTGTCATGGCGTCCATCCATTATTTCTTCTAAACAAATTCCTCAAAGCAAGTAGGTTTCTTTTCTACGAGATCACACATCAAGGCCATATAGTTGGAGAATGGCTTAGGTTTCTTGATTTGTCTCATGGTTCCTTTTAGGGCATGATACTTTTATGTGTCCTGAATGAATTCTCTATCCCAAGCTGACTTTCTCTTGTGATAGATAGTCATACGGAGAGGTTCTTGAGATTCTATCATATCATGATCTTCCGGAATCTCATCATTAGGGGTAACTGCAACTTCCTTTATGGGTTTTGCAACTCTGGGAGCTACAGGTTCTTCTTCATATACTTCTTCAAGCTGACATTTCCTTGATATTTTGAGGGTTGCATCTTCATCAAAGGTTACATCTCTATTGATCTCAATATGATGATAACCTTGTATGTAAATTCTGAAGGCCTTAGAGACCTCACAGTATCCAACAAATATTCCCTTATTTCCTGAAGGATCCAACTTAGTTCTCTTTTCTTTTGGAATGTGTACAAATATTGGACAACCAAATATTTTTAAATGGCTTACTTCCGACTTCTTTCCGGTGAACATTTCTTTGGGAGTTTTGAATCCAAGGGCACTATGGGATAATATGTTTTGGACATATATTGTTGTTCTTGTTGCTTCAGCCCATAAGTGCATTGGAAGATCTTGATAGTGAATCATAGTATTTACTGCTTCCATGATCGTTCTATTCTTTCTTTCTGCTACACCATTTTGTTGAGGATTATAGGGAGTGGTGAGCTCCCTCTTAATCTTGACATCTCTGCAAAAGATTCCAAATTCATTTGAAGTATACTCTCCTCCATTATCTGACATGAGTATCTTGATTTTCCTTTTGGA
Source organism: Picea glauca (assembly GCA_000966675.3). NCBI lineage: Eukaryota > Viridiplantae > Streptophyta > Pinopsida > Pinales > Pinaceae > Picea > Picea glauca. The sequence goes on from JZKD02S1674159.1 coordinate 525,419, forward strand.
GAGGTTTTCTACCAAGGCTTTGAATTCCTTGAACTTTCCAAGTACTTCATCTTTTGACTTCAAGAAATAAACCCAAGTCTTACTAGAGTAATCATCAATAAAAGATACATAGTATACATACCTTCTTAGAGAGGTTGATGGAATTGGACTGCATACATCTGAGTGGACAAGTTCCATAATTCCTTCTTCTTTATTGTCACTCTTTGGAAAATGATTCTTTATGTTCTTTCCTTGTGCACATCCATTGCATACACCTTCATCATCAACCTTTAATTCTGGTAAACCTGTAACTACCTTGCTTACTGTTGGGCACTTTAATTATCTAAATGAATAGAGAGTTAAGGTGTTCAATATAAATTATCAACCCAAGGAAGTCTATTATTTCAAGATAATTGTGCACAATCTATGCTAGATTATGGAAGCAACACTAATCTAGTTGTAGTAGGGGAAAAAAAATAAACAAAAATTATTACTAACATAATTATACTGACACAACTGGAGTTCTGCAGAATTGAAATCACAAATTGAAATCTAGACTGATGAATGTATAAGAATTCTGGATTACCTATTCTAATCTAACTTTATATTTTACTTTTGCAGGAAGGAGTTCTCTACTAATTGCAGAAGGAAATCTACTTATTGCAAGAAAGTAATCCACACTTTTATTTTCTTTTACTTGAAAACAAGATTTTAATCTAATGTAGAAAAAGGGAAAGCAATTCTCCAACAATGTTCAACAATTGAATTTTAATTCTCATGAGACAGATTTATGTGCATCTACAGGAAAGCACTGGACTGTAACAACAACTGTGTTCTAGAATTGTTAATCAGATAAACCATTCACATTAAAACAACTATTATGGAATTCAAAATAGAGGGGAATCTGTGAGGAAGGTGGGCCATTTCCTTCTCATTGAATCCTCTCAGGGAAATAGGCTACAGTCTGCTAAAGAAATTCAGTCCACTCTTCTATTGATTTTCCAAAAATATTGTGTACAATAAGGTTTGCTTCTCTTCACTTTCTCGTAGTTCGAAAATCATCCCTCTAATTACAAAATCTCTGTTATTTAAAGTCAGATTCATTCAGTTAAAACAAAATCAGAACAGCCTTGATAATCCTTGATTCTCAAGCTATCCGTATGATATCATTAATACAAGATCTAGAACTAATCTTGCAAGTTAAAACATATAACATGAGGTGTAGCATCTTCCAGGCTCAGTGGCATTTGTTGCAGCAGTCGTGTAACAACAAAATCAGTGGCATTTGTTACAGCAGTCATGTATCAGCAGAATCGGTGGCACCTGTTGCAACAGTCGTGTATTAGCAGAATCAGTGGCACCTGTTGCAACAGTCGTGTATTAGCAGAATCAGTGGCACCTGTTGCAACAGTGGCACCTGTATTGTAACAGCTTCCAGGATTGGCGCATAGTTGTAACAGCTTCCAAGATTGGCACATAGTTGTAACAGCTGGTGTAACAACAACGACCATTCTTTAAGAATCGGTTGTTCTATTCATTTCGATCATTAGTTGAATCATTTTATGGGTAAAACATGTGAACATTACCAATCAAACATGCTAAGTAAATGAAAATATAAAAGCAAGATAAATTATTCATACCTGGGGAAAAAGGTCTTAGCATGCATTATAGTAGGCATTTAACTTAGAGATGATAAGGTTGAATAGGCAAAAGATGTGATGAAAAAAAGACATTTCTGGGTCCTAACACTTACATATGGTAAGGCTTTGTAGTTGATGTGAGGTGGTCTTCTATGCCAAAGTTGTTGATGAATGCATCTATGGGAGACATCCTCCAGTTTACAAACCTGTGAGATGCGTAACATAGAAGCTATGTGAAGCATTTCTCTCAGCTTACAAACCTGAGAGAAAGCCCCTATGAAGGGTTCTTGGTTCCTTCTTGGGACAGAGTCACGAATGTAGAGATGACCTCCTCCATGACGTGAGTGAGAAGAAATCCAGCTGATTATCCAGGTGAAAAGCGATTTGTTGAGTTAGGATGTGTTTGTGGCTGAGCACAAGGTGAATGTGGGAAATCCCAAAAGTGTTGGGCACATCATCATGTGAACAGAAATAATGATGATGTGATAGCCTCCTCTGAGCAGTAGAGTTGACGAGAAAACTCCAGATGATTCTCCTATTGGTGGCAGTGGGAAATAAAATCTGTAGAGTGGACATGCACAGGTGAACGTGTGAAGACCTGGTTCATCTGTGTAATGCAGTGAAACAGGTCCATGGAATCCCTATGGATGTGCCCCTAGTGGATGAGCATTAGTGGGTGTATCAAATCCTTTTCTATATATTGTTCAAGAGTCAAACCTACCTGTAACCCTAGTTATTGTGTAAAGGGTACAGGTCGGCCCTATGTTAATATGATTAACATAAACAAGATAATTAATATTGTGAATATTAATTATAATAATAATAAATATAATAATAAGTATATTCAACTAGGGAGGTTAGCCCTGTTGTGCCAATAGAATCCCTTGTTAATTAGTCAAAGTCTAATATAAGTAGGAGATGATTCTCCATTGTAGAATCATATCCTTCTCATATGTTTTAGAAATTTCAGCAAGTACTTCTCTTTGGAAAAGGTGCACACCTCTCTTGGGCGCTAGTGTTCTAGGGCCTAAGCACCCTCTTGTGTACTAATTCATTCTTTGTGGTGAAAGTTCTTTCTCTTGAAGAATATAGCAAAGGATTTTGCTGGGTTTTTATCCCTTGTTTGAGAAGGGTTTCCCAAGATATATCTTGTGTTCTTATGCATGGTGTTTCTTCCTGTGATCTTGGTTGCTGCAACATTCTTGTTTATGGTGAAGACATGATGAAATTAAATGAACTACATGCTTAACCTAGCTTATGAAAAATCAAGAAAATTTCACAAGGACTTTTAGTAGAGTGATTCAAGGCTACATCTGAGTGACCTTTTAACTTGTACAAACCACCTTCTTTTATTCCAACAACAACTGCATCTTCTATATTTTTTCCTTTGGACCACATAAGAACTTCACCATCTATGAATGTAACTCTGAAACCTTTCATATATAGAGCTAAAATAGAAAGTAAGTTCTTTTCCAAACCTGGTACATAGAGTACATCCTTCATTCTCATCAGAGTTCCTGAATCAAGTTTGTAGGTGGCTTCTCCCAATCCTTTGATTGGTTACTGATAGTCATCTCCAAGTGAAACTTGTTGGGGGGATTCCTTCTCTATAAGGCTGCAGAGAGTGTTCTTCTGACCTGTCATGTGCTTAGAGACACCACTATCTATGAGCCAAGTATCCTCTCCAGGTGTCACAGATTCTAAGAGCTGGAAAAAAACGTATTCTTCAATCTCTTCTTTGGCTAACTTCTTGGGTGGCTCATCATATTTTGTTGCATGGGCACGGTGTCTTTTTTTATTTCTCCTCTTGTATTCTTCTCTTCTGGCAGGACAATTCTTAGCAATGTGTCCCATCTTATCACAATGATAACATGGGTAGGAGGAGAAATATTTTCCCTTTCTTTGACCCTTATGATATTTCTAGAATCTCTTTGGAGTGAGATTCTTTATGAAAATGAGTCTCCTTTTGAAAATGAGATTTTCCCTTTCCACACTTAGCATGAGCAGCTAGAGTTTGATCTTCATCTTTTAATATAATGGCTTCTCGGTTAGCCAGCCTTTCTTCTTCTTGAACACATTCTTGCCATAAACTGTCAAATTAGAGTTTCTCTTTTCTTGCACAAATAGTTTGGATGAAGGAATCACAAGGTATTGTGAGACCATTAAGAGTTGTCATCATGAGTTCATCTTCATCTAAGTTGTCTCCAATTGCCTCTAATTGTTCCTTGAATTGAGAAACCCTAGAGAAATAGTCTTGAATTGTTTCTCCTTTTTGCATCTTTGTATTCTTGAGTTGGGTTCTCAAGTTCATCTTTCGGTTGATGTTCCTTCCTTCATACATTTTGGTTAGAGTATCAAACACATATTTTGGAGTATTCTTAGAAGAAAATTGATGGATCAAGTGGTCTTTAATGGAATCTACAATTATTCTTTTAGCTTTAATCATATATTTCTTGTACTTCTCTTTGGCTACATTTTCTTCGGGTTTCGGTACATTTTCTTTTGTGAATTTTGCAAGGTCATTCTCTTCAAGAATGAGTCCAATTTTGTACTTCCAGTCACATAAATTTTCCACACCTTCTAACTTGTCAACAAGCTTGGTGCTTGCAGACATATGATTTGGAGCTAAGAAAATGTCCAAAAAAGGAAGTGCTCAAAAAATGAAATTGAGCTTACCAGGAGATGCGTTGGGATGAGGCGAGTTTGTTGGAACTTACTATTTCAGAAAATTCCAAGTTTTACCCCTTGAAACTTGACCTGGGAAATTTTGGACTGGTACTGGTTCTAGTTTCCTGTTTTTCTAGTTTTTTGGTACCAGTCAAAACTAGGGTTTGACTTTCCATAGAATCTAGCCGCTGAAAAAGTTCGTTCAATCTGCCAAAAGATGTGCTAGGGAAAGCCACACTTTCCAAGGTGGTCTTTGGTCAAAATTTCCTCTTCAGTAAGAAGCCCTAATTTTCTTGTGCGAAAACATGAACGTCAAGATACCAAGTGAAATATGCTCTATTTAGTCAAAATCTGACACCATGTTAAGATTTTACTGTTGTTATTAGGTTATTTCCAAATTTCATGAGCATTCAATGCATTTCCATAGCAACAGTATAAATAGGATCATTGAAAGAAACACAATCACAAGGTGCACAACATTTTATCCTGGGAAACCCTCATGGGGAAGAAAACCCAGCAAAACTTCTTCAATAATAGATTGCCAGTACAATTCCAAGACTAAGACCAAAACACCAAAGACAGACCAAGACCAAGCATGTGTCTCTCTTCTCCTTCATTAGACTTCTTCCTGCAACTGTCTTCAAGATATGCACACTAGATGAGTGAGTGAGTGTGTTCAAATGAGACACCATCCTCACATATAAATACAAGTTGTGAGGTGGCGTTAAGGTTGTGTCTCTTCACTTGGTGGAGCCGACTTCTCCTAGAAGTGGCTAAAACCACTTTACAATTACTAGGGGTTGACTTTACAAATACCACCATACAAATACATGTTTGACCAATCCACAAAAGGAGATTTGATCTTATACAAGAACCGATTTGATCAATCCAAAAAAGGAGATTTGATCTATACAATAATGACTCAAATATAAGTAAAACATTCTTTGAAGTTACAATAATTCAACAAAAATCAACAAACAACTTGTCCAATGATTAGCCAATATCAAGTAGTTTAACAATGACAATTTGTAAGCAAACTTTAGTGGTAGATTAGTGAATAAAATAAGTCTTAAAGATTGATTTGTTGCAACCCTAATGGTTGTAGCATAAATTTATAACAACAACAAGAGATCCTTGGGCAATCAAGATTCCTTAGTGGCCTTAGCACGCCTAAAGCACATAGAAAATATTCCAACTAAGACAATTTCAATATCTCATAATTTCATGTATACCAATGCAATGATTTTTATTTCTCCAATGCTAGAGATTAGTGCCTAAAGCTATTGGGTTATGGAGTATTTTAATGAATGAACTAGTTATGCTACTTCCTTAGGTGTGTAGGCCCCTTTACTCCCTAAAGCAAGCAAGACTAGCTAGGAAAAACTAGGAGGGTGTAAACCCTTTTGCTCCTCCTAGTAACCCTTTATACAATAGATTATTCAAGACAATTATGATAGGCTTAGTGGGGTTGTATTACCTTATACTCCCCAAGAGATTAGAAAATTAACCTTGCAACTAAGAAAGAAACAATAACAAAGCAAAGATTCCTTACCTAGTCCAAGCATTAACAAGATAAACTCCTTTTAACCAAGAAAATTCCATCACAATGCAAGAATTATCCTCCAAAAGAGATAGCACATCACTTATTCATCCAATAGCAAAGACAAACCATCACAAGAGCAAGTAGAAGAGAGAAATATGCAAAATTTCCCAAAAGGGGGACAAATTTCAGCCAAGGAGTCTTTCTCCCAAGTGAGAGTTATGTCAAAATGAAATGTTATTGATACTTATTTATACAAAACTCCTAAAGAGTGTTTGTCCACATAAATTAGGGTAAACCAAAAAGTAAGGAGGTCAACCTCCTTTACCTTTCCCCTTTAGAAAATAAAATTTAATTTGCACATAAAGTAAACCCTAAAACATGGCGTCATTTCTTCAAGGAGTGATGTTTTGGCACTTTGGTCAAGTCGTTGAGCTTGAAGGTGAAATCATTGGGCCTCTAAAGGCCTTCCCTTCATGTGCGGGATCTTCTCTTCAAGGTAAAAGGAACCCTCCTCATCAAAAGTTCCAAATGTCCATCAAACATCACCATCACAACCAAAACCCTAGCCCTAGGGTAACGACAATCCCTCTAAAGTGACGTTTTGGCCTCCAAAGGCAAATCATTGGGCTTGCAAGGGCTAGGTGAGGTCCTCCATGGAGTCTTCCTTTGCCTCCAAAGGCAAAGTTCATCTTCCATCTTTCCCCAAGGTGTGGGTCGTGACATCCAACCTGTGGGCTTCTTGCCCCCATGGAAGCTCAAGTTGGGCTTGTTCCTACAAATCGTCCACCAGCCAAGGTCCTACAAAGACATATAAGTGCACCCTACAAGGATCTCAAGACAAAGCATCATGGAAAGTAAAATTACATTTAATATAAGATCCATTCAAGCTTGTACATCAAAAACTACCTCATCAAATTAAACAGGTGCTCAAAGACCCTATGCAATTTGCTAAGTTTAGGTATGGGAGGGTTGATAAAGTGACCTATTGGGTGAATCATTCCTTAAGTCAAGGTGATTTTCCTAGGTGGAAAACTCTCTAAGTCATGTGGAGAAGATGAAGTAGATGGGGGGTTAATAATTTTGGGCATGGGGTTCATGACATACAAGGGTTCATATTTTCTCATTTACGGGTGCCTTTGTAGAGGGTGTGTTGCACCTTCGTTTTCAATGCATCCTTTTTCCAAGCTCATTTATTTCCATTTGTTTTTTAAGATGTTTCCAGGTTGAAGCCAAGGTGGGACTTCTACCTAAGCATGAAAAACATATCCCACCTTGACTCTACCCTGATCACATTATGCTTCCCCAAGTTGAAGAAAATGTGTGGGACTTTTACCTAAGCATGAAAAACATTGCCCACACGTGCTCTACCTTGGTTGACATTTTTATATTGTTATTTTTCACGGGTCCCATTAGTTTCTTATGAGATACATTTCATTGTCCTCAGGATCCTTGTGCGAGCATCTAGAAGGTTTATGATTGGATTTTATCTTTTGTCAGCTACAAACATCTGGGCCTTTAGCCCCTTCTTCCCATGAAATGAAGTACAATCCCTTCTTGGGTCAATACACCCAAAAATCCCAAAATATAGGGAGACAAATAACGGGTGAAGTGTGAAAATGGTAAGTATGATCAAGAATGGAACGATGACTTGTCAAAGAGACCTCCCAGTAGTAAACCCATCCCTAAGGGTGACCACCTACTAAGACGAAATGTCAATCACCAAGGTGAAACAACGCAAAGAGCATAACTTCAAAGCAAACGTTCTATAATCAAGATCAGTTTTAAATGCAACATACTCAAATGCTTGAAATATTGAAGTGACACTTACCACAATACCTGACTTGTACCTCATAGAGCAAGACCCATCATCTTCTGAAAGCAAGCTATTGTGGTCAATGCCATCATCACGAATCTAGGAAAAGTTGTGGTGAAGCGGGTCTCTATATGTGCATGTGGATGTTTCCAATCATCTGTCTCTTAGTACTCAATGTTTGCAACCCGAGGGCCTCGAGACATCATCTCCTTAGTTATCCCTAGAAATTGGGGATAACATCTGGTTCCTACTCAAGGACGTGCTCATCGTAGAGTGCATGAGAACCTCAACATCTCTTGGTAAGACCTGTGCCTACACTAAAACATGAAAACGTAAAATCTAGGGTGGTTTTATCACCCTTGTCCATATATATCATAAATCAAAATCTCAAAAATAACAACTAATCTAGAAAAGCATATTTTGTACTTTCCATATAATATGATAAAAGAGAAGCATGTAAATAAAAAACGCAAGTAGATAAAAATGAAATGCAACTAAACTTCCATGAGAAATCAAGATGCAAAATGCAAGAAAGCAAGATGACCTACCTACTTACTTGGGACCTAAGGCCTGGGCCATGAAAAAGTCATGTAACTTGAATGTAGGGTCGAAGGAGAGACCCATCCACTGGTAATGACATCTTTCTCCCGTCCAAAGCTGACAAGTAGTATTTTTCATTCTCGGGCTTTTTCTTGATGATGTAAGGGCCAAGCCAAGAGTTGTCATTCTTCTTATCATATTTGGGATTTCTCTTCCTCTTATCCCACATGAATGTAATACATCCTTCATTGTAGTTGATGTAAGGTATATTATCGATGTAGGCATATGAAGGAGGCTCTGTGTTGGCTGCATATTTAATAACCTTCTGATGTTCTTTATCCCCCTCATCTGCTTATTTTTTCAATATCTTGATGGACCCTGGCTCTTTTCCATGGAATTTTGCAAGTTTATCTTTGTATTCATTCGTCCTTGGAAGTAGTGCATCTATGCAGTATTCCTGCATAAAAGGTAGTTTTCACAGATCATATTCAATGGTATATGGAACCTCATCAAAATCATCCTTGCTACTATAATCAGGGTCATTTCGCTCCAAACCATGTTTCATGGACACCTCATGGTTATATAGGATCTCGAAGGTACCATCTCCCATATGGATGTGCGCATGAATGAGGTCAATGTTGAGGAACGCACCAAGAGTGGTTGCCCAACTCCTTGATAAGAGCATACCCCAAGCGTCTGGAACATCAATCACCACTATGTGCATGATACGTCCAATGTGAGATAAATCTTCAAGGTAGACTTCCACGTCTTCTATGAGATCATAAACTTTCACTTTATTTAAATCAATGCCACAAACATTTCCATATGGGCGAGTTGTTTTCAAACCAAGTTGTTTCATGACCTTCAAAAACATCACATTTTTCGAGGCCATGAAATCTAGCATGCAGTTGTTCAGGCGGAGACCATTCACACCAAGAGATACGTAAAAGGGAGGGTCGGTATCCATCTGTCCTCCATGGTACATGGTATTTAAGATCATAGGATGATCGTCTTCCTCATTTGGCACCTTCAATGCCTTCATCACCTCTCTTCTAACAAAAGGAATCTTGCACATTTTCACCACATGAACAGACATATTCATCTTTCCAAACATGGTCAAGACATCTATATTCAATTGAATCTCTTATGCTCGTGTTGGCTTTGGAAGAAATTCTTGCACTGGAGGCAGGGGTGGTGGGACCACTTTCTTTGTTGCATGGGGAGCCATTTTCTTTTGTTAAAGCGGATCTTGATTTATTGGTTGAGATGAGGTTCGCTTTTCTGAAGATTGTGGAGGCAAGATAGGAATTGTATTCCTTCTTTCATTGGTCAGGATTTCCCTTTCCTTCAATTCTTTCCTTTTCTCTTCAGTCAACCGATTAAGCGCTCTGAGTCGGCCTTCTCTGGTTCCTTTTCTTCAAGATTTGTCAATCTATTCCAGTGCAATACATGCGGGTCTATCATAATCCTCATCCTGAAAGGCAAAGATTGTATCCATGAAATTAACACTGTCATGAGACTCTTCTTCTCATCTTGGACACTCTTCCTCTAGGTGAGGTTCTTGGAAAGGAGAGCACCACGATATTTCCTTTAAGCTCACCATCCCGACAGAGTTCAATGTGTCAGGAGCCTTCGCCTCTTGTTGAGGATTTGCCTTCCAACCTGTGGGTTCTTTCCTGATGAAAGGATTCCTGGGAGCAGACTGGTTCCTTTCCAAAGTTGTCAACCTACTCTTAACTTGATTATGAGTCTGGATAAACTGAGAAATCATCTGATCAAGCTTATGAGATATGAGAAAAACTAGATCCGGTGCACTGTTTGTAGTTGTTTTTTCCTTTGGTTCTACTTTGGCACGAGGATACTGAAAATGATTGAACTTGGAGCAGAAAATATTTTCTTGAATGTTTGCACTATACTCTTTGGCTTCTGCCAAAGTGTGGGGTTTCTTTTCTGTCGAGATGAAACCAAACTGCCCTTCAAATGCATTGACATAAAGGAGACTAGTAGTTGTTGCGGTAGGGTGCAAATCCTGGGGAATTTGGTTGTGCAGTTTATCAAATATGGTATCAAACTCACTAACTGTCTCGTTCTCCTTTTTCTTTATCTGGTTGAATTGATTCATTAGCATACCACTATCTTTCTTCAATGACCACCTGCTTTTGAACAACTTAACAAAGTCTTCATAAGTGGTAAGGTGATCATCTGGTAAGTCGTCAAACCACTTTTGGGCATCTTCAATGAGAGATGTTACTAACAACTTCATTGCAACATCTTCATGTTATACTCCATCATTTTGCATGTCTTGACCGATGGCATGTAGATGTCGTTCTGCAGTGATTACGTTGTTCTAAAAAAAAAATGGTGACCATTTGTTGATCTCTTTAGGCATGGTATTGGGATATCCAACGATGGTTTCCATGTTCAAGGGCTTATAGATGTCCTTTTCCCAAGGATGAATCATTGGTGCAAGTGGGAGATTACCATGAAAGAGTTGTTTGACAACGGGAGAATGTAGAGGAGGCCTTCTTTGGTAGGTTTTGGAAGGTTTGAATCTTCCAAGGGGAAGGGTTTTTCTAGAAGAAGGATTCTGGGAAGGTGGAGTCACTAAATGAGCTTCAACTCATCAAGGAGGAAAAGCGAAAAAAAAACTTCCCTCAAGTGGAGTCGCCAAGCAAGCTAGGGGTATAGGCTTTGGGATGAAAGCTTGCCAAAGTGTCGGTAAGGCTCAGAAGAGGATTCAAAATCCTCCCCTACAACGACACCAAAATGTTATCGCACAAATTGCAGGTTGGGAAAAGCCTAACCCAATCCACAAGATGGAGAGAACTATGGGAGAGTCTACCCATTGTCACCATAGATAAACAATACTCTCTCTTTAGTGAAGGAGAAATCCTACACAAGGGGGGAGTCTTGGGTGACCCTAGGGGGAAATGAGAGGGAAAGTGGAGCAATGGAAAGATAACCCCCTATAAGTCAAAGATGAGAATGAAGGGAGTCTTGAGGGAATGTCTTGTGTTTGAAGGAAGTTTCCAAAGGTATTTAGTACTTTCACCAAAGAGTGAGACATGCCCGAGACAAGACAAATTGAAGAGATATAAGCCAAGATATTCAATGGACAAGAAAGTGAAGTTAGGTGTCCTATCTAGAAACAATTGTTTAATTTTAATGCGTATCTCAAGGACATGTTGTTTATTTCAATTTAGCATGTACTTGAACCATAAACAATGCAACAATACCATATACAATAGCTGAAATAACCAAGATCACAAGAAGAATAACCATGCACAAGAACACAAGTTATCCTGGGAAAACACTTCTCAATCAAGGGAAAAACCCAACAATCCTTTGCTATAGAGTCAAGAGAAGATCCCCCACACCATAAACCCTAGAGCACATAAGAGGGTGCTCTATGACCTTGAAACTTGCGCCTAAGACAAGTGGGCACTTCAGTCGTACAACTAGCTTGAGAGAATGTTTCAATGAAGTGTGAGAGTGTGTTCCACATTGGGGATATACTCTCTTATATATACAAGACCTAGCACATCAAATGATGTGTCTATTGGCACAATAAGGCTGACTTCTATAACTCAATGATATAATTAATATTTACACAAACATTAATTATCTTTACATGGTGGAGCTCACTTGTACCCTTTACACAATTAGGGTTACACAATAAATCTTACTCTTAGATAGTATAGCAAGGATCTCTCACATCCTCTAGTGCTCAGCGACTAGGGACACACCCACCTATTCTGAGCCACAGGGACATCACTCTCAACAGATCAACTCAACTAAGTCCATAGGAGTACCATCTGGAGAGCCATCTCAAGTCGACTCAACTAAGTCCATAGGAGTTTGACAAGAGACCATCTCAAGTCATCTCAACTCAGTCCAGAGGAGCACGATAGGAGACCACACGTCATCTCAACTCAGTCCAGAGGAGTATGACACACCCATCGTATGGGCTTTCTCACAGATGTCTCAACTCAGTCCAGAGGAGAATGATCTGGAGAATGTCTCATGAAGCTGCAATCTATGAGATAGCCCATGTGATGGGTGTGTCATACTCCTTATAGGGCACCCTCTTGTGTGCTAGGGTTTGGTGGTGGATGGTGGATCTTCTCTTGTCAATATAAGAAAAGGATTGTTGGGTTTTTCCCTTGATTGAGAAGGGTTTTCCCAAGATAAACTATGGTGTCTTTTGTGCATGGTTATTCTTCTTGTGATATTGGTTTACTACAGCTAGTGTAGTGTTGTTGCAGTGGTTATGGTTCAAGTAAATGCTAAACAGAACTAAACTACATGTGCATGAGCTAAGCATTAAAATTCAACATGGTTTCAGAGTAGTTCCTGAAGAAGACCTATTGCACAGTCAATAAAAGGAGGTCGTAAAGGCAATTATACCCATGCCACTAGTGTAAGGAGAGGGTCGGACCCCTATGGTGAAGTTTTAAGGTTGGTTGTAGGCCTATTAGTGTTGGTTGAGCTTTGATAAGGGTCTTAAAGGAAGACCGCAGCATGGTGAAGCCCCTCTAGGGTTGTCGTAGCTAGAAGAAGCCCTAACCACAGACCTCTGGCAACACATCTAAGGAGACCTATGGAAACACATCTGTAGCAACTTCTGTGGTGTTTCTTTTTTAGGCAAGTCTCTATGGTGGATGTGATTCAATGCTATGAAAAGGCTAAGGCTAGTTTCAAGTGACCAAATTTCTGTGGCAATTTGAAGGACTGTAAAGTAAATTCTGAGATGAATTATAGGCCAAGTCTATTCTGTGATGGATTATAGTTTTTTTAGGCATATTCTAGAAAATTTATAACTAATTTATGAGTTATATTCCAACGAGCTTATAGTTGATTTCTGAGCAAGCTTATGATAGTTTTGAAGTAGATCTAAAAGACAGTTTTGTCACAAAAATTTAGGTCTGTTCTAAGGTTGTTTTGAACAAGTGATAAAGCATATTTCAAGCATGTTCTAAGGCCAATTTTTTGGACAATAGTAAGGTGAATTTTCGAAGGGAGGAAGGTTGAGCTAGAGACTTGTTCTATGGCAGTTCTGAGACAAATTTTGAAGTTTGTACTGAAGTATTTTATAACAAATTCTGAAGCAGTTTGTGTGGTAAATCTACAACCACAACAAGTTAAACAAGGGAAGATTTGGAGTTGTGATAAAGGGCAGATCCGAGGAAGTATATCAGCCAAGTCCTAAATCTGAGTTTGAAGACATCTTTTTTTTTAGGTAAACTTCTAAAAACTTCTTTCAAGAATAATCCTTGACATGATTTTTTGAGTGTGTGCTATAAGTGCACCTTATTCAAGGAGACTAGACTTGAATATCAAAGAGACTAGACTTGCAGCTAGTAATGTGCAAGGATTCAAACCCTTGTCACTATGAGACTAGACTTGCAGCTAGTGATGTGAAAGGAAAGAAACATAAGCCACCTCAAAAGAAGTCAAGGAATGCAAGCAAGAACAACGAGGAGTTCTTCTCTATCTCAGTCTTCTCGGGAAGACCAAAAGCAAGATTGAGCATGATTGCAAACTAAGGTAATTTTTGTGCTACTTTCGTTAATTGATTTCATCATTACTTTGTAGTAGCTTGCTTTTGATAATGAAGGGTATTATCCCTGGTATGGGAACCCTCATGACTTGGACCATTCTTCCTGGTATGGGAGTCCAAATTTTCTTGGTTGGTCATTATCCTAGTACAAGAGGCCATTTTGGTTGTTATCCCTACGAGAGGCCATCTTGGTTATTATCCTAGTACGAGAGACTAGATTTCTTATTTCATTATTGAGAGGCCATGATCCCTGGTACATGAGTCAAATATTTGTTGGTTGGTTATTATCCTAGTATAGGAGGCCATTTTGGTTGTTATCCCTACGAGAGGCCATCTTGGTTATTATCCTAGTATGGGAGGTCAATTTCCTTGCTTAGCAAAGTACTGTAGGGGTAGTAGAGGACCTGAGAAGACATGGGATGTCTCCAGGTTAGCAACACAGGAAAAGGATAGATGTTTACCATTCCAACTTTAGAGGGATTCACTTGACTCAGAGGAAGTCAAACTATTTGAGAAGAAGGAAGAGACAGTACCTTCTCCCCCTTCAGTGGTTTAGAGGGAGACAATTATTGATCCAGTTGATCCTGTAGCTCTAGCTGATGATTCCCAGAGACATTGCAGTACGCTGGAAAAAGGCCTGCATGGCCTCAACAGACCCTGAAGGAGGCAGAGGACATGCAACTCCTCATGGTACATTTTGAGAGAGCAAGAGACCACAGAGATTTTCGAGCTATGTTTCAGCTATGAGTCACATCATTCATATTGAACCTTCTTGTCATGGAGAAGCAGCAGGTCAACAGGTTTGGCAAGATGCCATGACCAAAGAGTATCATTCCATCATGAAGAATGATGTGCGGGATATTGTTCTGAGACCAAAAGGGAAGTTTGCGGTAACTTCCAAGTGGATCTATAAGATCAAACATGCAGTTGATGGAAGTGTTGAGAAATACAAAGCAAGATTTGTGGCTAGAGGATTCTCTCAGGTGGAGGGAATAGATTATGAGGAGACATTTGCTCTTGTTGCCCGATACACTCCCATCCGTACGATTATTTCTCTTACAAAATCCATGGGTTGGAGACTACATCAGATGGATGTAAACACATCATTTCTCAACGGTGAGATTGAGGAAGAACTTTACATCGAGCAACCACATGGATTTGTGACACATGGGGAGTCTCATGTATGCAAGTTGAAGAAATCCATGTATGGATTAAAGCAGGCACCTCGTGCGTGGTATGAGAAGATTGATGGATACTTGATGAGTTTGGGCTTTAGAAAGAGTGTTGATGATCCCAACCTATACTACCACAATGTTGGTGACGAGTGCCTAATTTTGGTCCTATATATTGATGACTTATTCCTCACCGGTTCAGAAAGCCTTATTGTTGAATGCAAGTGTGCATTGGCCTCTGAATTCGAGATGAAGGACCACTTCTTGGGACTAGAAGTGTGTCAGAGGACTGATGAGATTTTCCTGAGTCAAGGAAAATACATAGTTGAGATATTGAAGAAATTCGGGATGACATACTGCAGATCCATTCCTACACAGTTGGTGATGAATTTGAAGAAAATGAACAAGGCTTCTTCTAATTTAGGCGAGATTGATCTACATATTTACAGACAATTGATTGGATCATTGATGTATTTGGTTAACACCAGACCTAATATATGCTATGCAGTGAGTGTACTCAGCCAATTTATGAGTCAGTCGAGACAGACGCATTGGATAACAACAAAGCACGTGTTGAGATATCTACTAGGGACAGTTGGTTATGGCCTCATATATGCCTCAGGTGTAGACATGAGATTGCAAGGATTTTCTTATATAGATTGGGCAAGGAGCGCAATGGACCGAAAGATTACCTCTCGTTATTGTTTTACTTTGGGATCTGCCATGGTTTCCTGGTGCAGCAGGAAATAGACTTATGTGGCTTTGAGTACCACAAAAGCAGAGTACATTGCATTATGTGTGGCAGTCTACGAAGCAGTGTGGCTTCACAAGCTAGTTGCAGACTTATTTGGACATGAGATGGATTCCACCTTTATCCATTGCGATAACCAGACTTGTGTAAAGCTCTCAGAGAATCATGTGTTTCACAATAAATCGAAAACACATTGAGATCAAATACCATTACATCATAGATATGGTGTAGAGGAAAGCAGTACATGTGCAGTACCTTTCTACACATGAGAAAGTTGCAGATGTCTTCAGCAAACCGCTTGCCAGGACTAAGTTCGAGTACTTTTGTGAGAGACTTGGCCTGGTGGAGAATGCCTCCCTAGCTGAGAGGGAGTGTTGTTGATTGCAACTTCATGCGACATTCTCCAGATCGTTCTCCTCTGGATTGAGTTGAGACAATATGTGAGATAGCCCATGTGATGGGTGTGTCATACTCCTCTGGACTGAGTTGAGATGACGTGTGGTCCCTTGTCGTACTCCTCTGGATTGAGTTGAGACGACTTGAAATGGTCTCTTGTTTGACTCCTATGGAATTAGTTGAGTCGACTTGAGATGGCTCTCTAGATAGTACACCTATGGACTTAGTTGAGTTGATATGTTGAGAGTGACGTCCATGTGGGTGAACACAGGTGGACGTGTCCCTAGTGGTTGAGCATTAGAGGATGTGAGAGATCCTTGCTATATTGTCTAAGAGTAAGATTTGTTGTAACCCTAATTTGTATTGTGAAGGGTAGACGTCGGCCCCACCATGTAAAAGATAATTAATATTGTGTAATGGTTAATTATATTTTAAGTTGTTCAGGTTGGCCCTATTGTGCCAATAGACACATCCATTTGATGTGTCTAAGTCTTGTATTTATATGAGAGATAGATCCCCATTGTGGATCACTCTCACCTATCATCTCGTGATTTTAGACCTACTTATACGACTGAAGTGCACATCCTTCTAAGGCACTAGCTTTCTCAGTTATAGGGCACCCTCTTGTGTGCTAGGGTTTGGTGGTGGATGGTGGATCTTCTCTTGGCAATATAATCAAAGGATTGTTGGGTTTTCCCCTTGATTGAGAAGGGTTTTCCCAGGATAAATTCTGGTGTCTTTTGTGCATGGTTATTCTTCTTGTGATCTTGGTTTACTGCAACTAGTGTAGTGTTGTTGCAGTGGTTATGGTTCAAGTAAATGCTAAACAAAAATAAACTACATGTGCATGAGCTAAGCATTAAAATTCAACACATGTTGCCTCGAAATTCACCTTCTTACCTCAGAAAATTGCCTCAGAAAAATTTGATCTTTGCTCAAATACTGCCTCATAAAACTCGCTCAGAAATCAGCCATAAACTTGCTAGAATATACCTCAGAAATCAATTATAAATTTTCTAGAATATACCTCAGAAAACTACCATAGACTTGGCATGTAATTCATCTCATAATTTTCCTTACAGTCCTTCAAATTGCCACAGAAAGAACATGCCAAAGACACCTACAATTTATCTTAGAAGAGGGTCATTTTAAATTGTGTTTCTTTCTTGTTGTGGCAGCCCTAGTAGGGTTACTCATGGTTGTTGTTAGATCTGCGATTAGGACTCCTCCTAGTTGAGGCATCCCTAGAGGGGTTTCTCCTTGTTGTGGTTTCCATCTTAAGACCCTAACCAAAGCTCGACCAAGGCTCATAAGCCTGCGACCAACCTTAGAACCTCATCACAGGGGTTCAACCCTTTCCTTTCACCAACGGCAAGGGTCTAGCAACCTTTACGGCCTTCCTTCATGATTGTGCAAAAAGTCATCTTCCAAAACATTGCTCTGATACCATGTTGAATTTTAATGCTTAGCTCAAGGACATGAAGTTTATTTCAATTTAGCATGTACTTGAACCATAAACAATGCAACAATACCATATACAATAGCTGCAATAACCAAGATCACAAGAAGAATAACCATGCACAAGAACACAAGAAGTTATCCTGGGAAAACCCTTCTCAATCAAGGGAAAAACCCAACAATCATTTTCTATAGAGTCAAGAGAAGATCCCCCACACCATAAACCCTAGAGCACATAAGAGGGTGCTCTATGACCTTGAAACTTGCGCCTAAGAGAAGTGTGCACTTCAGTCGTACAACTAGCTTGAGAGAATGTTACAATGAAGTGTGACTGTGTTCCACAATGGGGATCTACTCTCTTATATATACAAGACCTAGCACATCAAATGATGTGTCTATTGGCACAATAGGGTCGACTTCTATAACTCAATGATATAATTAATCTTTACACAAATATTAATTATCTTTACATGGTGGGGCCAACTTGTACCCTTTACACAATTAGGGTTACACAATAAATCTTACTCTTAGACCGTATAGCAAGGATCTCTCACATCCTCTAGTGCTCAGCCACTAGGGACACGTCCACCTGTGCTCAGCCACAAGGACGTCACTCTCAACAGATCAACTCAACTAAGTCCATAGGAGTACCATCTGGAGAGCCATCTCAAGTCGACTCAACTAAGTCCATAGGAGTCTGACAAGAGAGCATCTCAAGTTGTCTCAACTCAGTCCAAAGGTGCACGAAAGGAGACCACGTGTCATCTCAACTTTGTCCAGATGAGTATGACACACTCATCGCATGGGCTTTCTCACAGATGTCTCAACTCAATCCAAAGGAGAACGATCTGGAGAATGTCTCATGAAGCTGCAATCATCAACAACAATAAACAATGATATAATTCAACAAGTAAATGATAATTAAAATTGCTAAATATGTCACTAAAAGTCAAGTAAAGATGCCAGAGATAAAGCTAGTAACGACTAGTATAACTCAAGTGATATAAAGCAAGACTTTAGTGAGGATATAGGGATGTCAAATGATGATATTGCAAAGATATTATGACATTCGTATGGTTGTAGCAATCATATGCTACATAATCAATATCTACCCCTAAAAATCAACAAACGACTTGTCAAATGATTAGCGAATATCAAGCAGTTTAACAATGACAATTTGTAAGCAAACTTTAGTGGTAGATTAGTGAGTAAAACAAGTGTTAAAGAGTGATTCACTGCAACCCCAATGGTTGTAGGTTAAATTTATAACAACAACAAGAGATCCTTGGGAAATCAACATGTCTTTGTGGCCTTAGCAAGCCTAAAGCACATAGAAAAGATTCCAACTAAGACAATTTCACTATCTCCTAATTTCACGTATAACAATGCAATGATTTATTTCTCCGATGCAAGAGATTAGTGCCTAAAGATATTGGGTTATGAAGTCTTTTAATGAATGAGCTAGTTATGCTACTTCCTTAGGGGTGTAAGCTATTTTACTCCCTAAGGCAAGCAAGGCTAGTTAGGAAAAACTAGGAGGGTGTAAGCCCTTTACTCCTCCTAGTAACCCTTTGTACAATAGATTATTCAAAACAATTATGATAGGCTTAGTGGGGTTGTATGCCCTTATTCTCCCCAAGAGCTCAACAAAAGTATAAGGGCATACAACCCTTTTACTCCCTAAGGCAAGTAAGGCTAGCTAGGAAAAACTAGGAGGGTGTAAGCCCCTTTACTCCTCCTAGTAACCCTTTGTACAATAGATTATTCAAGACAATTAATATAGACTTAGTGGGGTTGTATGCCCTTATACTCCCCTTAGTGGGGTAAAGAATTTTGGGCATGGGTTCATATTGTCTCATTTACGGGTGCCTTTGTAGAGGGTGTGTTGCACCTTCGTTTTCAATGCATCATTTTTCCAAGCCCATTTTTTTTAAGATGTTCCCTAGTTGAAGCTAAGGTGGGACTTCTACCTAAGCATGAAAAACATTTCCCACCTTGACTCTACCCCGGTCACATTATGTTTCCCCAAGTTGAAGACAATGTGTGGGACTTCTACCTAAGCATGAAAAACATTTCCCACACACGCTCTACCTTGGTTGGCATTTTTATGTTGTTATTTTTCACGTGTCCCATCAGTTTTTTATGAGAGACATTTCATTTGCATCGGGATCCTCGAGCGAACATCTAGAAGGTTTATGATTGGATTTTATCTTTTGCCAACGACAAACCTCTACGCCTTCAACCCCTTCTTCCCATAAAATGAGCTACAATCCCTTCTTAGGTCAATACACCTGAAAATCCCAAAAGATAAGGAGACGAATAACAGGTGAAATGTGAAAAATGGTAAGAATGATTGGGAATGGCACGATGACTTGTCAAGGAGACCTCCTAGTAGTAAACCCATCCCCAAGGGTGAGCACTTACTAGGGCACAATGTCAACCACCAAGGTGAAACAGGGCAAAGAGCATAACTTCCAAGCAAACATTCTATAATCAAAAGCAATTTTAAATGCAACATACTCAAATCCCTGAAATATTAAAGTGAAACTTAGCAAAATACATGATGTGTACCTCATGGAACAAGACCCATCATCTTCCGGAAGCAATCTAATGTGGTTGGTGCCATCGTCATGAATCCAAGAAAAGTGGTGGTGAAGCAGGTCTCTGTCTGTGCATATGGATGTTGTCAGTCATTCGTCTCTCGATACTCCATGTCTGCAATTTGAGGGCCTCGAGACATCATCTCCTTAGTTACCCCTAGAAATTGGGGATGACAAGGTTGAACTATTGTTTTTGAGCTGGAGGTCCATACGTGTGACCTGGGCTCATTCTGAGACACCAGAGAGCATGTGACATTGCTGCCAAGAAAACCCATGTTCTCGATTTTCGCCCAAAGATGCACCAATAGGCTAAGCTACAATGTCAGGTACAGGAACTGCAGGAATGGTACATGAATGTTGAACATGTTGGTACAAGAATCATACTTAATAAATCATCATCAGTAAAACCTTGTAAAAATCCTCTTTAATCACTAAAAACATTAGAAACTAGTTGTATTAACCACAAGGATGTATTTAGGCTTCAATGCAAGGCTTGATGACAAAAATGGTTATATATCATGGATGAAGTGCGAAAAAAATGGCTTAGAATGACAGTTTTATTATGCAATAAATGTGGCAAAAACAGGGCTCAACAAAATTCTCATCCTAGAAGGGGAACCCTTGACATTTGTGCAAATGGGTCTTCATTAAATCCATGAGATCTCAAAATGTGTGCAAATGGGTGCCCTTTGACCAAGTCAAACCATCACTAATCACTTCACATGTGTGCAGGGTGTGAACAAGGTTATGTAAGAAGTGGATAAGTCTTTCTAGTGAAGCGCACCACCTAGGGATGTGTGCATGAGTGGATAGGGTGGATAAGTTGGATGGATGAAGTGGAAGGCTAAAACCCTAGGGTATATGGATAAGAAGCTCCTAGTCAAACATGAAGACCAAATGAATCCTCAAAACTTGGGTTAAAGGATAAAATGTATTATGAAAATGTTATCATGTGTGAACAAGGATATTATGAGGCTAGGACCAATTGGCTTTTTATCATGTGTTTTTGCCTCAACATATGTGCCAAAGGAGGAAGTACTAACTTAAGTTGTGTAGCCCATTGACGTAAGGTTATGTTCCCTAGTGAATTTAGGAAATTATGCCTCAGTGGAAAATTATAACATTTAAGTATTAATAGGCTAGTATTTCACTTCAATACATGTCAAAAGGGGGATTGCCTAGTCTCACATGTACCACTTGGACTTTAAATTACAACTCCTAGTGACTAATTAGAAAGTGAAACTCAAGGAAAAGGTCTCAACGAAAAATTAGAACAATAAAGTGATAATAGACCAATACTCAGGGACTCAAGATAAGGTTTAGGATTTTAATTTTTTAATTAAAATATCCCAAACCAAAAGTGAAAATATAAGAATTGAAAAGTTATTGTAAAGTAAGACTCACCTCATGTCATAACTTAAAATAAGAATTTTAAGTTAATTATGTCATTCACCTCCTAAAAAGATGGAATGAAGTGGAATGTAGGTGGAATTGAGGGTTTTACCTAGGTAAAACGTCAAGATGTGATGTGATACATAAAATCACCTAGGTAAAATGGTGAGAAGTGGAGAAAAGGTATGTAGGAAGTGAATTTTACTTAGGCAAAAGTTATAATATGCTTGCAATAAACAATTTTCCAAGGTAAAACTATGGAAATGGCATGAATATGAATGGGACTAGGTAAATGCACATCATGTTAGAGGACAACCATGCAACACTAAGTGAAAGTGACTAGGTGACCACCATGTTGATGATCTGTGAAGAAAAATATATGCCCCTGAAGCAACCTCCACCAACATTCCAACCATTTAAAGGCTAGAATCACACCACCAATCTACACAAGACCATTTACCACTCATGTCAACATGAGGGGTAACACTCTCAAATTGGTCTTTGCTTGCTTTTAATCAATTATAGTTTCTCAAAAGGATCTTATAGGCTATAAATATATAAGCTAGGAAGATCAAAAGGTAGGGCCTATGAACATATAAATATACATTGAATGTATAACAAGATGTTTTATATACATTCAAATAACATATCATAGTTCTAGAAACACAAGCCTTTCTAAACATGAAACTAGTTCCAACATCTACCTATGATCTACACATCGACAACCCACACATTCCATAATTTTGAAGTAATTTCATCTCATACTTTCATGACTTCAAATTTCCTTCTCAGTGGGCAATTTTTCCTTCACAACCCGCACAAATTCAAAACGTCAAAAATATTGATATCCTAGTTAGTTAATATCTCCTAACTCTGAACTTCATATGCATAAATATGGTTGATATGCTAATTAAGTTTCTTATATTTAGGTTCACTTTTCAAATCTGTGACATAAAATGACATATCTTCCTTCACAGCACCCAACTAAATACTTCACTTTATTAATATACTAAATACTTCACTTTATTAATATAGTGGTGAATACATTTGAAGCAAATAAATATGCAACCATTAACTTCATCCTCAACTAGAAGATCCCCTCTTCTATGAATTCTCACGAGACTTGAACATGCCATTTTTCTTTCATACACAATTTTTCCATTCATCACAATTTCAAGTCACATCCCGCTATTCCCATCAAGAAAAATTTGATTTCAAAATCACTTCTTGATATTCATTATTTAAACCATGTCTTGTGATTATTTCACTCCAAAATCATTTTGTCTTACAAGGAACCTTGCCACATTTGAATCCACATCCCACTATTCAAGTCGCGTTCCACTATTCCCATCAAGAAAAAACTAATTTCAAAATCACTCTCTATATTCATTATTTAAACCATGTCTTATGATTATTCCATTCCTTCAAAATCGTTGTCATCCAAGGAACCTTGCCACATTTGAATCCACACATTTTCAATTACATCCATAACTTCTCTAATAATTGGACTTTAAGTCATCCTAAATGCACACAATAAATTAATTAAAAAAACAAAATCTTCAAATCCCCTCTTCTATGAATCCTTGTGAGACCTGATCCATACCTTTTTTTATTTCATATGCAATTTTTCCATTGATAAAAATTTCAAGTCACATCCCACTATTCCCATAAAGAAAAAACGAATTTCCATTATTTAAACTGTCTTATGATTATTCCATTCCTTCAAAATCATTGACTTTCATGGAACCTTGCTATATTTGAATCCATGCTTTTTCAGTTACATCCATAACTACTCTATCGACTCGACTTTAACTCATCCTGACTGCACACAATAAATCAATTAAAAAAAAACAAAATCTTCAAAGTGACTTCATGCAATCCATGAATCAAATACCATCTTAAGCAATATTCCATTCCTTCAAATAATGCTGTCTTCTAGCACATTTGTTATTTCAATATTAGAATTTCCTCTCTAACATCTTAGCATTTATTATTTCAATAATAGAATTTCATCTCTAACATCTTAATTATAATTCAAATGCTTTGGCAAAAACATTTATTTAATCCTTATCAAGAATTTTACTTACCCTTTGATTGAGCTTGTAAACCACTTTAACCATTTATGGCTTAAGACAATAATGGTAATCTATTAAATTTTGTTACAGTATAAATGGGTTTAATTAACTTTTCGAAACTCTACAAACTTTCGGTATTTTGGTATGTGAGATTCAAGGTAACTAAAAAGCTAGATACGCTTTAGATGGGCAAACAAACCTTGAAACTATAATTTCGATCAGCAAGGAAGGGTGTGAGAATGATTAAATAGTACTTGTCCAGACTCCACCTTAATGGTAATCAAATACACAAATGCCACATAATATCCAGACATACCGTGGATTATATATGTAACACCTCATGGAGTCACTTGTATTGCCCAGAATTAACATTAAATCGTTGTGAATTTCTGACTGTACACATTAACAAGAAAAAAGCAGTAGAATGCAAAAAGAAATTTACAGCTATTGATGATGAGTATGGTCAACTATTGAGATGAAGTGTATGGTACACGGGGTGAACTCGATTGAGTTAATATATCATCCTCCAAGAGTTTGTACGGGTCAATATAAGTAGGTTGTGCCACTTGTTTGTTGCCACCATGGATAAAGCTTGGTCCAAAATACTGTGTCAAGAGCAGATTCCGAACAATCATATTCATGACACGGCTAATCCAAATAAACTTTGCAGATGGCACAATTGAAACATAAAACTAGCAGAAACCATATATAACAAATATACAATATTGTTAACACGCAAATCCTTTATCCAAAAATGCTATTTGCGGAGAATAGTATACATTCTATTATCTTAACTTTCAAAATTATCTCTATACTCTTTTGCCAAAAGCAAAGATTATAGATCGCTTTAGTTACAGGCAACTTGCCACTAAGAATTTCAAGAATGGTTCATAAAAGACAGAATGTAATGTAACCCTGCTGTCGAATGAATTCAACAGTAAAAAATGCCACATTCATTATTTGATTGACTTTTGAGTTTTCCAAGCATGAACATTACATAAAGAAGCAATGTCATGCCTTAAAAACAACTTTGGAAAACATTCAGTTATTACCATCACTTCAAACAGCACAACAAAGATACACTTGAATATATGTTTTCCAACAATTCATAAATGCAATTCTATGAGAGAATTTTTGAACTCTTGAAAGTTGAAAATGGTTGCGTTTAAAAAGCAATATATTCAAGATTGAATGATTTCAGCAGATTTTACTCCCATTGCATGGCTTGCAGACTCCGTAATATGTTGTATGGAGTAGATTGGCTGCTGCATACAGGCAGGATGAGTAGGTTGGAAAGAACAAAAATATAGAAGAGTAGAAAGACGAATCGGTGGGAGAAAGTTCAGTTGCCTTAACTGCAGTTATCTGTTGCCTCAATGAGGAACTGGTTGCCATGACATTACACAGGCAGCAATAGCTCGTTATTTTCTTACAGCAATGCATGTCAGTTGTCAAAAAATTGTTAATAGTCAGCACCAGCAAGGCAATTGGGATGCCAATTGCAAACAATTATACAATGAATTGGGGAGCCCAGAGTGCTGCATCATGAATTGAAATAATACTTTGTGATTAATAAAGTGGTTGTTAGTGACATAGTCAAACATTTAAAAAGCGGCCAGTCACTAGGCCACCAATTTGCCCATCAACTTGTATTTTGATGAATAAGAAGAGTTTATTATAACTCTGTGTGCGCTTATTTGTCTCTTGCGAAAGACCTTTCATGGTCTGCTCATAAGAGAGACCAATTATCCTGTTGGTGGCCAACTAAAGTTATCAGCCTAACTTGTCTTTATTTTGAATGTTGTTTCTATCATTGTGTATGTGCCCTACTAGTGAATGAACCATAAAAGCATGTGGGAGTAGTCAGGATGGGGGTTTCTAGCTCTTCATAGAAACACATGCATCTGTGGATGATACTAGTACAGAAGTGCCAATATGAAGATGGATGCTTACAAAGCAACCAACATTTCTTGCAGAAGATTGAGCATCTCCTCATATTCTCAGGTAGGCAACTAATTAGTTTGCATATGCACTGTCCAATAGCCCATACATGACTGATGGACTTCATAATTTCCTAGATAATTCTATTAATTCTTAAGGTGACATTCAATTCAATCCTATTACAATTTTCTGTTTTGACAAATGAAGAAATTCAACCTTTCCCCTTGCAAAGAAATACAAACAAGGCAATGAATCTAAGAATCTCATGAGCTGGAAGTGTAGCTGCCTTCCCTTTTTCTTTTATCTTTCCAAAGGATAAACCAGCAGCTAGAAAACAAGGAGTTGCTCTACAGAGATGACATTTAGTGATGCATGCATTTTGTCAAACAATTGTCCGACATCCTCGACAAATCAGTCTTGCAAAATTTATAAGCCCAGATTTTTGGAATGTAAATTCTTGTGTTAATAAACCTTAGTCTCCAGAGCTAAATTAAGACTTTCCAGCCCAACATTATGAATCTGAAACCAGCATACAAGAAAAGGAGTTGATGACTGTGGGCAGACATGAAGAGTTTCATACAAACGTTTTGTCAAACAGTTAGCCTGTAAACTTGTATATCTCTGATTATGCTCCAAAATTTTATGATTATACTTAATGCCACAGCTACAGCAATCAGAATTTGAGTTTAAGAAACAGCAATACAAACATGAGAATTAACAACTGATATGCAAATATGAAATAGGTCACTTACACCTTTTGTCAAACAGTTTGGCTGTCATCAAGAATAAGGATCGGACTAACCAGATTTCAAACTAGATCTTGAATGCACATGCTTTATACTCAGTTATCTTGGTTTCTAGCCACATACAATAATTTCCAACTTCCATTCATGAACACATAATCAGCATGTAGTAAATAAGCATGAAGGCTGCTAAAGAAATTCATAAACAGATTTTGACAAACAATTAGCATGCAAACTGTTTCTCCAATGAAAATATCTCAAAACTCCTGCAAGTGCTTCAAAAATTATTTCACAATTAGTTCTATACTGGACCTTATCATGAAGAGCATGTGTTCCAAGGAATATGGCACCCAATTGTACCAGCTGAGCAGAGTTTTAGAGATAGAGATCAGCGCCTTTGATATATTGCTATGAGGGATGTGCGCTGAGAAAAAGGGAGCAGAGGACCTGTAGATTCTTGGGCTTGCTACTTAAAAAATTAAGTTTCGAGAACCAAATGGTGGCTGAAAGAAGTGACGACCAGTGCCTTGAAGTATGTTGGATAAATGAGGTTTTTGGCACTAAAGAGGGAGATCACCCCAATAAGGAATAGGGCACATCTGTTGAGCAGTACACACAAAGTATGACCCTATCCTAGATTCTAATACAACTCAGAAATCTTCACCACATTTCTTTGTTGAAGTATATAAGAGAAATGGCTATGCAAATTAAGAAAAGAACTCATGAAATAGCTTTTACTATCTTTCACCATGAGCTGAGAGAAAAGACAAGACTGAAACCATTTCAATTGATTCAAAGTGTAAACACCCATAAGAATAAACAAAATTACCAGGGCGAATTTGCTATACAGCCATGGATGAAAGATTTCCAGAACTGAAATGTACTAGAGAAGGGGCAAATTCAGCCTCTAGGGCACACATATAAACCATCCACAAGCTTTGCTGAAGTAAAATGAGATAACACTGATATCCAATCCTTCCAACACCCTATTTACATGAATAGTGGACTGCCTAAATATCCCAAAAGATCCCTGGTATCCCCTATCCTAGGGATAACTAAGGAGATTATGTCTCGAAGCCCACAAGTCCTAGACATGGAGTACCGAGAGCCATATGACTTGAGCTTGGCCCTGGAGTGCCCATCTTTTCTTCAGTGCATCCTATCTATCAGCAGCAGCAACATCCATCCCATCAGCCTGATCCTGAAGTGGCAATGGGTCTTGCTCCATGAGGTAATGAGTCCAGGTATCATGTTATGTGTCACTCTGATTTTCGAAGCATTTGAATATGTGCATTGAACTCTCTTTTGTTTCATAACGTTTGCTTGGAAATTATGCTCTTTTAGTTGTTCATACCTTGGGGGGGGTGATAGAGTGCCCTAGTAAGCTGGTTCCCTTAGGGATGAGTTGCCACTAGGTGGGTCTATGAAAGGTCTGTTAGAATATAATGGATGTGCTCGTTTTACCATTGACAATATCTCTATTGTCACCCAACCATAGGCCGAAGCCACCCTCCAAGCACCTTAACCTTGMCAGAGAATCACTCCAGAAGCAAACCCTAGGCTAGATAGCCAAACAAAGGGTAGTGCACCTTTCCCCAAGGATAGCGCACCAACAAGAGCTGATCAGATAGTCCAAACTCTAACCAAGAGATAGTCCAAGCCAAACGTGATCTGCTAGTTGCAGTAGCTGCAATGGAAGCTCTCCTCAAACCTGCGCACAAGACTGGGCACTGCAGTACACACCAGTTGTTGCTCTGCAATTCTGAGACTGTCTGCCAGAATGAGAACTAGCCTCCTGTATTTATACTAATTCTGGCTAACTGCCTGGGTCGACTTCTCATTCTGGGTATCTGTCTATTCAGTATATATTATTATTTCTGGCCGACTTCTTCTCTTGGAGGCTAA
>JZKD02S1674159.1:581406-591843 GCA_000966675.3 Picea glauca
TCTTTTGGGTTTTACTTCATTATTGGTTGTTTAGCCGGGAATATCTGATTGGTGGTGATCTGTGAAGGGGGGAAACTTACCTTTGTCCTATTAGCCTTTTGCCTCTTCAAAACCCCAGGTCACCAGGGACGTCTCCCCTGGGCCTAACCTCCCTAAAGAGAAAGAACCATCCCATTATGGTGACATTGGGTGGGATTGGTTCCTGTTACGCCAGTTTGGCCTTCTATCTTATAGCCTTTTATCCTAGCTACAAACTGTGCGATAACATTATCCACAAAATGGAGATAATAGGGTTTATGCCCACATATGTTTTGTTGGCCTCCCTTACCTCTCATATATATAAAGGAAGGAGAGAGTCATTTCATCATTATCATTGTACTCTTTTCTTTGTACTTCTCTTCTTGAAGTAAGGAAATATGGTTCATGAGAAAATCCCAAGAGAAGTTATGAAGTCTAGAGAGGACGTCTTTGTTGGGAGCTTGCTCTTGTGAGGTACTTGGGATCTTGTTCTTGTTAGCTAGACATTGGAGATGATGATCCCTTTCTGTATTCTTCTTTGTACCATCTCTCTTCTCTTGGGAGTGCTAGGATCTCTTGGAAGGATTTTGGATATTTCTAGGGTTGGGGTTTCTACCCTACGAAGGCAAGAAGAATAGATTTTGGTGATAAACCCTTGGGTTGTACTTGTTGAAGAAGAGCATAAGAGAATACGTCTTTCCAAAAAGGCTTGCTAGTGTTGATGCTAGTTTGTGGAGAATCTTTGGTGGAGCTAGGGTTTTCTTGGTTTTCCCTAGCTAGGGTTTTGGAGAGCTAGAGGATTGTACTAGCCTTCGGAAGAGGCTATGGTATGTACATGAACTTCAGCTTTATACATATATATGAAGTTATCAACTGTCCAAATTTGTCTTATTGCAGATTTGATTTTCAGCTATCTTCATCTTCATGGTTTGGTAATTGCCAGCAATAGTACATCTTGTTGGTTTGACAGAAGTTGAGGCTGAATTTGTTAAGTGATTTAAGATTAATCTTGAAGAAGACAGGGCAGACTTACTGCTGTAATTACAACTGTCATAGAGTGAATTCCAGATCTGTTCTATGCATATTAAGATTACCCTCGATGGCTGAAGCCTGAAACTTGTTGGCACACTCTGATATCTTTTCTCTTGGATTGCCTTAATTGATTGGGGTTGTTAAGAGGTGAAACATTGTCTGTTGTTGCTGCTGTTTTATTTATATTTCATAACTTCCCTAAGGCTGAAAATTCATAGGGTTAAGATCCAGGAAACCTCTAGGAAAGAGGCGAAATTTCTGAAGTTGCATTAATTGTCCTAGAATCAGAAAAATTCTACAATATATATAATATAAGAGATGAAGTACAAGCACATACTGCAACCTTATCACAAAGCTGGTACAAGTCAAGCTCTCCAAACCATAGGTATTGAAACCATAAGAAAACTCTAGCCACCAACTCCTCCTAGCTAGGAATCACTCATAACCAAAGCTAGTCACTCCAGTGAAGATCCTCAACAAGCTAGCATCACCACTGGTAAATCCTCCTTGGCACCTTCACTTGCATCCCATAAGTGTACAAGACATCTCCTGTTCTCCTCCACAACAAGCATAACAAGTAGCAATAGGGTTTCCAAATGCCACAAAACCTTAGTCTTCTTTTCTCACAAGAGCTATAGGATAAAATGCTTCCTTTGCTCCTCTACGGTTTATCCCAAACCATAATCTTCTTTTACTTCGTAGAGTGAAACCCAAACCCTATAATTTTCGAGAACCTAGCATCCAAGACAAAGAGAAAATATACATGAAGAAGATTACAAGAAGACAACAAGTGTGTGATCCGCAAGAGTGAACAAATGACTCTCTCCTCCCTCTATTGATATGAGATGTGAGGGAGGCCTACAAGACAAAGTGGACCTAGTCCACTACAAGCAACTAACTCTACACAAGATAGGCCCACATGTGGAGCACTCCAACTCTAGGTGACATGTCAATCTCCAAGGCACGCATGTCCAACAAGCAAGGCCCCAAGGTTGAATGCTCCTGCTCCAAAGGCCTTCGATGCTCCAACCCTCCCTCCTAAGCCATGAGTACCTCTGGGTCCACCCACCTACACGATCACTCATCAACCCAATTGTCCTCGAGTCAAGTACAAGTTTCCATGCAAGTAACCAAGAAGACAACAAGTGTGTGATCTGCAAGAGTGAACAAATGACTCTCTCCTCCCTCTATTGATATGAGATGTGAGGGAGGCCTACAAGACAAAGTGGACCTAGTCCACTACAAGCAACTAACTCTACACAAGATAGGCCCACATGTGGAGCACTCCAACTCTAGGTGACATGTCAATCTCCAAGGCACGCATGTCCAACAAGCAAGGCCCCAAGGTTGAATGCTCCTGCTCCAAAGGCCTTTGATGCTCCAACCCTCCCTCCTAAGCCATGAGTACCTCTGGGTCCACCCACCTACACGATCATTCATCAACCCAATTGTCCTCGAGTCAAGTACAAGTTTCCATGCAAGTAACCAAGTGTCCCCATGCCATCTAGGGCTCAACGCTCTCCTCCAAGGCAAGTCCCTCCTAAGCAAGCAACCACCCTCCATGTGTCATCTACATGAATAAGTCACCATGTTCCATAGGTCTACAATGCTCCAAGGAAGAATGCCACCTAGGCATCAAGACAAGACATAGCAATCAATGAGCAAGCTAACTTCAATGTGTATGTCCATCGTAGAACAATCAAGGGTGGGTCTTCCATATTATACACCATGCACATCACATCACATGAAGCACCCCCAAACATGATGTAAACACTTTCAGAGTAATCTCGAAAGCTAACAGGGAATGCTAGGGCAGCATCTTAAATGATATGCGCCATTGATCTGCATTGGATTGAGAAATTTGATGCATGCCTCCCCATCACAAAATAGCAACAACAAGATGTCATAATACTGCAATAAGATGCCCGCCACTGCAAAACAAAATAAACATATCAAAGTCCTCAATTGGTACTACCTTCAACTTCATGGTGCCACAGAGAAGGATTATCTTATTTGCTAGAACGTTAAAGAGATTCGAATTACTAGTGATGAATTTGATAAGCTTTGAGACGCATTCCTACATGGTCTCCTAGATGTTTTTAGCAATCTTCTCGTTGGCATCCAACATCTTCTTCATGATGTGGCTGATGTTGGCAGTGGGCAGGGATCTGTCTTGTGCTCACATTTCAACTAATGGCTTCTGATATAGCAAAACCCATGCCTCCAAAGGTGCTTCTGTACCATTAAGACCATCATATCCCTGACAGGTTCCCACTATTGCTGCTTCTGTAAATGTGTACTCACATCGTTCCAATCAGAAGAGTTGGCTTGCTGGTCTATAACAACAAACAAATCTAAATCTAGCATAGAAAGCCTCAATACTTCTAAAAATGTAGCAAACCAGTTCCCACAGAGGCAAATGGAGGTCTGAGGATTGAGGAACCCTGTACTGCTGGTGGCCCAACTATGATGTTTGTAGCGCATGGCCTAGCAAATGGACTTCGATAAATGCTAGAAGAGGATGCAAATCCACACTGGTAACAATGATCTGGATTCGAGGCACTGAGATCTAGGGAGGCTTCAATGCTGAAGAGAGGAGGAGATTAGACCTGCAAATCTGCCTTGAAAGAATCACAAAAACCCTATATTTGAAAGCATACCAAATATTAATGAAAACCATTATAGATAATGCACAATATTGTGTAAATAAAATACATCACAAAAATATGATGATAGAGTTAGGGAAGAAGGATTCCATTATGATGAAAAAATTACATGAAATGAGACCATTTGTCAGACCTCTCCTTCCAAGTCTTAACTCTCTCCCTATTGCTCAATTCTATTTATATTGGTGACTTGTTGATGAAGTCAACTTTGATTAACTTTCACTTCATCAACTTCGATTGATTTTTACATTTTACTTTCCACTATGTTCCGCTTTACACATTTTTTATTAACTCATCTAGTGTTGCAAGTATAATTTCAAGGATCCTCCTATTTTCCTATAACAGTCCCCTTAAATAGGGCCCCTCAGGGGGCTCAGATGGATATCTTCTCCCTTCTGAGACTTCATTGACTAGAACTTTTTGGCTTTAACTCAATACTCCCTGCGTATTCCTTTAGAGTATCCTCCCAATCAAACTAATTTTAGCTTAATTGGAATTTGTTAGGATCATAAATTGTTAGGAATAGGAATAACCTTATTATTATTTTTACAAGTATTGTTCACAGCCATCTGCCTTTGGTTGCACATGACAGTTATGTAATAAGTTGCTCTGATAGTTAGATAGGTAGTAGTTATGGTTTTACTTCTTAAATTGTTAAGAACGATAACCTAAATGGTCGGAACAAA
Source organism: Picea glauca (assembly GCA_000966675.3). Taxonomy (NCBI): domain Eukaryota; kingdom Viridiplantae; phylum Streptophyta; class Pinopsida; order Pinales; family Pinaceae; genus Picea; species Picea glauca. The sequence continues at coordinate 585,809 of JZKD02S1674159.1, forward strand.
GCAATGTATTGTGACTGTATATTCTGTGATCAATGAAGATGATCAATCTAAATGGCTGTCTAGTTGTTCTATGGCTACTGTGTACCTCCCAGGATCACCCAGGAACTCTCAGCCCTGGGCACTCTCCAGATGACATGATCAGACAGTGCATTGGGCCTTCTCATTGATTGATGACAGGACAGATACTTCTTCCTCTTCACTCTCTACCTCCTCATCTTGTCTTCGAGATATCTAGCAGATCCCCTGCAGTCTTTCTTCTTCTCTTTCATTTCTTTAATGTATTATGTATTTCAGGTATTTCTGTATTGTTTAGTTTTATGCTTTCAGAGTAGCCTAGGGCAATCCTACAGCTTTGTATCACTAATTGTACTTCCGAGTCCCATTCACCTATCTTTTGGTCATTTGTTGGACATTAATAAAATTATCTTAACTTATAAGATTGCATTCCATCCTAGTTTCTGTTATGCTTCTTTACTGTTATGAGATGCATGGTAAATAGAACAACTTCTAATAGAATATTCATGGAATTAATTATTAAGCTTTCATTACAAAAATAATACAATATGAAAAACAACTAAGTTCCGATTTATTCAATTTGGAGCACTTGCATGAAAAGCTATATCTTGTAATCTCTTAAAATTACTTGGAGATAGAAAACATACTATGTATACTGCTGAAAAAAATGTCACTGTCGCAAGGATGAGAGGCCAGAATACAAAGAAGAATGTCCCACCAAGCGTCAAGAGTACCCTAGCTCTAGGAATCAAGCCCTGTAACAGTACCATATGAGCTATATGTGAGTCTTTGGTGAACATGCTTAACTTTCTTTAACAATACTGATCCTCACAGCAACCAAATAATCTGTATTTAATCTCTAAACGTTAAATTCTTATTTAAACAGAAATGTCTTTACGACATCAAAGTAAGACTTATGCTAACATAGTGGAAGTTTTGGCTGCCATATACATAACAGATCATTTTATGAAACTTCGGAATTTTGTTACGATGATCTTCATGAGAAACTGACGCCTCCATTCCATGTTCAATAAACACAATCCTGATTTCTATTGCACCTGTAAACTATTTGCCTGCTAAGAAATAAGTGTTTCCTAGTTTGTTACATTGGGAAACTACCCAAGTAACTTTAGCCCACTCAGTTCTACTTTTCCTTGCAACAGCTTTATTCTCAACTTCCCCTTGAAAGCTTAATCTGTCAAAAAATGTATAGATATGTATTCAGTCTAAAACACATTTGACATGGGATTAGTTTGCAGATTGATGGAATTTGGATATAATATTGCATCAACACAGATATATTAAAAACATAGATGTTCTATGCCAGCAGGTGTTTGATTTGAATCCCCTTGGCTGAGGTGCACTAGTGTATGCCAACAGGTTTACTAGGAATGCCATCAATGAATGTGGGAAAGCATCCCTTGGCATTCTCTGTGAAGTTTTCTTTGGAAAAAAAATATATCAAAAACATAGAGATGAGACTTAAGCTAAAACAATTTAAACATGTTTGGCTAGCCCATATAGAACCTGTCAATTGAAATCTTTCAACTATAGTTCAAGGAACAGAATCTTCAGACTTCCTGGTTTGTTACATTGGGACACTACCAAAGTAGCATAAACCCGCTCAGTTCTACTTTTCCTTCTAACAGCTTTACTATCAACTTTCCCTTGAAAGCTTACCCTATCAAAAAGTGTATAGATATGCATTCAGTCTAAAACACCTTTGACATGGAATTAGTAGGCAGATTGACAGAATTTGGATATAATATCACATGAACACGGATATATTAAAAACATAGAGATGAGACTTAAACTAAAACAATTATGCAAGTATCGGCGAGTCTATATAGAACCTGTTAATTGAAAGCTTTCAATAATAGTTCAGGGAACAGAATCTTCAGATTAATGACAGCTTAGTAGTTGAAAGTTCTTTCCATAGAACCAGCAAAATTTCAAGGGAACTTGGAACCTGCTTCATTTCATGCTTAAACTAGAAAAAGCTTGATTTCCATTACAACCCAAAATTAGTTGTCTTCTTGAAGGAAGTGCTTCATTGTTTGTTGGGTTCAGAAACTACAGAAGTATCTTAAGCCCATCCATTCTACTTTCCCTTGCAACAGCTTCATCCTCAAGTTTCCTGGAAAGCTTCACCTTTCAGTTCTCAAGTTGATATATTTGTACCCAGACAAAGATGTTGATGAAGTGGGAATAATATGCAGACTGACAAAACCTATCTAAAATATACATGCTTACCTTGCTCCTACCATGGGAATTGAATCACGTATCTATCTTAATCTTCTGCTCATAGATATTTAGATTATTTGACAGATTTCTTGCAAAGGACCATTTGATAAAATATATTAAAAGATGAGAGGGCTAATCAGATTTATTAAACCTTGCATAATTATGTTGGCTGAATTAAAATATTGATTTCAGAACTTTCAATAAATGGAGACAGATCTGAAACTATATTCTTTAACATATGTTTTCTTTTAAGCAGTTAAGCAGAAAAAACTGTATGGAAGGAATGAAGAAGAACAGTCATACAGGAATCACTGTAGACAATTCAAATTTCAAAATTAAAACGTTCAATTTATGAATTTTAAGGCAGATACTCACAAGCCACAGAGCATATAGCAGACTAGTTGCCTCTTGGGCATGAGGTTAAACTGCAACCGGGGTGCAGTATCCTAGGCTTCATGCATGGGGCTGATGGCTAGGTGCTACAGATACCATATGACCCTTCCTCTGTTAGCCTCGGAGATGACCAGATAGAGATACTGTGTATCTGGTGGATACTGTTCTGGGCTGAAACAATCCTTTCCTCCTGAAGAAGTAAAACTGCTTCTAGTTGGTTGACTACAGCTCTGCTTAGCTTCAGCAGATAGGAGCTGGCCTCTGAAGCCATTTGGCAGGACATGGACGACCAGCAGGTTATTCCAGGTGGTGTGGTTTTCTCCATACACTATGAGGGTTCTTCATGCATAGAGGAAGTTGAAATATGAAAGACTGTCCTCCTTGCCTGTCTAACCTTAGTTACGTGTGGTCTGTCCACCTTTGGGAAAAATAATATCGCAGACTAGTTAGATAGATTTTATTAATGTCCACTAGTGGCCAAATGTAGCTGAGGGGATTGAGAAAGATACAACATATCAAACTAGCTGTGAGAGCACAGGGGTAAAAGGGTCTCATGCACCTCTATATGCTAATCTAGTAAACAAAGTTAAGGAAAAATAAATTTAAATGGAAATAGAAAAAACCATGGTCTAAAGTTAGGTCTAGAGAGCAAATCTCAAGGACCACGTACAACAAAGATCAGAAGAGCACCATAAACTGAAGGACCTCTTGGTACAACAGTGCTCAAGCAACAAAAACCCATTTTGTTAGGTGTAAGGAGGAAACTATAGTAGAGTCATAATGCTTGAAAAGAGTGATAAAACTCAAGGGTCAGCAAGCAAGTCACTATCTTTTTCTGCCAAATTTCTGCAGGGTTAGGTTGAAATCTAAGTTGAAGCTGATGAAGTTTAGTCAAATTCCAGATAATATATCTATTAATTAGTTAAGCTAGTACAGGCCATTACAAAGTGACTAAAAGCCTATATGCTTCCTCCTCAAGTACCCTTTGATTGTTTGCTCAAAGAACAAAACATTCTGTTTTTAGTAAAGGTGAGTCAAAGAGATGTCCAAATTTCACAGATTTGTAATGCGATTTATAAGCCTCCAAGTTGGCAACAAAGGTTTTTCAGCGAAGTACTATGTCAGTGTTCATATTCAAGTGTGTTGTATCACATGTTTTCCAGTTGTCTTTCAACATTTCTTTTGGAAAATGCATCTTATATTAAAAAGAGAATATTTACAACCCCCGAATGGGGTGTTAGGGAGGCATGAAGATGAACAGGTGGCATGTCGGTTGAGTTACCTCCAAGATCTGCACTTCAAAAAATAAGTCCTGTTACCACATATATCGCATGGGGTTGCACATGTGGTTCTTGGTCGCATGAGTCCATTTTTTGGCAAGGTTGATATCTTGATCCTAGCCTTCAAAAGGTTGGGATGTTGGTAGAGGCAACTTATAGCATGGGATGCAAAGTAGCTTATGTGGTGGATCGTCATGGCTTGGTTCTTTCTTCGGGGCGGCATATCTTGGTTGATGGAGCTTCAAGGCTTAGAAGTTTGTGGTTATGGTGCTTTGGTTGATGATTATGAGATGCTTCTTGGCACTATGGTATATCATTGGTGGATGCATGGTGTGATCCTAGTTCATAGCGGACTTGTAAGGGTCCAGCACCTGTCCCCCTTTTATTATGACTTTGGTTTGATGAGTTTTACTAGGAGAAATGACCATGGTCCAACAATTTTATGAAGTGTACCCTCATTGGTACAAATATGAAGACGACCATATTGTTAGTTTGATGGACCACCCTCTTTTATCTCATACCATGGTAGATGATATATATGTGATGGGGCCACCACTCTATGCATTAAAGTATCACCTTTTTAAAGTGGAGCAATACCCTTATACATTGAGTGATATCTTTACCTCCACGATATGGCACATTAAATACTTGATTAAAATATTATGAAGCAACCATATGCTTTAAAGGGGGACATGTGATTATATTGTAATATTATAATAAACGGGAATGCTTTAATTCTAAAGCATAAAGTATGTGAAGAGGGTCGTGGGCTAGACTTCCCATGGAGCCGCCCCCACTTGCCCACGATTTAAAATATATTATGATATTATTTTGAGGATCCATCACACATGAAGCCATGAAGGCACACTTTCTAAACAATTTTGGTTAATTATATGGGGACACTATATCTCACGTGGAGCATACTCTCAATGAAACCATATGAAGTGGCCTTGCAATCCCAGCTGGAATTTCAGGGGGAGATTTTTTTTGCTGAGCCGCTTTAAGTGTGGCCAATTAATGGTTGGGGATCGTATCTATCTTCCTCGAGCCATTGAGGATGTAGTGAGGAGCCACGGGTCCTAGCTTACGTAGCATTTTGAAGTCGTGGGTCAATTGTATGGATTTATCATTTAATAGAGCTGCCCAACATCAAACTGTTCACACATATCAAACCGCTCACACATATTCCGGACGTGTTAAAGCATGAATCTATGGCATCAATCTCATGGACTGATGTAATATTTCAAGAGCCAACTGTTGCATAAATGGGGCCGCTCCACATTACAGCTAAGCCACTTCAATTATATACAGCAACAATTTGAAGCCAAGCCGCCTCTCCTACAGCCAGCTGATGTTTTGTTGGTTGTTTGTTGAAGGGATCCGTACACACACATTCCAACCCATCATTATTGTTTGTTTTGGATGTCTCTCAATACTTGCTCATGGAGTTGATTTTATATTGTGGATGGATTTAATATTTGACTCATTCATGACCACATTGAAGAGTTAAACATTTTCGGCACCTTCTAGAATACAAGAAATATCATTTTTTTATTGTAAAAGGTTGAGCTAGAGACTCTATTTAAAGAGCATCTCCCTCACTCTTAGGGGCATGGTTGGAATTGGGGGACTTCTCTCCCTTGGAGCTTAATGAAAAATCTATTGGATGTGTTTTGGAGGTTCTCCAACTACATTGTAGGTGAGATTGTTTGTATTTCTTCAGGCTATTTCTCTTATTTGTTGAAATATTTAGACATATGCTCAAGGAGTAAGAATCTGGCATACTCCTTCCATTTTTGTGTTAAGTTGTCATTGGGGTAGTGCTTATGCTTGCATCTCTTTCTCTACTTTTAGATGAATGCACCTTGACATTGCTCCTGATAGCTGTAATTTCTTTGAGTGTTGGATGGTATCTACTCTAGTTCTATCCTTGAATATATTTCTGCAATTTAAGACAGCAACGAAGGAGTTCTTGCAGCTTGTACTTTTCAGCTATGTGATCATCTTTCCGTCTTTATAACAACCTCCCATTTGAACCTTGTTGTGACCCCATTCGCCCAATGGACTAGCCACTAATCTCCAGCCCTACCATCCACATTATTT
>JZKD02S1674159.1:608046-625037 GCA_000966675.3 Picea glauca
CCCATTTACGTCTTCCAACATGTATGAACTCATCAATATCAACTATGTCAGTATTAGTATCATAACATGGAAGATTCAAAACATTCAAAAGCTCAACCATTTCCTCCTCTTTTCCGAAATCGTAAAGTAGACAATCATTAAAATCTTGGAGAGGAGGGTAACTTACTTTTTCTTCTTATGCAGGAGCTTCGAGGACTTGGATATCTTTAACAAGCATTATTGTCTTATCCTCATGAGTTGCCCCTCCATCTTTGATTGTACCGCAAGGAAGATGCTCTTCGTTCAGGGATTCCATTTCTCCATCACTCTCTAAATCATGGAACAAGGTATCATCAAAATCCTGAAAAGGAAAGAAACTAACCTTATCGTCTTGTTGTTGTGCAAGTGGAGAAAGCTTGTGGATCGCTTCATTAGGAGGAGGAGGGCATGTTGATACTTCGTCATTGGGTTTCAGCTCCTCAGCTGTGTCTTCAGCAACCCTTTTGGTTTGTTCCCCTTCTTCTTGGAAATCAACAATGAAGTTCTCAAGGGAAAACAAACTTTCCCTATTAAGAGTCCCTGAGGTAAAGAGGCATCTTATCTCCGACAAAGAGATTTTCTCCTCAATCCTTGCAGACATGTTGTAAGCTTCATCGAGCATCCTTGGGACTCTCTTATCAAGGGGAAAACTCAGATATCCCAAAAGTGCACGAGTAAAGAGATGGACAAGGTATCTCTCCTCGGGATGATGACTTTCAGGAATTTGATACAGCATGTTCTGAAATCTATCCTGGAAGTCTCTGACAGTTTCATCCTCATCTTGCTTTATATGCTCGAGTTCTTCTAGTAGTACTGGGATGTCTTCTAATTGGATACCCCATCTCTCGAGAAAGGTTTCCTCAAATTGCTCCATAGTCGTGATGCTGCCATCAGGGAGGTTTTCATACCACTCTTTGGCATTGCAACAAAGAGTGGTAGAGAAAAGTTTCATGACCACGTCTTCAGCATAATCATCGACAGGGTAGGATAGGAAGAGGTTCCAGAAATTTCTCATGTGATAGTCAGCTCTCTCTCTATCTATGATATCCTTGATCTTGAGTAAGTGCTCCTATAATGATGCACTCTCATCCATCATGATCGAAAACAACGTATTCTTCGAGAAGAATGCTCTAACCTCCGTGCTTGTCCGAAGTCTCATGCAACTCTTTCAAATGCTTCCAAATTTCTACTAAATATTTCCCTATCTAGACCTTAGGAAGCATCTCATCTGTCACACGGACAACTTAAGTAGTATTACTGCTTCTTTGTCTCACTCATCAAACTTGACCTAGTCTCTACTCATAACTTGTGGTCAGGTATCATTACCTAGGACGATAGCAACCAAGCACCTATACTTAAATAGGGCCAACATATGTTGCTTCCACGTATTGTAGTTCTTGCTAGAGAACCTCTAGCTGCCTTACAGCATGATCTTGGGTAAAGAGGCCATTGGTACAAGTCACAAATGTAAAATGTTGAAAATAAATATTCTTTCCTCCCTCAATCTACAATCCCAAAGTAAGAACACCCAGATACTAGCTCTAAACAACAGTAGTAGCCACGTATCACTGAAAAACACGCAATTTTTTTATACATCTAGCTTTTAAAAACAAAAATCAATCAACCATGGTTTCTAATAATCCAAAACCCTTTTGGTTCTTTGATGTGTCATGTTGGCAACCACTTGGTCTGTCTCTGTCGGCAACAATCCCTAGGTCTTTACACTCACAAATTTCGTGGCACCCAAACTGTTGAAATCGCAAAAGAGGAAACCTTGTCTTTCAATGACCCAATACTCTTGATATGTCTTCAAGAATGTTGGGGTCTGATACCATATAACAATAACGAAAAACACAAAGAAAACCAAGATTGCACTCATATCTACAAAGTGAAAGCCTTATTACAAAGTGTCACAAGCTAGTCAAGTCGATCCACTTTATGAATGTGGGATAGACCGAGAAACACTCTAAAGTGAAATAAAGCATAAAAGCATAAATTAACCTAAAGTCAAAGTGACTTTATTAATGCCTATGTCCAATATCTAAATGACAATTATAATTTGATATTTACTTTAGTACCACAGGCCTACTTTTGTGGTATTTTGTCGAACATTAATAAATTATCATATCTTATCTTATGATACCATCTTGTTTTTTTGCAATACACATGCATGAGGAGATGATATGATTTTCACACTCAACTCACTTGATTTCGTGTTGCATAATACAAAATTTGTTTATTACGGATAGACATCCAACCAAATATAGCTCATTGTAGAATATACAAACCTTATCACAAAATCGTTCAACCTATCTTACCTTGACCCTATTATACCTTTACTTGGATTATTTCTCTTCTAAGACCATTTCCCTCTCTAGCCCATTGTGTCGGGCTCGAGGTTGACTCATAGGGATTTCAGATATTTTAGAGTCTATGGGCATTCTAATTGATCGCCTCCCTCTGTTTCGGCATTCCTTGGATTCACCTGGCCATCTCCTACCGACCAGACAAGTGTTGAACAAGATCATCAAAGATGACATTTATAGGCAGTTTATCCAAATCACTTAGGTTAACCCTCCTGGTGGGTTACGCCCAAAGATGGCCTTTTACGCTAAGCATTTCCTGAAGCTTTGGGATGGGTTCATTATTCGACCACAGTATACATTCCAACACTCGGTACATGCTCTTCGCATTCCTCTAGGTCAATTCAGAGTGGGCTCTCATAGACTTCAAGAAGAGACAGAGCACTAGATCGACAAACCAGACAGGATCTGTCAGCTATGCTAGCTCTAGGAGGTCAAAACTGAGGAGCACTTCATCTTCTAGTGCCCCATTTATTATGAGATCAAGGGGCGGTTTCATTCCTTATTCAAGGGGACTCAGAACCTCACGAGCTTTTCCAGGTGTCCGGAACAGCGGTGTTTAGCCTTATACATACAGGAGGCCCTCAGGCTCCAAGCCCATACTCTACAGACTCCTATGAGACCAAACCCTATTCAATGGATCACCTCCTTCATGGTGCTACCCTCAAGAAGGGGCAGTAAGAGACAGACCGACACCAACGCAGCCCCAGACTCCAGATAAGTGCGAACCCGTGGGACCTTCTCTCGTCCCACGAGATTTCAACAACATGACTAGACCAGATCCCTTCCCAGTAGATGGATGAGATCACCCAGACCTCGCCGGTACACTACCTCTACCAGCCGGCAACGCAGCAGACAATCCAGGCACCCCACCAGTTCCCCCTCGGGACACCCGACTATACTCAGTTTTCTTCATTCGGCCTCGAATGGTAGGAGAGATGGACCCATTCCATGAAAGACCTACTTCCTTTCTTTAAGTTACTCTTGTCCTTGAATCTTCTCCTACGGTACATCTCATCATTAGAGAAGGTCTCTGAGCTCGGAGCCAAGGGTTCTTCATTGCTCGGAGTAGATCTCACTCTCCACTACTCTACCTTATTTCACTTTACGTTCTACATCTCGCCTTTTATAGGAGACCTTTGGTACTCCTGCATTGTATTGACGTCATTGTATTGACATCATTGTATTCAGCAGTCCCTTTGACCTACTTTTGTGGTCATTAGTCGAACCTTAATAAAATTATTTTATCTTATCTTATCTATTGACAACCATTCTTGGATCTCACATGTTACTACCTTCTACCACTTACTAGCTCAATCCCCTATGCTTGTCCTCCCCCCCCCACCTCATGCTCCATGTTTGCTCGAGATATTGAGGAAGACTGAGATTCCAATAACAATTCAAAAAGAAAGGATGATGCATAAATATCTATGTTTTGTGTTTATCCATGACCCTTCCTCTATCCCATCTACACTGCAATATTATTGCTATCTCCTTCGATGTAAGAAACTTAGTTTTCTTGACTCAAGAAGAGGCAAGCTCCTTTCATCCTTTCGAACCTCTCGCAAAGAAGGCCCTCCTTCCATTTGACATTGAAAACCATTATTGGATCTCACATGTTACTACCTTCTACCACCTACTAGCTCAACCCCCTACGCTTGTCCCCCCCTCCCCCAACCTCTTACTCTATGTTGTTGATTTTTACCAAACCCAGAAACGATTTCCGCTTCCGATAAATTTGCTTCACACAGATTATTTGCACGAAAAATAAAATGTTCCAAATATGAAAACTTATGAATGGAAATACTGGATTTACTCAACGAAAATGCACAGCGGAATCATAAACAGCGCACACATTTGAACACAGATATTTCTGGGCAATGCCCCTGGAAAAACCCTAAAGGGAAAATCAGTGATGAAAAAGATTTCTTGATTAATGTGCCCACAAAGCAAGATGGGAATTACAGTAATAAATGACCTGTACGGCCCTCAATTTTTGTGCCAAGCTTGCAGCCAACTCCCTCAACCACCATATGGCCTATACGACTATCGTACACTGCTATACGGCCTTGAAATTCGTGCCAAATCTTGTTGCAACAGTCCATGACCTATACAGTCACCATACAATCTCTATACGACCTGTACAACCCACTAAATGCAGCGATCTGCCTTGAATTGCGTGCCCAACAGTACAGCCCTCCTACGTTGATGTACGCCCTTCCTCAAGCTGCCTCGATCCTCATGCTGCCCCTTAGAAGAAATTTTCCCTTCCTCTCTTGCTACAAACTATTCCGCTTCTTATTCTTCAGCGCTCCAACAAACTCACTCTTTCCAATGTGTGCCTCTCAATCTCCTTAGATTAGATCTTGCCTTCCCAAGATCTATATTTGTTACTTAATCTCTCGTTGAGATGACTTAAATCACTTAAGTCACTCAACTTTATAAAAAGTCACTTTAGTCATTAAATAAAAGCCACTTTAACTTTATAAATGCAATTATAAAGTTAAGGACCTAGAGAGCATCGCTCGGACACATCCACATGTTGGGCCTTGCCGATGCAGAAGTACCTGTCCAAGCTACCCCAAAAACTAACACGTTTCCTCAAGAGATATTGAGAGAGGTATCCAAATTTTGAATTTGGGTAGAGTAGCTAATGGCAAGCACTTCTAGACTAAATTCCTCAAGCACAATTGGATTTTCTTACATCCCACATTGTTGATCTCTTCAACCAGGTATTTGCTCAAGCTTCCCCCCATCACGGTCACAACACATCATCCACCAAATTTTTAAATGGAGCAATAGTTCCAATCCAAACAACTACAAAACCATCATGATTGAGAACACTTTTCCGAAGCTTTATGCCATGATTCTAAATATGTGGTTATTGAAGTATTTCAAGAGGAACAGAGTCGGGCTCATAGGGCAAGTAGGTTTTTGAAACAGCTACCAAGCAGTGGATCACATTTTCGCACCCAGTGTTATTATTGAGGAGGCTAGGAAGCAATCTTCAAAAGTATTCTATTGTTTCGTAGGTTTCAGAAGGTTTTTTACTCAATCCCAAAAACATCCCTATTCCAGAGATTGCAAGATGGTCACCCTCAGTCCCTCATTGTGATCATTTTGAGACTTTATGAGACAAACAATAGGACCCTTCTAACTTCATCAAGAACACAATTGGGATCAAACGAGGTTGCTCCCTATCTTCCACATTCTTTGAGATCTACATTGATGAGATGGAGAAGATTCTTAGGGAGACCACTCATGCAGAGGACAGTTGCATCCTACACCACATCTTCATTGCCATACTCTTGCTCACAGATGACATGGTCCTTTGTTTTCCTTCCCTAAGGGCCTTCAAAGGAAAATGGACACTCTCACTAGCTTTTGTGATCTAAGAAATGGTGGTCAACCTTACCAAAACTAAGGTCATGATTTTCAACACTTCTAAGAAATTTGTACAAGATTTTCACTTATTTTTCCACAAGAGCAAAGTGGAGGTTACCACCACCTATAAATATTTGGGGGTCCAATTCAGAGGCCCTCAATTCACCATGAGGCATGCTTTCACACCTTAGCTCTACAAAGGGCATGCTTCCTTGGCCTTATTTGAGCACCAATATTTCCATTTGCATTTTCAAGACATCCCCGTAGAGATGTACCTTTTTTACACCATCATTAATCCCACAATTCTTTATGGGGCTAAGGTTTGGGAACTATTCTTTCCTTCATAGATTGGGCATCTAATGAGAGGATGCAATCTATCATGTTCTAGTGCATGATCCATTGCAAATGGACAATCATCTAGGGCATTGCCCAAAATGAGTTTGGGGCATGTTATCCACCAAGTTACACTAGGATGGACTTGCAGATGAGCCTCCAAAGATTGAACAACTACTTGTTCAAAATTCAGAGTTCAGAAGTCCAGCTGGCCATTATGGCCCTTTTTAAAAAAATTTACCACATTTCCATACCCTACAGGGAATTGTAATGAAATGACTTAAGCATGTGATTTTTGTAACAGGCTTAGCCACCCAAGGCTTAGACACTAGTACTTTACTCTAGAGTGTTTTTTTTACTTGCTAATTATATTTTGTTTTTTAAGCGATCTATAATTTTCGAGTTTTTTCACTCAATAACCTCCAAAGTTGGACTAATTGTACTAACAGACATGACTTGGGGGGTGTTTAAGTCTAGATTCCTATGTATATAACCATGCTAAACATTATCCTAGAGTCTCATGGAAATGTGCTAAGTTCCCCTTAGGATTTTTTAATTTTTTCAGTTAATAAAAAATCTCTCGTAAAAAGGGTTATTTTAATTGTAAATTGAGTATGTATTAAAAGTGGTACTAGGAGGCATTATATGTCTTACGGGTGCTCATTTTTGGACCTAGAGCACCCACTTTACGTAAGTACCCACTTTTGTGAGTAAAATTAGTGATTTTAATCACTAAAAAATTAACTTTGCTCACAAAAGTGAAAAAAGAAATAAAAAATCAGGAAAAATCAGCAAAGCTATTTTTCGGGAAACGTGTCTAGGACATGTTTCTAGTAAACTCCTCCTCTCTTTGAGTTAATTGTGCATTGTTGGCACCCTAGAGAGAGTTGAGTGGTAGTCTAAGGGAGTGAGACTTGAGTTAGAGAGATCTCCAAGAAGGAGGTGCGCCCCTCTTGGAGAGGTGCCGCATTATGGGAGAGGGCTGCCCACTCTTGAAGAGGTGGCGCCCTCCCACTCACCCACATAGCTTACACATGTCACGTTTTGGAGTAAGGGGAAAGCTGGCAGCCCTTTGGCTACCACTTGGCTCACATCCTCTACCACTTGGTGCGCCCTCACTCTCCACTTGGTGCGCCCTCCTCTCTTGGGCTCTCTTCACCTCTCCCTATACAATAAAGCATTCTCCCATTGCTTAAGCTAGTTGAAGCTTGGGAGGAATTGCTTGTTGTATCATTGCTATTGTAATACCTTTTGCATATTGGAATAAAGAAGACTTTGGAGGTCAAATTGGTGGATTGTCTAGTGTGTGGATGCATGTGTATATGAGGTGATATTATTCTATTTCTCTTGCTTTTGTATTGTGGTTTAATTTGGCCTTATAGGAGTACTATTACTCACCAGGGTAGGATTGCTAAGCTAGCTTGATTAGTGATCTTGCTATCTATCTATTTAAGAGATTTTAAGATGCAATATTTGTTTGGTTTAACCTATTGTGTGTTGAAGTCTCTTTTGTAGGTGATACCATCTCCTAACCCTCTTTTTTGCAAGTGTTTGAAGTAGTTGATACCTCAACTTGGAGAATTAGATGATCTAGTTTGAATCTTCCTTTTTCCAAGTCATTTGAAGAAAATCCCTCCTCAATTCACCAAAGAAGGACTCCATTGTCCAAGATATTCCAAGCACAAGCTTGTTCTCTTTCTCCCTCTTCTTAAATTAAAATTTCTTGGTTACTTTACATATATATGCAAGCAAGTTTGGATCTAGTTTCTAAAGCCAAATCTTTAGTTCCTTTTATGCATGCAAATGATAGTGTAGATCTGATTTTTATCTCAAAAGTTTCTATCTAAAGAATCTAGATCTAATATAGGAAAAGAACCCCTTTTAGCAAGTAATTTTCTGAAATTTTTAAAGGGATAAAAGCTAATCTTTTCCAAGTACATTTATTGTTCAAATCTAGCATTCAAGTGCTTTTAACTTGCTGTTTTAGAACAACAACAAAAGACCCTAAGGAAATAAGTTTTCTAGCTTGATTTTCTTCGTTCCTTTTTTGCAAAAATTTTTGTAGTTTTTACTTAGAAATTTTTGGGCTTTAATACTAATACCCCAAGACACTTTTGAAGTGTTTTTGGGCATCTTTTGTTTCCATTTGTTTGCTGTTTTGTGCAGGTTAGCAACTAAACAAGGGGAAACTCTGCCAATTTTTGGTGGATTAGGAGCATTTGGGACTTCCAGAAGCACTTTTTACATTCCTAAACCACTTTGTAACTTGTAAATATCTTCGATCCATCATTATAAGGATCCAAAGTCTCATTTAGAAGAGACCTTTGTAACCGAAGCAATAAAAGAGTGGGCTACACAATGCCCCATTTGTGTTTCCCCCTAGGGGGGGGTGTCTTGTGGCGTGATTGTGTATTTTGCTCTAGTATTTCATTTCTTTTCTTTTCATCATTTAATAAGCATAAAACACAAACAACAACCTTCACATAGATTAGATTTTAATTTGGGAAAGTAATACTTTAATTGCTAGATTAAGATTTCCTTTTCTGCAATTTCAAGTTGGAAAATAAACCTGTCCCCTCAGCTCCTCTACAAAGAGGCTGGTTGGTGAGGACTTTAGTAATTAGAAAACATTTATTTTCTGTCATTTCAATTTGGATCAAATAAACCCGTCCCCTCAGCTCCTCTGCAAAGAGGCTGGACAGTGTCGACAGTAGTTTAATTAGAGAACATTTGTTTTTCAGAAATTTATTTTCAGTCTCTTGCTTTCTGTTTAAAATAAACATTTCCCCTCAGCTCCTGGTGTATGTTCCTGGCCCTTCTAGTTGCGAGCTTGCCTCGATCTTCTGGAAGTAAGTTCCAAGCATAATCGGGCTAGTCAGTGTGGAGTAGTTTAATAGGACAATCTTGATAGTTGTTATTGCTTGGTTTAGAGAACCGCCTAGAGGGAGTGTGTGAAGTTTCATAGAATACCTCGAGCTTACTCCCCTCCATGTTGGACCTCCGACACCTCTAGTGGGCTTGTTGGTGAAACCATTGGGTTTCGGCAAGTTCTCAACAAATCTCTATACTAAAGGGATAGCCTCTTGAGAGGCCAAACCTAGAGTAGATTTACTTCCTCACAATCAATTTTCACTAAAATAAAACCAATATTAATCAAACTTTAAAAGTAATCTCCACAGGGTACTTTACAATTACACAACATAACACACGATCTCAACATTTGGCACTGGTCTCATTTCAATATCTTAAGAAGCCATTTCCTTCAAGTATTTACCTTTTGCAAATCATTATCTTATCTTGAAGTATATATTTGGTTTATGGTTATTTTACTTGCAAACATCTATATCCTTTGACCATATTTATTGCAAGTACTTCTCTTGAATATCCATCTCCATAAGCTATTTTCTTGTAAATGAATGATATATGTTGTTAGTATAGAGTTACTTTTGTTGTGGTTTCTTTTGTTGCAATAAACTCCTAGATTTATTTCTTGTACTTAGATTAGTTCAAGCCTTAGTATTTTCTTTAGGGACTACCCCCCTTGGCTTCGCTAGGAGTTGGCCTAGACGGAGGAGATGAGGATTAGGTGACAACACCTTAACTCTAACTTGCCCCCAAGGACACACCAAGTAGATTGAAGATTTATTCCACGTCACCCAGGAGTGTATAAAGGCGACAACATTTTTGGCGTTGTTGTCGGGGATAAATCTTTCTATTCCCGAAATTCGACTTTTGGTTTTCCTTTTGGTTTTTGCTTTGTTTTTTATATTTGTTGTTTATCATATCTAGACTCCACTCAATTTAAATTTGACAAAGTATTCTACAAGAAGGAACTCACAAGGCTTGGTTGATTTCCTCCCCGAGCCCCAAAATGTTTCTATAAAAATGTAAATAAAAATGCAAATAAAAATGTGACTCCCTTTTATACTTGCATTTCCAGCCAATATAACTCTCTAGAAAACCTTAGACCCCTCTCCTCTTAGGTTATTTTTTACCATGTCTAAGGCAGTTCTACAGACTTATAAATAGCGCATCTTCCTAGATACATCAAATGAAAAGTTTCTATAGGCTTCCATGTGGGGTGCCCTCTCTTTATGTGAAGAGAAAAATGTGTTCTAGACTATAGAGGGTGCTTCCTCTAGAAGTTTCTTTGATTAACCTTTTAATAGAATACTCTAGAAGATCATGGAATTATCATGCAATAAGTTCTAGAATCATCTTCAAGGTAAGGAACTCTTCAAGAAGGATCATTAACAATTTCTCCTCACCATTTTTATTCCCTAGACATGAAATGCTCTTCTTCTTGTTCACCCTTTGACCTTGAACCAAGCGATCATGTGCCATGTGTCTAAGATGCCTCCAAATATGCAAACTTTGCCTCGAGATATGTGGAAATGCTCACTTAGTGCTTCTCCAATGGTAAAGCATACACCAAAATATGAAGAACTCTCCTCAAAGGCCAAGTTGTCAACTCAAACCATGGAATCAACTTCCATTTGTCCAAGCACTCAAGGTCTCATGCAAACTAAGGTGGTAATAGGATCCATAATCAAGGGGACTTGATTTCTTTCTATAGAGCATCTCCCTCCATTCATTTATTCTTTGGATGCCATTAATCATCTCCTCACCACTAAAGGAGAGATCAACAAGACAGTTAGGGACGACATATATCGGGCGTACATTTAGAGTACTTGGTTTTCCCTCCCTCGAACTCCTGGCCCTCATTCCATAATTATGAAGGATATGAGGTGGAAGACATCAAAGCTTCCATAAAGGAATTGGGTTGACTTTATTGTAGGGAATAAAGGAGTTGTTTAGGGGATTCAAAACTGATTATCAAATTGATAGAAGGAAATTGGACTAGTAAGAATCCACTATTATAATTATGAGAGAAGGCACAAACTTTCAATTCAAATTTGATTCCCTAGAAGCTTTCTATTTAGAACAATGAATCCATTGATTTGTTGAACTGTAGTTTTGTCCTCCAAGACAAGAAAGTTAATATTCCTAGTACCAAGTTACCAACCTAATAGCTACTACATTAATGTGCGTAGTGTTCCTTAACCCTTAGACTTAAAACACAAACCAGGTATACATAGATTATAAATGCAAAAAAACAGATACAAGAGACAAATAAGATGAAATATACAAAATATACCCTTGTATAAATGATTAGAAGAAGGAAATCAATGTTCACTTTCCTCTTAAGGTAGGGCGACCTTCACTGAACAGAGCTCCAATTACAACTATACTCGACCAAAACATTCCATAGGCTCCTAGCACTTTAAATAGATTCTCAATAGAAAAACCCTGACTACTTGTTGTCCCATCACTAATAAGATAAGATAAGATAATTTTATTAATGTCCAACAAATGACCACAAAAGTAGGTCAATGGGACTGAGAGCTACATCAAGTATGAGTATTAGCTTCCTAGTGGGCCTTATTTAATAAAGAGGACCAAATTTACATTGAAGAACTATCCACTACTATCTAATAGGCCTTATTCAAAGAAGGTGGACGCATACATTAATCGACTAACGCCTAAGTAACCTAAAGTAGGGCGGTTAGTGTAGGACCCTAACATGCCCTCCCCATTCAAAAGTAGCGTTGTCCTCAAGGATGGAGGTGAGGAAATTGTTGTGGAATCGCTATTAGTTCCAATCCAGCATCTTCTAGCTGCATATCTTTCTACTAGATTAGTACTTCACGAACTACGCGTTGGAGCAATTGATGCTCTCTTGTATCCAATACTACTTCTGGTTGGGGCCAAATGGACCCTTCTTCATCAAGTTTTGGTAATTTAATTTGCACCTTGCAATTCGATCCCACTAGCTTCCTTAGACAAGGCATATGAAAGACTAGGATGAATCTTGGAGTGGGCTAGAAGAGCCAGTTTGTAGGCCACTTGTTCAATGTGTTGGATGATCTTATAAGGTCCATAGAACTTTGGTGCTATTTTTCGGTGGATCTTATCTTTGAATGATGTTTATTTATAGGGTTCAAGGCAAAGAAACGCCTAATCCCCTTCTACAAAGGATCGTTGTGAGCAATGTTGGTCATCTTGTTGCTTCATTCTATTTTGAACCATAACCAAATTGTCGAGTGTGTTGAGAATGGCTTCTTTGGTGTGAAGAGTGGGATCTACTACATGAACCTTAGAGGCGACTAGTAAATAGGAGGCCACTGACAAGGGTTTTTGGCCATAGACAGCTTCATATGGTGTCATTTTGGTAGATCCATGATAAGTGGTATTGTACCACCATTCTACAAGGGGATGTCATTGTGCCCATTGGTATGGATTTTTGGAAGTGAAGCATCATAAAAGGTTTTGAAGCACTTATTGACCATTTTTGGTTGACCATCTCTTTGGGGATGATATGGAATCTCACTTTCAACTAGGTACCCTGAAGTTTAAACAACACCTGCCCAAATTTATTGGTGAATATAGGGTCCCTATCTGAGAAAATGGAAGTGGGCATGCCATGTAACTTAAAAATTGGATCCATGAAGACTTGGGAAACTAAGGAAGGTGTAAATGGGTGCAATAGGGCACAAAAATGAGCATATTTGGAAAGACAATCCACTACCACCATGATCACTAATTTGTTACCAGCTCATGGAAGTCCCACTATAAAATCCACAGAGATGTCAATCCATATATTTGTTGGGAGCAGTTGAGTTTGCAATGGCCCTAGCTTCTTCACTATCTCACCCTTGTTTCTTTGGCAAGTGTTTTAGGCCACTACAAAATCCTAGATGTTTGTTTTCATGCCTTCCCAAAAGGATCGCTTAACTCATTCATATGTTTTATGAAAGCCGGAGTGACCCACTAGAGGCGATGAATGCACCTCTTCTAAGACCCGTTGTCTAAAGAAAAAGCCTTTACCGAAACAATGAGCCCTTTATACCTCAATGAGGCTTGGGATCTTCCTAAAGTTGATGGATGAGTTGAACTACATTGTCATTTACCCACCATCCTTGATGGGCTTCATTGAGCCAACCTGGAATGAGTAAGGATAAGGCAAAGAGGGATCCATCCTCCTCAAATTGCCTAGATAAAGCATCAACCACCACATTTTTTTTACCCTTCTTATATATAATCTAAATCTCATAATCATACCCAAGCATCTTCATGACCTACTAATGATGTTTCGATGATGATGACTTTTATTCTAGAAAATACATCAGACTATGATGGTCAGCCTTGATCTAGAAATGCCTCCTAATGAGATATGGGCGACAAGTCTCTACTGCATGAAGGATGGCCATCATCTCTCTCATGTGGATTTTCCCAAATTGTGGTCACACAACTGCTTACTAGTGAATGCCAAGGGATTCTCTTCTCGCATCAAGACCTCTCCAAGACCTTTGCTCGAGGCATCACACTCCAAGACAAAAGTCTTAGTAAAATCAGACACGACTAATAGTAGAGTAGTGCACATAGCATTATTCCTTTAAAGTTGAGAAGGCCTACTCAGCTACCTCACTCCATACAAAGGCATTCTTTTTTAGAAGGGTGGTTAAGGGAGCAGCAATTTTTCCATAATTTTTCACAACTTCTTGTAGTAGCCTATAAGTCCTATGAACTATAAGTCCTATGAACCCACACAAACTCTTTAAGGTCTTGGGGTGAGGCCAGTCTTGCATAGCCGCAATTTTCTTGGGATCTACTCACACCCCATCTTGACTAACAATATGGCGCACGTATTCAACCTCTGAAGACCCTATTACAGCGCAAGTTGTAGGTTGGGCAAAGCCTGACCCAACCATGGAACAAGTGCTACAATTTTGGGAATTCTACACCCAATGTCACCTCGATGTAGGTCCCGCACTTGGGGGGTGACTAAGGTCACTTCTAGGAGGCGATCCCGGAGACCCTAGGGGGAATGGAAAGGATGAAGGGAAGTGGTAAGGAGAAGTCCCCCGGAAGGTCAAGTGATGGAAGAAATGAATGATTGGAAATGATGAGTGGAGAGAGGTAAATGGATATCAAGTGAAAAGATAGTTGTCGGTGCACCTGTACCTGCCCGAAACACAAGAAAAACTCCTTGCAATGCTATGTGTTAGTGTGGATCAGCAAGTTAAGCTTGCTGTCCCTAATTTGCAGCCGTGAATGACAGTTTATATCAGCAAAATGAAGCATTCAAATCAGCATATAAGACACAAGATCAATAGGCAATATCATCAATGAATTTAGTAGTCACTTGTGACTTGAACATAGCACTTTAAGACTGAATAAAAGCAAGTTGTTATGAAGTGGATTTATGCAGTAATATATCAACCTTATGGCTGTAGCATTTAATGATGTAAAACAGCAAGTTTAACCATTAACTAGCACTCAAAAAACAGCCCAAAAGATGTGCCTAGTTTAGTGTGTTAGACTAGCAAAGTTAGGGGGGGAATCTATGGTTAGTTTAGGAGTTAGGGGCAGTGTCACCAACATCTCGAAAATATCTCAATGTTGGCAATATTATCTTCAAAATCAGGGTCGGCGATATTTTCCGATATTTTCATTCTTACAACTTTGTTTTTCATTCTTACGACATTTTCCGATATTTTTTGATATTTTCCCCGATGTTGCCGATATTTTCGTTTTCAGACCCTCGACGATATTTTGCCGATGTCGATGTTTGCAACACTGGTTAGGAGTAAGTTATTAGCTAGGGTTATGCAGCCCTAATGGCTGTAGGTTAGTATTAGTAACAGCCAATGAAGTAGTAGGAGAATGGGGACGCCCTAAGGGAGGAAGAATCCCCAAGGCATCAAGATCACTATCCCAAAGAGACAACCTAAAACTTTAAAATTTCACGTTCCCAAGGCATCAATTTATTTCTCCAATGCAATAAGTAAATGACTAGTGCCTTTAAAAATGGGTTAATGGAGTCAAGCCAAGAAAGAGCTAGAGGTACTACCTCCTTGGGGGTGTAAACCCTCTTACTTCCCAAGGCAAGTATCTCTAGCTAGGGTTTCAGCTAAGAGGGTGTATGCCCTTATACTTCTCTTAGCAAACCCTTGTTAAACCAATAGAATGTAAGCATAAAAGGGTGGAAACTATGGTGGGGGTGTATGCCCTTAGACTTCCCACCATGCTCTAGCAAAATAACCTTGACTTGAACAATAATGATAGCACAATGTAAAAAGCTTACCAATCCAAGGAAAAAAGCTAAGACAAACCACCATAAAAGCTAGATAAAGCCTTCCAAGGCTAGCGCATCACTTCCATCAACCAAATATCCAAGACTTAGCCATAAACCAAAGCACAAGAGAATAGAAAGAGCCAAGAGGGCCGAAAATTTCAGATAAGTCCTTCTCCACAAGGGAGAGTTATGATTTTAAATGAGATCTTATGATCTCTATTTATACAAAAATTAGCCAACATGGCTTGTCCACAAAATAAGGAGTAAAACACAAGATTGGGGGTCAACAACCCTAATCTTGCCCCGTTAACACAATATTATTAAACAATTCACTTAAAATTTCATCTTTTGCACAAATTAAACCCTAATTAAGGATGACGTCACCCCTTTAGGGGACGTTTTGCCACTTTGAGGAGGTCATTGATGTTGGAGAAAGATGGAAGGGCCTCCCAAGTCCATGTGTCAAGCATCTAGATGATTCCTTCTTGGTGAAAACCCTCTTATCCTCAAAACGTCCAAGTGCAAGTGAGTGGCACCTCACCACCAAGCCCAAACCCCCAATACCATGATGTCATGCTCAAAAGTAGGACGTTTTGCCCCTCCTGGGAAAATCGTTTGGTAGGTAATGGATGGGTTGGGTCATCCACGTCATCATCAAGGTCGTCCAAGTCATCTCTCTCTCATCTGGCATGCAGGCCCCTGGCATCCAACTTGTGGGCTTGGAGCCCCATGGAAGCCCAAGCTAGGCTTGTTCTCCCAAAACTGTCCACCGGCTAGGTCCTGCAAAAACAAATGGGCACGCCCTCCAAGGATCTCAAGTCATAACATCATGATAAGTGGATCCAATCAATAAACAAGCCATCCAAGCATGTGCATCAAAGATTACTATATCAAACAATTAACAGCTTGCGACTTGTCAAGCTTAAGTATGGGAGGGTTGACGAGGTGTCCTATTGGGTAGATCTTTCCCTAGGTCAAGGAGAGCCTTTAAGAAGTCCCTCTCTAAGCCATGTAGAGTGTATGAGGTGGATGGGGTCGAGACTCAATGGACAAAGGGCTCATGACATACTAGGGGTTGTAGTGTCTCATTCATGGGTGCCTTTGTAGAGAGTGTGTGGTACCTTCGTCTGCAATGCACTTTTTCCAAGCCCATTATTTGCCTTTTATCTTTCTTTCTTTATATTTTCTTTAGCACAAGGAGAGGTTGAAGGTCACTGTCTTGGCATGGTGACTAGATGGTGGCAATGTCACCCACAAATGCCTAATGGAAATGAGAAGGTTGGCTCGTGATGAGACCCCCTTTCTCTCAGTCATGCAACTGAGAGTCACTACCCTGGTTTGGTGACCAGATAATGACAATGTCATACCACTAGATATCCATGGACGTGATAGGTCGGCTCATGATGAGACCTCCTATACTTCAATCTACCTTTCAGGCATTTCTTTGTTATATTATGGGTCCCCTTTCATTCAAAGATAAGTGTTTTATTGTTCTCTTGGGTGATCCCTAGGCGAAGCATCTGGAAGGTTCATATATGGCTTTTATCTTTTACCAAACACCAAACCCTCTGGGCCTTTAGCCCCTTCTTCCTATAGAATGAGAGACAACCCCTTCTTGGGTCACTACTGTTGAAATAACGTAACTGCGAAGAGCATTCTTATTATTTTGTTATTGGATTAAATCCCCATTGTGGATTAATCATGTTATTATTATTATTGTTGTTATTAGATTAATCCCCATTGAGGATTAATCA
>JZKD02S1674159.1:703569-727001 GCA_000966675.3 Picea glauca
GTTACATGTGCCAACGCACTAGATCAATACATTACATCATTTGCAATATCAGGAAGATCGTTTGTTTCTAGCTCATAGGAATTTTACGTTCAACCTAACTTTTGCTAGATGCCTTAACTTTTGCTCATGGCTCACAAGGCTTGACTAGGCTCACAAAGGTTGTACATTCCCCCTGACTTTTGCACTAGTTTGTCTATGCTCACAGAGGTTGTACGTTCCCCCTGACTTTTGCACTAGACTATCTATGCTCACAGAGGTTGTACATTCCCCCTGACTTTTGCACTAGTTTGTCTATGCTCACAGAGGTTGTACGTTCCCCCTGACTTTTGCACTAGACTATCTATGCTCACAGAGGTTGTACATTCCCCCTGACTTTTGCACTAGTTTGTCTATGCTCACAGAGGTTGTACGTTCCCCCTGACTTTTGCACTAGACTATCTATGCTCACAGAGGTTGTACATTCCCCCTAACTTTTGCATTAGACTTACATAGCATCTCGTTCATCCTGACTTTTGGTTTGACTCACAGAGGTTGTACGTTCCCCCTGGCTTTTGTCAATACCTCACAAGACTGGTTGATTCTCCAAATCTCCCTAACTAGCCTCAGGGTGGCCCATATGGCCTCTCATTGGAGAATGACTGTCGATGCTACCGAATTTAACACTCCCTCTCAGCGAGGGAGTCATTCTCAGCCACACCAAGCTTGCCTCTCAACTGCACAAACTGTCTCAGTGGCAATGGCTTGGTCAGGATATCAGCTACCTGCTCGCTCGTGGCTAGGTAATGTAGCTTTACAGTTTTTCTCTGGACCAAGTCTCGAATGTAGTGGTCCTTCATGTCAATATGTTTTGACCTGTCGTGAAATACCGGGTTCTCTATTAGTTTTATGCAACTTTGATTATCATAATGAACCACCGTCGTCTCAAGCTTGTCACCAAACAACCCAGAAACCAACTTTCTAAGCCATACTGCTTCCTTGCTAGCATCACTTGATGCAATGTACTCAGCCTATGTTGTACTTTGTGCAATGGACCCCTGTTTCCTGCTTGACCAAGAGATCATAGCAAATCCTAAACTGAAGCAGTATCCGAAAGTACTTTTTCGGTCCACTGGGATTCCTGCCCAGTCAGCATCTGCATACCCATGCAAAAATAGACCACCACTGGATGTATATCTCAGACCATAGGTAATGGTCCCTCTGAGATATCTCAAGATGTGCTTTGTTGCCACCCAATGTCTCTGTCTCGGTTCAACCATGAACCGACTCATTGCAATCACTGCATAGCATATATCTGGCCTGGTGTGGATCATGTACATCAATGATCCAATCAGCTGCCTATACATGGTGGGATCCACCAAATCTGAACCTAAATCAGAATCATGCAACTTCCTCAGGTTGGTAACCATCAGAGTAGACATGGATTTTCAATCCATCATACCAAACCTCTTTAATACATCCATTGTGTATTTTCCTTGTGCCAGAAATATCTCGCCCTATCTTTGCCACACTTCCAATCCTAGGAAGTAATGCATCAAGCCTAAGTCTTTCATCTCGAATTCTGAGATTAGCTCCCTCTTATAACAGGCTATTAGCCCTTCATCTCCTATTAGAAAGAGATCATCAACATACAGGAATAGTATAATAGGTCTGTTCCCTCTTACCTAGAAGTACAGATTCGCATCACCATCACTTTTCTGAAAGCCCGGGCTTTTAAGAAAGCCATCAATCCTATCATACCAAACTTTGGGAGCCTGCTTAAGACCATACAAGGCCTTCCTTAGCTTGCATACATCAGTGTCCTTGTTATGCAGTACAAAACCATTCGGTTGATCCACAAAGACCTCTTGTTCAATCTTTCCATTCAAGAATGTTGTTTTTACATCCATCTGATGTAGCTTCCAACCAAGAACTGAAGCTAATGCAATAATAGCTCGAATGGAGGTATACCTGGCTACAAGGGCAAAAGTCTCCCCGTAGTCAACTCCTTTCTGAGTGAAGCCTCTGGCTACAAATCTTGCTTTGAAATTTTCAACACTCCCATCGGCTGCATGTTTGAACATATAGATCCATTTGGAAGAGACCACTGATTTGTCCTTTGGTCTCGGCACAATGTCCCAAACATTGTTCTTTAGAATAGACCTGTATTCCTCAAGCATTGCATCCTTCCATACTTGTAATTTATCTACTTCTTCAAATGAAGAAGGTTCGGCATCACTAGTGTTGCTCATCAGTGCAACATAGCCTCCAAACCTGTGAGGCCTCTTACTTTCCCTGAAAGTTCCTTTGGGAGCAACTATATTTTCTGATTCCTGCATTGTTTCTTTAAGCCACCCTGGCTTCCTTTTGGCTGGAGGTTTTTCAAGAGTTCTTTCTAACTCTTCAGCAAGTTCTAGGGGCTCATCCCTTGGCCTTTCATGAGGTTCCTCCCTCTGATCATCTGCCTTTTCATTTTCAGAAGAGGGTGAAGCTGGTTGAACTGCTTCTGATTCGTGTTGAAGTTCTCTGGATTTCTTGAATGCAGCTTCCTCATGGAAAGTCACATCTCTTCTTACCTCTATCTGCCTCTAACCTGGTACATATATCCTATAAGCCTTGGAGTTCTCACTGTACCCCACAAAAAACCCTTTCTTGCCTGAGGGTTCCATCTTTGTCTTCTTTTCCTTGGGGACATGAATATACACTGGACACCCAAATATCCTTAGATGCCCTACTTCAGGTTTGATCCCTGAGAAGACCTCTTCAGGAGTCTTGTCCTTCAAGATAGCATGTGGACACCTATTTTGAATATACACGACAGTGGAGGTAACTTTTACCCATAAAGAATTTGGCAAATCCTGGTCAAACATCATGGTTTTCGCTACCTCACAAATTGTCATGTTTTTCCTCTCAGCAACTCCGTTTTGCTGAGGGTTATATGGCACGATCAACTGTCTCTTGATTCCTGCTTCCTTGGAGAAATCCTCAAACTAAAGAGATTCAAACTCTCCTCCATGTCTGTTCTAAGGGTTTTGATGTGTTTCCCTGTCTGCTTTTCAATAAAGGCTTTATACTCTTTGAATTTATCAAATGTGTCACTTTTAGCTTTAAGGAAATAGATTCAACATTTTCTTGAGTAATCATCAATAAAAATGACATAATACAAACAACCACTAAGTGAGGGAGATGACATGGGACCACATACATCAGAATGAACCAAATCTAAGATGCCATGAGCTCTGTTGTCACTACTAGAAAATGCTTTCTTTATATTTTTACCTAGCATGCATCCTTTACAAATTTCATTTTTACTAAGAGAAATAGAGGGCATGCCACATACCATGTTTTGCAGATCTGGAAGTGCTTTGTAATGAAGATGTCCAAGTCTTATGTGCCACAACTCGTTGGAGCTAGTCGCATCATGAGCCAATGCATGAACTGACTGTCATGTCACGACGTATAGTCCTCCTCTGCGAGTCCCACTGGGTTATGTTGTACTCAAGTAGCTACCTTTAGCCCACAGTAGTGCCTTCCTGTCCTTGAAGATCACCCAATATCCCTTGTCCTCAAGGGTTGCAACTAATAGTAGATTCTTCTTGAGCCTGGGAACATATAATACTTCATCAACATGAAGCCTAGCCCCAGATTCCAATCTGAAGGAGATAGAGCCAACTCCCTCTATCTTGTAACATTTGGGTTATATTGTACTCAAGTAGCTACCTTTAGCCCACAGTAGTGCCTTCTTGTCCTTGAAGATCACCCAATATCCCTTGTCCTCAAGGGTTGCAACTGATAGTAGATTCTTCTTGAGCCTGAGAACATATAATACTTCATCAACATGAAGCCTAGCCCCAGATTCCAATCTGAAGGAGATAGAGCCTACTCCCTCTATCTTGTAACATTTGTCATCCCCAAGCTCAACCTGCTCTGCAAAAGATTTTGGCTTGAAATCTAAGAAGATTTCCTTGTACCATGTCATGTGCTTTGATCCACCACTGTCTACTAACCAAGTTTTCAATCCCGTGAAAACTGAACTAGACAAGGCAGAAACCAGGTAATATTCTTTTCTAGTTTCTTTTTCATTAGAAGGACTTTTTGTTTTCGTTTGGATTCATCATCCTCAACAGTTGAGGCATGATGTTTCCCTTTCCTTGGATTTTTCTTCCTATACCAGCAGTCTTTAGCAAAATGACCCAACTTATTACAACTAAAGCATTTAATCTTAGATGTATCAATACTCTTGCCTTTGAACATACCTTTAGTGTTTGACTTCCTCTGAGAGCCTTTCTGAAAAGTGACTTTCTTCTTTCCCTTGAATCTTGATGCTAATCCTGAATGCTCTTCTTTGGTTGGCTCGCTCCTGGTAGCAGTGCGACTCTCCTCTTGGAGGCAATCATGCCATAACCTCTCAAACATGGGTTGAATCTCTCTCCCACTTACATTGGATAAGAAGGTCTCCCATGAAGAAGGAAGACCATCAAATATGGCCTACACTAAGTCATCATCGTCCACTGTGACACCTATGACCCAAAGTTGATCTCTGATTTGGGCTATTTTAGAACAGAAAGATGTTATTGATTCACCTTCGCTCTATCTTCAAATACTTAAGTTTGTGCTTAAGTGTTCTCTTCTGACTTGGAGCCTGTTTCTCATATAGATTCACCAAGGTATCCATAGAATCGTAGGCATTCATTAACGAAGTCATCGTTGGCATTATACTGTCTTTGACTGAGTCAAAGATGATTCACTTGGCCTTTACTTGACTCTTCCTGAAGGCCTCTCTTCCTGCATTAGTGGTGGGTTCCTCCACCACTGTGGTCACATACTGCTCAAGATCATGCTCCTGCAAGATATTTGGTATCCGGAGCTTCCACATATTGATGTTGGCAGCTCCTTCGAGGATGCCATGGACCTTACGCTGGAAACTTAATCAAGCTCGCTTGGATCTATGTGTACCCTACTACTGCACTTCAACAAGCTTATCACACCCTAAGCTATGATACCATGTTAATTCATTAGCTTGATTTAAAACTGAAAGTACTTCTTTAAATTCTGACTGTACTTTGAACTTAGTTTAACATCATTCATAAACCAGAACAACAATAATCATAAGAATTTACCAGCATGCAAGATCACAACACATGTACCCTGGGGAAACCCTATACAGGGAGAAAAACCCCAACAAACAATCTCCTTTTATTGCATTAATAAAGTATGATCACTTACAAAATATCCACCATGAATACTCTACTCTTAAAGAGCTTGCCCATGACTCTAACCTGACTGTAGACTACTAAGAAACCTCGTTGTTATAAACTCTGTTATAGGCTAGCCTTGAAGGTTTACCTCGCTACTTTCTTGGACTGATATGCTGCCCTTTATTTGAGTGTTATAGTTGCCTGTTATTGGATTGATATGGTTGCATTTATTGACTGTTATAGCTGCCTGTTATTGGACTGATATGGTTGTCTTTATTGACTGTTATAGCAGCATGTTATCGGACTGATATGGCTGCCTTTATTGACTGTTATAGCAGCCTGTTATTGGACTGATATGGTTGCCTTTATGCTGGACTGATACGCACATGTTACCACTCTGTTATGGATTGATATATCACTCATACGCTGCATAATAATTGTGTAGAAGATAGGGTCGACCTCTTGCTTAAATAGGAGTGGAGAGGTAGAGAGGAGATGGCTCGAAATAGTCTAAGTGAATGCAAGTTGAAGTTAACTCAGCCATCAGAATTAGAACTGACCATTAACTCAACAATCAAAATTAGAACTGAACTTACCACTTCAGTTAGGAACTCGCCCATGACATGAGATGCATGTGAACTCCTTAGCAAGCACATGATATGCATGCATGCAACATGCAACTAGACATGCATGCAACATGCAACATGCAATAAACTTGACAACTTTGACTTTGACCTAGACATGCAACTTTGACTTTTTACAACTTGACTCTTTACAAAGCAATTTGAATTTCTTCATGGTGGAAGGTGTTACACCTGCCAACGCACTAGATCAATACATTACATCATTTGCAATATCAGGAAGATCATTTGTTTCTAGCTCATAGGAATTTTACGTTCAACCTAACTTTTGCTAGATGCCTTGACTTTTGCTCATGGCTCACAAGGCTTGACTAGGCTCACAGAGGTTGTACATCCCCCTGAATTTTGCACTAGTCTGTCTATACTCACAGAGGTTGTACGTTCCCCCTAACTTTTGCACTAGATTGTCTATTCTCACAGAGGTTGTACATTCACCCTGACTTTTGCATTAGATTTACATAGCATCTCGTTCATCCTGACTTTTGGTTTGACTCACAAAGGTTGTACGTTCCCCCTGGCTTTTTGTTAAATTTGGCAGCATCGACAGTCATTCTCCAATGAGAGGCCATATGGGCCACCCTGGGGCTAGCCAGGGAGATTTGGAGAATCAACCAGTCTTGTGAGGTATTGACAAAAGCCAAGGGGAACATACAACCTCTGTGAGTCAAACCAAAAGTCAGGACGAACGAGATACTATGTAAGTCTAATGCAAAAGTCAAGGGGAATGTACAACCTTTGTGAGCATAGACAGTCTAGTGCAAAAGTCAAGGGGACAACCTCTGTGAGCATAGACAGACTAGTGCAAAAGTCAGGGGGAACGTACAACCTCTATGAGCCTAGTCAAGCCTTGTGAGCCATGAGCAAAAGTCAAGGCATCTAGCAAAAGTTAGGTTGAATATAAAATTCCTATGAGCTAGAAACAAACGATTTTCCTAATATGGAAAATGATATAAGTGTATTGATCTAGTGCGTTGGCACGTGTAACATTATCCACCATGAAGAGAAATTCGAATTGCCATGTAAAGATTCGAGTTGTAAAAGTCAAAGTTGCATGTCTAGGTCAAAGTCAAAGTTGTCAAGTTTGTCGCATGTCGCATGCATGTCTAGTTGCATGTTGCATGCATGTCATGTGCATGCTAAGTTAGTACGCATGCATGCCAAGTCAAGGGTGAGTTGTAACTGAAGACTCAAGTCTAGTTCTATTTTCGAACTAAAGTGTGAAGCTGAGTTATGTCAAGCATGCCTTCATACCTCTAATTCGAGCCCTCTCCTCTTCTCTTCTTCACTCCTTTATAAGCAGAGGTCGACCCCTCTCTTCTCTACAGTTGTTATGCAGGGTAAGGGTGAAGCAATAGAGGCAGCAATATCCGTGCTATACAGAGGCACATATCATCACATTAAAGGCAGCTGTATCAGTGCTATACAAAGGCACGTATCAGCAACTTAGAGGCAGCAATACCAGTGCTATATAGAGGCACGTATCAGCACATTAGAGGCAGCAATACCAGTGCTATACAGAGGCAAGTATCAGCACATTAAAGGCAGCAATACCAGTGCAATACAGAAGCACGTATCAGCACATTAGAGGCAGCAAGACCAGTGCTAAACAGAGGCACGTTTCAGAACAATAGAGGCAGCAATATCAATGCTAAATAGAAGCACATATCAGCACATTAGAGTCAGCAAGACCAGTGCTAAACAGAGCCACGTATCAGCACAATAGAGGCAGCAATATCAGTGCTAAATAGAGGCACATATCATTCAAATAGACGCAGCAACAACAGCCCATATCAGCGCTGATATATCAGTCCATAAGAGGCAGCGTATCTCAGTCTTTGAAGGCAACTCGAATACATCTTCAGTGCTGGCCTGTAACAGGAGTTTAGATATCAGCAAGGTCTCTTAGTTACACAGTCAGGTCAGAGTCAACTTGGCAAGCTCTTTAAGAGCAGAGTATTCACGGTGGATATTTGTAAGTGATCTTACATTATTAATGCAATAAAAGAATATCGTTTGCTGGGGTTTTTCTTCCTGTACAGGGTTTCCCCAGGGTATATGTGTTGTTGATGTGCATGCTTACGTATCTACATGATTATTGCTATTCAGTTATGATTCTATATTGTTGAAATGTATTAAACTGGAATCAAAGTGTTGAAGAAAATAAAGAAATAATCCGCATAAGAAATCAAGCTCAATTATTTGACACTTTCGTCAATAACTCACAAGACTGGTTGATTCTCCAAATCTCCCTGGCTAGCCTCAAGGTAGCCCATATGGCCTCTCATTGGAAAATGACTGTCGATGATGCCAAATTTAACAATTCGAAGATATGTGAGACTGTGAATAGTACTCTGGAATTCTATTGCTGTAACTCTATTATTCAGTTTCTGTGCTTGTGTTTCCCGTGTATGATTGTTTATCAATTTCAGCAAATCATTTCTACATCCATTGATGATGAATCTTATTTGTGAACTGAGCCTTAGTTGTTAGACTACTCAACCATCAACCAGAGTTCCACTCTCGCTGTGGTCTGCCCCACCCGAATGGCATGAGTTTCAACGAGATAATAAGTAGGTGCAAGTCCCGAGCAATTTTGTCAGAACAGTTACCCTCAAACCTGGCAACTAACCGCTCTGTTCGGTCACCAGTGCAGCCACTCGGACCATGTTCTTCGATAGCCTCTTATTGTAATGATAATTGAGCACTTTACCAGTATGTCAACGATTGATATCTTATGGAGAACCAAACAAACCTACATGTTATCATGCAATTTAAAATAATATGTGTGACATTCGGCCAGAAATGATTGCAGTAAAATTCAAAAGGTTCAGGGTTTCAGTGGGTTTTCATCTAATAATCTAATTTAAGATTACAGCCTAAACATATGCCAAATTGAAGTATAATGCCGCATATTAAGATTGCAGCCTAACCAAATGCCAAATTGAAGTATGATACCACAGAATTGTGAGACAAATGAAACAATGATGCTCAATTGAACGACAGACCTCTCACGACTAATCGTACAAAAGGGTGAAACATTACAGCTCCTTAAATACAGTCCTGTAAAATAACAAAACCTGAAAATGACCTAACAGCATCGGAAATATAACATTAACACAATTAGAACGTGAAAACAAATTCCAATTAGAAATACATAAAAAAATGCAGTGTCATACAAAAACCAGGGATGGCATCAATGCCAACCGTCCAGTAAATCAAGCATTTCTTTCAGAACAATCTAAATTAAACTACCAGACATTCGAAAACAACCCAGAACTGTATCATAGGAAGAAAAAAAAAAGTTTAAGGCAGTGGAAATTAAGCATTTGCGGTACCAACCTGAAGGGTCGCCATCTCTGTCTGTTCTCTGGCAATTTACAGACAATCTTCCACGGCCGCGTTTGCAGAGGGTTGATTGGTTCCACTTGACGGATAATTTAGCAGGGACAGTGGAGAAGCATAACTCATTAAAGTTATAATTCGTGTTTAAAGGTATGAGGGTCGTTCTGGATTTAGTTAACGCGTTTAATGGGGACGATTTACAGCCTTTGGGTGGCATGGCAGGACATATCAAAGGTGAACAAAGGACAGCCATGGGAACGGCTGATAGATGCACAGAAGGACGAGGAGTCTATATTGTACAGTCCCTGGCAATTCAGGAAAGAATTTACGAGGTCCTCTAATAAATACCTTTCTATGTAGAGTACACATGTTCTTAATCTCTTCTTGTTGTTTTTTTATTTATTAACGATGATAAAAAATGATGATTAAATATAGGAATAGAGTCACATGATTCATAGATGCACGCTAAAGTAATAGGACAAGACAACCAAAGCAAAAGGAACATTCGATTGAAGTCTAGGTTAAAAAAAATTGTAAGGATAAGCCAAGCCATAACCCCTTTAGCTTCAAAGAAAATGTTGAGAGTGAAAGGGGTATGGTTGTGTTGTGTGAAGAGAAAAGTACCCATTGAAATGTGATCATAAGTATTGTCTCCTTGTTTCAAAGAGAAGAGTTGAGGGTCTAGTTTTCAAGAATGAGTTATTGTTGGGTTCCTAAAACCCTTAAACTAAGAGATCAACTCAATTGAGTGTTCATATTGATGGATATTAGTTGATATATTAACAAGTGCAATAATGTCAATATCCAAGTAAAAATATATCTATTGTGACCATATAAATTGATGACTTGGAAAAAGTTTATAAAGTCATCGATTTATATGGTCATTATAGGGAAAGGAAACCTTTTGGGGAGAACCTTAGGTGTCAAGATTGTGTAAGAGGGGAGAATGTCAATGTTGGGGGAGATCTCAACCTAACTATGAAGACTAGAGAGATTTGGGAAGAGTTAGACAGATGAGACCCAATAGAAAATATTTTTTATAGATTTATTTTAGGATTTGGAGTTTATGGATGTAGCGAGTCCTTGCCTAGAGAAATTCAAGGAGTGGTAGGATCTCTAAGATATTGGACGAATTCTTAGTAGTTAAAAGAATTGCAAATGAAATCATGGGTGGGGAATGGGGGTTCTTTGTACCAACTTCCAATCCTTCTTCAAAATGAATCAAGAGCTATAAGGTAAAAAAACTTCCAGCTTTGGTGATGAAAATTGATCTAGCAAAAGCATATGATAACATATGTTGGTTGTGCTTATAACTGATGTTGACTCAAAATAGGATGAATGTTATATTGTAAATTGGATAATGGGTTGCCTTTCCTCAACTTCCTTTGTTGTCCTTATTAATGGGTCCCCTTCTAGAATTTTTTATGCAACAAGATGACTTGGGCAAAGTTGCCCAATGTCCCCTTTCTAGTTCTTATTGGTGGTAGAAGGATTAAGTAGGCTAATTATAGCTTCGAAAATGGATCGAGGTGGAAGGATCCATCAATCTAACCCATCTTCTATTTGTGGATGAAGTGATGTTAATTGGTACAGGAACAATAAATGAGGTGTACAAAAATATAAATATATTTTAGACTTGCATTACACAACTACTCGGATGGAAGTAAACATTCACAAATCCTCCATTCTCTCTAATGGATTGGAGGGAAATGCAGAAAGACAAATAGGAGGAATTGTTCCTTATTCCTAAGCTCTCTTGGAAAAGGGAATCAAGTAGTTGGACTTCCATTTATAACCTAACGACAATAAGTTCACATATTGGAGTTGGTTGTACAAGAAAATAGAGGATAGAGTGACAAATTGGTGTTATAGATGGTTATCTCGAGGAGGTAGGTTGATTGTGGTTAAATTAGTTCTAGAAAGTATTCATGTGTATTGGTTATCAACACATATTCCAAGAAAAATGTTGAATAAAATCACAAGGAAGTGCTTCAACTTTTTGTGGATAGGAAAGAAGGAAATTGAGGGGATTGCTTTAGTGAAATGGAGCAAAATTGATAGACAAAAAGAGTTAGGTGGGTGGGGACTTAAAAAGGTAAACACATTTCAGCAAGCATTGTCAACTAAGAGTCTTTGAAGGGTGATCCATAATGAGGGACTATGGGAAAGAGTGATGATTGAAAAATGCTTAGAGTTGGGTTTTGCAAAGGACTATATAAGGATGGAAATAAATGGGAAGAAATTGTTGAGGAATGGAATCAATATATCCTATGATTAAAGCACAGTGCCCTCAAACTCAAAGAGGAAGAAGATGAATTGAAGTGGACAAAGAATAAAGTGTAGATTAGGGGTATATACAAGAAAGCTAGGATATGCAACTAAGATGGAGGAGGAGGTAGGGGAAAAGAAGTAGTGGTGGGAAAAAAGTGGAAAATAAATAGTCCACTTAAAACGAGGATTTTCCTATGGCTAGTAATGTCAAATAACATATTAACGTGGGATAGTGATCATAAAAGAAATTGGGATGGACCTACAACATGCATCACATGCAAAACTAATGAAGAAACGATGGACCATATTTTTGTGCAATGTCCATATGCAAGAGAGGTTTGGAGTGAAGCAATCAAACTAATAAATGTAAGATTGAAGAGAGAGGGGATTCCCTTGTAAATTATTTTGAAAAATGGCACAAGGACAAGTCAATGACAAATCATAAGGCACTACCATGCATGCTTTGTGGTGTGGGGACTTTCGCTTGCAAGAAACAAAATGACTTTCCAAGGAAAGGAAATCCCCAAAATACAAGTGAGCCATCAAAATAGTTTTTCCTATGGAGGATCTAGGAAACCTAGCAAAGTAAAGAAAATAAAATCCTAAAGGCTCCAAAATTAAAAAAAGTTGTCGCTTTAATGATTTTTTATGGTGCTTGTTAAGGAACTCTGGGTATGTGTGGAGTTGGAGGTATTTTATTTTAAAATGAAAATCATTTTATTACATTCAAATATGCAATAAGACAAGGGACTAACAATAGAGCAGATCTTTATGGTTTATGGTTTCTCCTAAAAATAGCAGTAGAATGAGGTATTGAAAGTCTTCGAGTTATGGGAGATTCGAAAGTGATCATAGATTGGGAAAATGGAAGAAATCATATTGGAATGTTGGTGTTGATACCAATCATGGATCGGATCTTAGAAGTAAAAAAGAAGTTATTTGGTATTTTCTTTATTCATGTTTACAAGGAATTCAATGTGCAAGCAAATAAACTATCTAAAGAAGCCCTAATTTTACCAGAAGGGAGTTTGGCTAAGCAAAAACCTAAGGAGGAAGGATCCCTTCCTGAATTTGTCTAAACCATATACTGTATCATGTTTGTCAATGACGATTTTCCTTCTCGTGGCCTTTTTCTTTTAGTTTTCAAAGCCCATTCCTCAAATGTTCCAAGATAATATTTTCAGTAAGAACCTTAGGCTATGGTGCTAAACCATTAATAGTTTAGTTAATCTGTGATCATTCACAAAAGATCATTTTAGAGATGTAAATTATACTAAAAGTTATTTAGTATGCATGTTTCTAATAAAGACAAATGTCCATCACTCATGCTCGACTTGCTCGTGTGGTTACTCTGAGATTCTCTTTGGAAGTGCTAAATATGTGACTTGGCTTGGGAAGAATTGAACATGGCGTGGAGTATCACGACCCTATTTGACCAAATAATGAAGCTTATGTGATTAGTAAAAAGTATTTATAATGAAGTAAACACAAACAAGTCACTTAAAGCCATAACATAAAAAAAGTGATCCCAATCATTACATCAAGGATTAGATCAACTATATTAAGGAAAAATCTCACTTTAGAACCCTACTTATAGATCTTGGAATTGCAAGTGAAGATAATCAAGAATTCCTACTCATTTTGGCCCCTGAAATCATTTCCAAAGAAAACAACAAAATGCTCCTTCCTCTCATCATAGTGGATGAGCTACATGATGTAATTCTCTCCCTAGAAAAAACATAAAGACCCCATTGATTTCTTTTAAAAAGACATGGAGTATTGTCAGAGAAGATATGTTAGTCGTGGTTAAGGAATGTAGGAAATTTCTCAAAGCCATTAATTCCACTTTCCCTGCCTTAACTTCATAAAAGCATTGTGACTATGACTTTAACTCTTTTAGATCGATCTCTCTTGGTACTTTGATGCACAAAATCATCTCAAAGATTGTTGCATTAATGATTCAATCATTCCTCCCAAGCTTCATCTTGAAAGAGCAAAGTAAATATATAGTAGGAAGGTTGATCACAAATGGTCACACCATTGACCGAGAAGCCATCTACTTAGTTGAGGCCAAAAATGACAAGGGAATGTTACTCTTGGCCTTACTAGACCTAGCCAAAGCCCCCAATAACGTTAATTGGTATTTTATCCACATAGTACTACTTAACTTTGGATTTTGTTAAGTTTCAATGATTTGGATTAGTGAAAACTTCTCCATAGCCTCCTTTGCTATTCTAATTAATGAGGGACTAACAACCTTTTTCCATGTCCCTAGAGGACTTAAACAAGGTTGTCTCCTCTCTCCATTATTTTTTATTGTAATGGTCAAAGAGTTAAATAAGACCCTTAACACAATAAGATCATCCAAATGAATTAAACGTTTGAAAATATCTAACACGTCATAGTATTTGTCTCTCATCTAAAATTTGTTCGTGATACCCTTGTTGGCTCTATGACAAACTTGAGGCCCACATAAGGTGTCCAACACATGCCCGATGTAATCCAATGTGTCAACATATTCAACCTTCCAAAAGGAAGGAGGTCTCACCCAAGGCACAAATGATAGTTTCCATATGATTAAGATGTAGAATATTAAAGATTTAGTTGGGGTTTGCATTCCATTGCTTATCCTTTAATCACATTCATGAACTTAAGCTAACTAAACTAACAACATGCACATCAATTGTAACAACATACAAATCACCAAGATACGTCATGAATGCAAACACATAAGCAAAACAAGTCACCATTATATTAATAAAACACATGACATAGTTTATCACTTAAAACTCTCCTCATTACACTATTGAGCGGTAAATCTTGCAATAACAACTACAAGACTCACATATGTAGGTGACTAGAATGGTTACAGGAGATTCTCTAATATGCCATAGAATCTGCCAACTATAACCCACTCATACAAAAGGGTTCTACACCTTCAGAGACTTACATAGAGGGTCGGTTGTACTAGGCATAGAGGATGGATAAAATGTCTCCTTGGCTTTCACTCACTAAGGTTTTGGTGAACTTCAAAATTAAGCTTATGCAAATTTTCCTTATGCTAAACTTTGATTTATGCCAACACTTAATTAATACTATTCCACAACAACCCTCAAGCCTCGTGGAAGTGATGTTAAAGAAGCTAAGAGAATCAATAAGATTCTCTCTATTTCTAGGATGCACAGGGTTAAAACACAAGAAAGGATAAAAGAGAGTTTTTTCTCGATGTCAACTTAGGACTAAAAAAGTAGGATTGCAATATCTCAAGTTTCAAGGAAAATAATCTCCCTATTGATGTAGGCTTTTAACCCTCTGCAATGAACACAGGCTCAACAGGATCAAACCCTCTAGATGTAATTCACACCTTTTATTGGCCAACCCTCTAATTCGTGGCACTAGTTGTGGATTCATTTTATGTGTTTTGAGATTTTTTATAAGTTTTATGATTTGAATTGCAAAACTAGGTTACCAAAGCATATGAAGGAAAGATTACGAATAAAAGAAGAGTTCAATGACATAGAATTGCAATAAAGTCAATAATTCACACATGAAAATGAAGATAACTTGCATCTATGATTAACGGCCAAAGATTTATTAGTTTTAGTTGCAATCAATGCCTTAGTCTTTGTTACAAGATAACCTCCTTACAGAAATGAGAACCCTTACTCTATCTTGTTAGCCTTATATACAAAGCCCAATGACTCTTGACTTTCTAACGTCCTACCTAAAACTTTTTAGCTTTTATCCTTTTCAACTT
Source organism: Picea glauca (assembly GCA_000966675.3). Lineage (NCBI taxonomy): Eukaryota > Viridiplantae > Streptophyta > Pinopsida > Pinales > Pinaceae > Picea > Picea glauca. Next base: position 718,755 of record JZKD02S1674159.1, read on the forward strand.
CCAAGAAACTAATTACTCATATCACTTTTGACTTTTCTAAACAAGACAAAATATCAATTATGATCAATGAGAAACATAATTACTCAAATCAAAAATACATCGTAAAATTATGTTCCTTTGGGAAAGATTACACTATCAACTTTAGGCTTGATGTTATTTAGTTTTAGCTCAAACTTTGCCTTCTTCATTTGTTGTTCATAATTCATGCCTTGTAATGGCTCTTTCTACTTTGTGGGGCCTAAGAGATGGCTTTGGAGAGAAGTTTCATCGATGACCTAGATATTTTGGGCGAATGTCATTATTTCATGGGTGATTTGGTGCACCTTCTCTTAGAAGTTCTTGAGAGGGATAACATCGCCCTTTGGATATAGATTGGGTAGCACAAGTTCATTCCTTAATGATTTGAAATTGGATAATGCATGTGAAATTTTATTCATGATGGTGGCAATCTTATTTTTGTGTTTCCTAGCCACTGGACTTACCAAAGTATAAGTAGGCACAAAACTCTATAACCTTCGATTTACTAAATGTTAGCACTTCTTTAAGGATGGGTGTGAGTTTTTTTTGTCAAACTATCAATTTCCCAAGTTTCAACTATATTTGGTGGATCTCAATCATCCCGAGGGATATAATGGCATTATATTATGTGATGGTGTCAAGAAATAGTATCAAAATACTTGGATTACAAGTTCATAAGCATGCTCAATATCGATGTGGCCACCTCTAAGTGTTGCTTTGTCACTGGATTTTACCATTTGATATACAATATGTTTCTTGACGTTGATTATTTCTTGGTCCTTCACTTCAATCTTTGTGTCCATTCCCTATATGGTTTCTCTCGACAGTGGAGCGAAAGCAATGTGGGAAGTTCCTATGGTGAGAGGATGATATTTCTCAACATTCGTGAGAACTTCTTCTAATGTTTAAATCACCATTCTTTTTCTTTTACCTCACTTCCATTTGTATGTCAACTCATTGAGAGTCATGCTCTTAACATCAAACACGAATGACTTCATATAACTATTGTACCATTGCTCTTCATGTGGAAAAAAATCCTAATTTGATCCATGGACCAAGGAGCTAATCCAACTATCTTTCATGTTGTATTATCTTTACCTGAGGTGCTTTCAATACTCTGCTCTTAGTACCCTATAGTTGCAATGGGTGTCGATCTCACTACCGCAACAACTTGTCTATGTATATGTTGTGAAGAGTCCTAACTTAAATCAACAAGTGTTGATGCCTTTGTTGATATTATGGTAACTACGGGAGGTATTAACCTCTACATGTAAACTTTGACGAGTCTAGAATATTCTGAGAAGCAAGAGAAACCCTAGAAGGTTAGGAAATAACCTTAGAAGACAAGTCGGCCCAAGATAATAATTTATATTAAATTATTATCCTCCATAAGTAGAAGTCGACCTAGTTAGGTCTCTTGGAGGACTATAAATAAGAGGGCGCTAGAGCTCGTTTGTCACACTCACTCTCACAACTGCATAAGGACAAGTGGTTGGCATGATTGGAGGAGAGTTGCAGTTGCTGCAGTGGTGACTTGGTCTTTAGTAATGGTTGGAATTTCTGCTTGGTTATGGTTTGGATTCTCTGCTTGGTATGCTAGCTTTGGAGAGAGGTACGCTACCTTAGTTAGCTATTGATTATAGGGTTTGCTTCCAGAATTATTCTATCTGTCAAGGTTAAGGTGCTCAGGGGTGGCCTTTGTGCTTATGGTTGGGTGACAATATTGTTATATTGTCTATGGTGAAACGAGCACACATATTATTCTAACAGGTTATGGGCCCATGCTATCTTCGGACAATCTAACCACTGGAAGGTAGATTGGGAGGATTTGCTCAATTGTAGTTGTCGTTGCAGACAAAGTTTTGTTGTAGCAACGAAACCCTAACCCTCATGTTGAGGCACCTTAAGTGAAGCGCTTGACCTAATTCTTGGATAACCTAGTGTTCCCTAGACTAGCGCACCTCCTGCTACTCTCGGCAAGCCAAGACGTCAAGTTTGAGTTGTTGGTCAAATTCAAAGGTTGACCAAATCAAATTTAAAGCAGCCATGACTTACTCTATGAAGTCAGAAAACAAGTTAGAAGGATTTTCTAACTTCAGAGCATGGAAGACAAGGATTGACCTCATCCTTTCCAAGAATAAAGTACTGGATATCATAAAAGGTAAGATCATGGAACCACAATTTGAAGCGGGAAAAGAGAAGGAACCTTAGAATGTGCAATCATGAAAATAGAAGACCTAGCATGAAGAAAGTGTATGTTGTTCCCAAGAGAGATCTACTAAAAGGAACATTATGAGGTTTACCAATCCTATAGCAGCTAAACCTATGGTCCAACAAAGTCATTCTAAGGTTTACCATCACAGTTGGTTAACAAAGGTATGTACCTATACATGTTCTTTTAATTTGTATCATTAGCATGAGCGTGTTTGCAGGGAATGTACAGGGGATCTTGTCCAAAGCAGTGATCTTGGATTAAGTGCATACAGAAGATCAACACACTCTCCAAGTTTGACTTAATATGTCTCTTAATGTTATGGCATTATAAGTTGACTTTAGTAAAGATCTTATAAGGTTGATATCGTATTCTCTAACTCAGTTTTCTGTCAAGAAAGCATATTGTTTTAAGTATAAGGTATAGGTCGGAAAGGATACTTGTCTCAGAATAAAAGCAATCCTAGTGGAACAATAACAAGACTCCAGGTTTGCATATCAAGTTTGACATCTTTATTATTGTCACTTAAGTGAGCATTTATAAGTACTTAGTATCTTATACTACTCAGTGTACTTATTTGTAAATATGAACTAACACCTCCTCTAGGAGATATTTCTTGCTCGTGTTCTCATACTAGATCATCTTAGTAGTGCTACCAAGAAACTATCCTTCATATGAAAAATGTTGTATCGAAAACACTATTGTTCTTGTTGTCTCAGGCAGGTTATCTCATGAACGCTATCATGAAAATATATATCTAGGCTTGTAGAAATTTCTTATATCCTTGTCCTTATTCTTGTTTCGATTTACTATCATAAACATATTGTCTTGGATCTTTATTTTGTTTCGTGTCTTGTTCCGGGCAGGTATCCTTGTGAAATATGTTGACAAACCTTTGATGAGCAATCTTTGCGGAAGTCGTCATAGAAGAAGTTTATAAGGATGACACAATGCTTGCAACAACTACTAGTTGGGTAGAAAACAAAACATGCTTGTGATACTTTGCAGAAAGAAAAGAGAGGTGTAGCAGACGGAAGCATGGAATCTCTCAGATATAGGGAATTGATTGCATAATTCCATAAGCATGTAGTCTCATAATAAAAACAAGGAAGTTCTAGATATTTCTCATTCAGGCATGAAGCCACGATTACGAGGGAGCTAATCCCCAATGATATGGTCCATTGAAGAATCCACAAAGACTTAAATGGAAGCTTTGATAAATACAAGGCGAGATTCAGGGCTATAGGGTTCTCCCAGAAGGAGGGAGAAGAATATGATCACAACTTGTCCCATTAACCAGATATACCTCTACCTGAGCCATTATATCTCTTGTAGTATCCATTGGTTGGAGTTTACATCAGATGGATGTAAATACTGTTCTTCTCAACAGAGTAATTGAAGAAGAAGCATATGTAGAACAACCTCAAGGTTTTGATGTATACCAGAAAGAGAACCATGAATGAAAAAGACCTTGTATGGATTCAAGCAACTTGGTGTAGAGCCTCTCATGTACAACATAAGCATGGTGAAAACTTCCTATGACAGAGGAAGTGTATCGAAATAGTCCTTCAGAAGTCTGGGATAATGGATTGCAAATCCACGACAAACTCCCATGATGACATATTGAAGAAGTTGAGAGACTCTGATCAAGTAGACCCGTCCTTGTATCGACCATTGAATGGCTCATTGATGTATTTGGAGAATACTCAACCGGATATTTTCTTTGCTATGAAAATAGTTATAGGTGGAACCTAACCATGAGAATTGAATAATTGCAAAGCATGCCTTGAAATGTCTTCGTGGGACGTTTGACTTATGATATACAATTGCATGGATTTATCAATTCAGATTGGACAGGGAGTGAAAATAACAAAATAAGTACTTCTTGGATATGTTTCAGTTTTAGCTTTGCCACGATATCATGGGATAGCAGGAAACAAAAGTCCATTTCACTCAACACTGCAGAAGAAAAGTATATTGTCGCTTGTGATGCTTGTACGGAAGCAGTGTGTCTTTGTAAGCTGGTTTCTGGATTGTTTGATTAGGTGTTGGATTCGACCATGACATATTGTGATAGCGAGAGTTGTGTGAAGCTCTCAGAGAACCTGATGTTCCATGACAGTTTGAAGAACATTGAGATCAAGTACTATTTTCTTCAGGATAAATTCCAGAGGGGAGAAGTGGTTCTCCATTATATCTCCACTGATGAGCATATAACAGATATTTTGGTAAAGCCTCTATCCAAAATGAAAAGTTTGTGTACTTAAGGGACAAGCTGGATTCGTGGAGATGACTTCTTTATTGGAAAGGGAAGTGATTACTCCTCAGGTTGGGAGGGAGAATTGATATTTTATTGATATATGGACAGTCATTTTCCAATTTGGAAATTGGTCCAAGTTGGGCAGTCACTTTTTAATTCAGAAAGTGGTTCAAGATTCTTGATGGACAATCATTTTCCAGTTTGAAAAATGGTCCAGAACAGACAGTCATGGTCCGACAGATTGGTTATGTACCATATACAATGATTCCCCTTGTGGTCAGTGTGGGGGAATGGTCTAGGACAATCATTCTCCTTGGCAGTCACTTTGAGAAGTGGTCAAGCAGAATGGTCTGCCTCTCCGGGCAATCATTCTTTCGAAGTTCACAGTTGTGAGCAATTTCGAAGAATGGTCCGATGTAGGAGGTTGGTGCATGACAATCATTTACATAGGAAAAAGGTCCGGAAAGACATTCCCTAGGGCAGACTCATTCTCTCCAGGTTTCACTGTGAATTGTACCAGAAGAATAGCCCAGTTAGGTTGAATGGACTAGGTTCAACAATCGGGGACATTCATTCCCTAGGGTTGACTAGTTCTCTCCAGGTTGCACTGTGAATCGTGCCGGAAGAATGGCCAAGTTAGGTTGAATGGTCCAGGTTAAAAAATCAGGGATAGTTATTCTTCTATGCTTGAGAAGAATATTCCATATAGCCCATGGCTGATGTTTAACTTTCCAAGGGCAGATGCTCTTCCAAATCTCACAAATGTGAGTGGAAGAGTGGCCCAGATGACTTAGTTTGTATCATGACATTGTTGATATTAGATGATATGATTTTTGGGGAGACTGTATGTCTCTAGACAATAGTTGTATGCTATTGTGGTAGTCCCTAAAGTTGCACTTGACTGCTAAAGGGAAAGCTAGGGCATCATCAAGTTATTGCAATGATTTTATGGATAAGGATGTGTATTGGGTTTTGAAATTGGTTTGAAGTTTGGGTCAAAGATAATATAAAATATCAATCTCAAATATGCAAGAACAAATTCATATCTCAATGGCTTAGTAAATGGCAGTCAATCCAATAAATTAGATGGCAAATGCAATATGAAAGACAGAGAAAATATGTAAGCTTTCAATTTGTCCACTCACATACGATACTCTTGATCCCAAATATCATTCAAGAAACAAGAGAAATGTACTTAAATACAAATACGATTATGAACAAGCAAACAATAAAGTTTTCACTGGCTTACTCACAAACAAGATACATCAAATGCTTAGCAAAAGATTAGCATGCATTCAAGTAAGTAAAAGATGAAATATAGTCAAGAATAGAAATCTAACCATCAAATAACCTTTACCATTTAGTATAAGAATGAAATGAGTCTTTGTCTTACAATTTGAAACAGAGTTTTCTCAAAAATGGCCAATGCTTCCCCACCAATCAACCCCAAAATTCTGTCAATCAGATCACTTTTTATACACAACAATTAGTTTCTAAGGATCCTGCTTTCTAGATACAGTTTTGATAAGATCCTGTTTTCTATCTAGAACTTAGGAGACATATCCTCTCATACATATAATTTGGATTTCTTCAACCTAGTCTTTAGATAAATAACTTGATTTTTGACTAGTTCTGATTTGATGAGATATTCAGATCTCACAAAACAAGGGGTGAATCTGATGTTGAGTTGGTCCTTCAAGATTGGCCTGAAGAATGCACACCCCTGTTGTGATGAGAAAATTCTGTATAGACTCAAATTACTTTAGCAACTGATGAAGATAAATATATAACAAGTCTACTGACAAGGTCTTCCTCAATTGCAAAGGTTTCTCCTGTATTTACCTTACATATTAAAAAATACTCTACCTATGTGTAGCTTTTGATAACATTTTCCAAAATATTTAGCATAGGTATTCCTTGTATTCAACAAAAACTCAAAATTGTATGATGCCTCAAATTTGAAATCTTCACTGTATAATAGAAGCAAAACCTTTGGTCTGTCTTTATTTTAGCTTGGTTTTCAGAACCACATTATTCCAATAAAGTTTGATGTTTGTCTCTCTTACCTCTTTGAGCAATGTCTATTGATCCTTGTTCTTCTTCTTAAGTTTATGTAACTTTTCTTGTTGCTTGGCATTCCACTTTTCTATCATACATTCTTCCTACTTCAATTTCATAATCATGGTTTTCAATTCTTTAATCCTGTCTTTTTTATCCCTTTTTTCTATTCTGAATTCAGTATAATGTTCATCTGGAACAGGTCGATTTAGGTTAATAGAAAATTTGGGTTTTTTAACTCTAAATTCATACTTATGACCCTTTGAAGATGATCCTCCAACAATCTCTTCTCCTTCATCACTTTTTGATATTTGCATCTCCTGAACATCCTGTAGCTCTTCTGTCTCTGGAAAGTAGTCAAATTCTTGCTTGATCTTAATTTTATCTAGATTGTCTTCAAGAACAGTCAAATGGTCTTGTTTCAAAGAGAACTTGGATAATGATTCATAGTTTATACTTAGATTTTTTGTTGCCCTGTATACATGCCTCATTTGGTGCTCTGCAATTTGTTTACCTTTCTCATTCTTTCTTTGTTTCTCATGAAAGATCTTCTCCACAGGTTCATTATAATGCTCATCTTCAGGCTCCAAATTAACTTCTTTCAATTTGTTTGAAGAAGTTACTCATAATTGTTCCTTTCCTTCCTTTGCATTTTCCTCTCAATCATCATCAAGGATAATTAAAAAAAAATTCTTAATAGCAGGCTGGAATAATGCTTTTGAATTTAACCTCAACTTATTAGTTGCCCTGGTTTTAGATCTACTGGGATAATTCAATATTTGTTTACTCTTTCCTTTCTTTCTCAATTTCTTACCCTTAACCTCTGCTACAGGTTCATCTTGTTTTTGCATGGGCTGTTCAATCTTCTGTTTAGTTGATCTTCTAACATGTATTCCTTTGCAATCTTTAGGCTCTTATTTTGGAAAATAAGACTTAATCTGAGTTTTAATTTCCATCTCTGACTCCATTTTTAATTTCTTTTTCTGTGTTCTAGTCATCCTGGCTACAGGGGAATCTTTCTGTAAATCTTCAGTCTCCTGCTGTGACTACAACTTCCTTTTGCTGGATCTGGTTATCCTGGCTACAAGGGAACTTTCTTTCATTGTAACAGAAGCTTTAGGAACCCTTTTTGCTTTTAAATTGGATCTCTTCTCTAAAGTAGTTTTATGCTTGGATCCTTGTTCTTCAAGATTGAGTGATTCAAGCAACCAGTCCCAAGAAGGCCGAACTTCTCCCAACAGATACATAACCAAGGTCTTGATAAGTCTTTGATGAAATAAACTTTTACCAGCAGTTCAAGGATGGATTTGTGTCCTTTTAGACATCTTTGACAAACTTTTTAATAGAAAGAAGGGTAAATACAAAGGACTATCACCATTTAAATGCATCAACAACCTAAAATGACAAAGGTGGACAAGGGAAAATCACCCTTCACATGTAATGCACCTGCGAATAATCATCAAAGCAGTCTGTCATTCTTTCTTCATCCAATTATGTGGATGTTAAGAACCAAATATCAATATAGCATGGAAAAACATCAGATTAAGTACTCAACACCTTGAAAAAGAGAGAATTTCAAATAACAAGCCTCTTCGAGGGGGCAACCTCCTTATACACCACATAAATGTTCAAGTACAAGATGATTCCAAATGAAAATGTCTCCTTGGTATATATAGGAGACTAGGAGGTACAATTACAA
>JZKD02S1674159.1:730579-741894 GCA_000966675.3 Picea glauca
CCATCCATCTTAGTATCCATTATTGCCTCCAATTTAGCTTCAGTTGAATCCATCATCCCTTGTAGTTCATATTTTGTCACTGTCTTCTTTTGTAATTCATTTATGTCCCTACACAGTTCTTCACCTTCATCAAGAGTCCAAGTAGGATTGTCTGGAGGCTTATTTGGTGTAGAAGTCCCTTTTTTGGTTGCATGTTGGCCAAGTATCACTTTTAAACCTTGATTTTGAGGTGGTTCTGCTAGACAATCTTTCTTCTATTGTATCTCCAAAGTTTCGACCCTTCTGTGTATGAAAATTTATTTTTTGTAGTTCTATGATATTTCTTCTCTGCAATGCCATAGGTATGATCAAAATTGGATGTGCCAAGTGGAATTTACGGTAACTTCCCCACAACTTGTTGATTTTTGGCCTTTCCAGGAGATCTCACTTGTATAGCGTGCTCCGCACAAAATAATTGATATAAAACTATGAAAATGGTACCAAAAATACTGCAGACTGTCCACTATCCAATGCAACCAGTCTCACTCAATTTGGATACTCTAGGAAGAAGTTATGATTGTTTTACCCGAAAAATCTGCTTGATACTAGTCAATAAGACTAGTCAGATACCCTATCTTCCACAAGGTGTATCTACAAATGTAAGATGACCCAGAAGCTGAAATTTTTATCACAGATACCTTAATACTTTCTGTGAATAACCTCTAGATTTCAAGGTCTGAAACGTTACATAATTTTTTTTATAGCGAAAATGTCGCGATGACGCAATTTAGGATGATTCCAACACGCTATCTTACATAGGTTGTATCTCCGAAAGTGTAAGGCCTCAGGAGCTGAAATTTTAATCCAACATACCTTGATACATCTACTAAATATCCTCCAAGGGGTTTCTTCTAAAACTTCGTAGAAAACAAATTATAGCAAAAATGCCAAGGTGTCTCAGATGTAGCAGCGAAACCCTAAGACCTTGAGCTCTGATACCATATGTTAAGAACCAGATATCAATATAGCATAGAAAAACATCATAATAAGTACTCAACACCTTGAAAAAGAGAGAATTTCATATAATAAGCCTCTTTGAGGGGGCAACCTCCTTATACACCACATAAATGTTCAATTACAAGATGATTCCAAATGAAAATGTCTCCTTGGTATATATAGGAGACTAGGAGGTACAATTACAAATAATGGACCCAAGATGACATAAATAAAATAACATTACTAATGTAATATTCCCCAATTAAGGGGTAATGTTCCACTATTTAGGACTTAACAGTGGAATACCCTGACTCTAGTTAGGGCTTTGATGTTCTAGAAGTAAAACTTGATTCACGATTTCAACAGGCAACATCTCCTTCTTCCACCATCTTTCTCCATATATTGATAACCTGCATGCAGTCCCAATTGAATGCTATGTCACATGTATCAAAACTTTTCCCACCACTGTCTTGAATCCATCAAAATTTTGCGCAAACATCATGGAGATTTGTTCATGATAACCCTGAAATGTAGAGAAAAATTTATACCACCTTGCATCTTTGAACTTCTGTAAGATTTGAGGATGAGCCTCAAGCAATTCTAGGCCTTTTAGTTCTAAATGAGTAATTTTTCCACTTTTCTTAGGAGCCATGATATTGATTTTAATCCCTGTAGATCTGTGAGTGCTTAGGGTTCCAATCAATAGTAATTTTGGGACTTCTGGAAATATGAATGTTGTGGGAAAATTCTGTTACCTGGAAAACATGTATAATATAATACATAGATACATTGAATGAATCATGTGTCATATGTTAGAAATCATGGCGAAAAACTCGCGATTTGATGTGATCTTATCAAGTACACACCCAATTCCTTTGAATGACTATCAAAACTAAAAACACGACCCGATCATAATCATAAATGGTATTGTATTTTAGGCAATGATCTCGGACAACTACTGACATGATCTTTGGGAGTTGGCGCATTTTAATCAATGATTACTTCTAGCACTACAAGAATAACGGTATTCTTGTAACACCTTTTTCCCGTTTCATATTTTCAAATTTAAAATGAGAAATAGTACTTGTATCTTGATGGAAAAGATTCTAATTGTCTTATTGTAACTTTTATCACACTAATGCATGTCATAAAATGTTTAGAAAGGATAATGCAAACACACTTAAAGAATATAAAAGAAGGAAAACATAGTGTAAAATGATGCTATGAAGGGTAGGGAAGGGAAAAAAATACCTCGACAGTCATTAACAAATTTAAGGAGTAACATATGTGATCCACTGGTAGTGACTATGTGTCACTGGTTAGTAGTCGTGTGCTACTAGGAGTGGTTATGTACCACTGGATAGTAGTTGTATATTACTATGTATTGACACAGTTGTGTTCTATTGGATGGCATTGTTCAGATTGCCATGGAGACTACCACTAGTGTTGGAGATGATTTCCAGCTGGATGGATAGTCAGTGTGTTATTGGACAGACATTCTCCAAGCAGAGAATGGTCCTCAAAAAATGAATTGTTGGTGGACAGACATTCTCTCTGTGGAGAATGGTCCAGGTTGACAGATCGTCGACGTATCATGGACTGGTATTTTTCCCGAGGCACAGTTATTGGCCCGATCAGGTTGAATAGTCTGCCTCCTAAGGACATAACTTCCCGATTAGGATGGTTGATACAAGACTGATATTTTCTAAGGAATATGGGTAGAGATTGATATCTATGGTACATATGACCCGATTAGAAAATAGTCCAAGACTGACATTCCTGTAGGAATGGTCTATGTAGCCCATAGGGTGTCTTTCATCATCTGGGAGGACTGACATTTTTCTAGGATGTAGGTCCATATTAGAAGAATGATCCATGTAGCCCATTGTGGGGCTTTCAACATCTGTTGGAACATTTGTTCTTCTAGGACGTATGACCAGATTAGAAGAATGGTTCTTGTATCACTTTGTTGAGTGAGTGACTTACTCAACATCATGCCTGATTACTCAGATAGAGTATGGCCTCGAAAGATGATGCAGTTGATGCTATCAGATGATACTGATAGTGGTGATGTTGCTCGTAAGTTGATCTATGTGATCATGAGATATCTTGTGTGGCTATGATGATGCTACCGGTTGAATGGTTTGTTTGTGATCAAGACCATTGCCTTTAATACCTCCGTAGCTAGGAGGGAGTGTTGAAATTATGGTAGTTGCGGGAGGTATTAACGTCTACATGTAACCTTTGACAAGTCTAGAATATTCCAGGAAGCAAGAGAAACCCTTGAAGGTTAGGAAATAACCTTAGAAGACAAGTTGGCCCAAGACAATAATTTATGTTAAATTATTATCCTCCATAAGTAGAAGTTGGCTCAGTTAGGTCACTTGGAGGACTATAAATAAGAGGGCGCTAGAGCTCATTTGTCACACTCACTCTCACAACTACATAAGGACAAGTGGTGCACATTACTGGAGGAGAGCTGCAATTGTTATAATGGTGGCTTGGTCTTTGGCTATGGTTGGACTTTCTGCTTGGTTATGGTTTGGACTCTCTGCTTGGTACGCTAGCTTTGGATAGAGGTACACTACCTTGGTTGGCTATTGGTTCTAGGGTTTGCTTCCAGAATTATTCTATTTGTCAAGGTTAAGGTACTCGGGGGTGGCCTTTGTGCCTATGGTTGGGTGACAATATTGCTATAATGTCTACGGTGAAACGAGCACACCTATTATTCTAACAACCCCAACAATACCACCAATCTTTGATTTCTACATGTTTTCATGTTCAAAAACCTTTATCATTGTGGAGTTTGGAGGAGCTTCCACAATTTTTTCCAAAACTTTCACTTTAGATAGAAAACTTCCTTGGGCATTAATAATATTCCTAAAAGTATCCTCAAGAACTATAGATGGCTTGAAGTTATTTGAATATGATTTTAATGATGCTCAAAATGGAACCTAAACACAACATTTGTAAACATCCTTGTAGAGCTCTTATGGGGAAAATTGGGGATGGAAACCTATGATTTGCTTTAATCCCTAAACCTACTAACTACATGATTATCTTTAATAATCAACAAGTTTGTGGAGTCTTTCCCCTTAAATGTACTCCACTTATGTGTGGGTAGAGCCTTATGTTAGTAATGCATTTAATTAAATGCATTATTAGAATTCAAGGCAGTTGAATCCTCTTCCCTTAAACCTAATGTATGGGTCAGATATGTGGATGGCATTAATGTAAAGTGGCCACATGGTAATGAAGAACTCAACAAATTTGTGGAGTATCTTCATATTTAGTCCATGCATACTCAATTTACTATGAAATTAGAAGACAACAATTCTATTCCATTCTTAGACGTTCTCATTTATAGAAAGGTGGATGGTTCCCTGCCTCACCAAGTGTATTGTAAGAAAATCCACTCTAAGCAGTACCTTCATGTTGATTCTCATTATCACACTTCCTAGAAAATAGGGGTTATCAACACTCTTGCTACCTAATCGCTAAAAATATCAGATGAGGATCACTTGAACCGGAAGAGGCAACATTTGATTACATGTTTAAAAAATAGGGGTTATAATTAATGACGGATTGATAAGGAATTTAAAAAAGCTAGAATGATTCCTAAATTTCTTGATCGGGATCATGTATCTAATGAAGCAATACATAAAGTGTTGCTCCCTTATGTACAAGGTACCTTTTAAAATATAGAAAGAATCCCAGGAAAGGAACATGTTAAAACTATTTTTCAACCCCCTCATACTATCTGGACCCTCCTCAAGTTATTAAAAGACCTTGTGGACCCAAATCTACAAAAGGGTGTCTATCATATTCCTTGTTCATGTGGTCTTACTTATATTAGGTAAACTAGGAGATCTATCCAAGTTAGAATTAGGGAGCATAAGGCAACTATTACTCATAATCGGGTAAAGTCCTCAGCATTAATAGAGCATTCTAAGAAGATTAATCACCATATATGCATTGAGGACACTAAAATATTAGCCAGGGAAGATCATTTATCTAAAAGACGAGTAAGGGAGGTTATGGAAATTGTGAAGGAAGACAGTTGTCTTGACAGAGATGATGGTCATAAGCTTAGCAAACCATGGCTCCCCATTCTTTAGAACAATTATAACCGTACTACATAGTTGTTTCTTCTTTATTTCTTTTTGAGGTTTGGTCTTCTTTCTTGTGCTTTTTAGCTTATCCTTCCCCTTTGGTCATTCATTCATTTTCTCTTTCTTTCGTTATCTTTATTATATAATTTTTTTAATATAAAATATTTACATTTATATTTATATTTTTATAGTCTTTAGTTTTTATCTTTATTTAAATATGGAATTTAATCTGTTGTAGAATAGGGTCCCCTCTCTTTTTTTAGAGAGAGAGAGAGACATGGACACACACACACACACACACACACACACACGTATTTTCTAGGTTACAAAGCACGGGGAAAATCCTTGAGTACTTCCCCTCATTTTGAGGATAGTACCCAAGATAAACCCTAGAATCTTTAGGGAACGAGGTTGGTCAACAACGATGCTTGGAGACATTACAATAATATACTCATTAAGAGCTCAACACGTCACTGGTGGGAATTCACCCTGGTTGAGGAGTATAACAATCATTCCTCCCAACAACCTGAGCTAAACACATACTCACAGATACACACATACATACATATATATTATTGAGTTATTAATTTTAGATTTCCTAATTTGGATGTTGTAGTTATAATATATATTATGTTTTATTTTAATTTATTTGTATGGAGTCATACATTGATTGTATTTATTTTACTTTGTTGTGAGTCAGCCTAATGGTTAAGAACATGTGTTTCTTCCTAGGATGTCATAGGTTCAAATCCAACCGAGGGGGGGGGGGTAGGGTACGTGCACCTTCATATATTTTAGTAGTCAAATCATTACATGGAGGGGGTCCTTTGTCCCACAAACAAGGGGGGCTCATGCACCAATTTGCTATCTAGCTAAGCTATGACCTTAAAATTAGTTTATTATTATTATCACTATTATAATTTATATCACTAGCCTTCATTTCATTATTATATTCTTGACCTATTTTGTGCTATAGTATTTAGCTATATTGACCTATATTGCATTATAATATTGACCTACCTTCCTTTATATATCTTTGTTTGTGAAATTTTACAATTTTTCAATGTTATTATCCTTTTCTTTGAGTTGATGTTTTGTTCTTCTTTTTGGTTTGACATAGCCGCTCTTTTTAGGGTTTAAGTAACATGGATTAATTAATGAGTCGGGTACTCACTTCTTCGCTAAATCTATGCATCTCTCACTTGAAATTCGGGGACATCACGTCATCGTTTCTTTAAAACTCGCATTTTGGTCTGTCTTTTTTTCCTATGAATTTTAAAGTGAAAGTGTATGCCATATTTTTTTAAATTCATAGAAAAAAAAAGATAGACCAACATGCGAATTTTAAAGAAAAAGGGGGAAGAATAAGGAGTGGGATATGGTCACATTCAAAGTGCAATTAATTAGAATTAGAATAAATTGGAGATGTGATAATAAAGAAAAGGATGGCGGGGTATATATATATATATTCCAGGATATAATGTTCGGGGAAAACCCCCAGGTACTTCTCTTCATTTCGAGGATGGTACTTAAGGTAAACCCTAGATTCTTTAGGGCACAAGGCCATCAACAATGGGGCTCAAAGCCATTACAACAATATGATCATAGTGAACTCAACATGTCACTTACGGGAATAGAATTTGGGTGTGGAAGATAACACTCCAATCCACAACCACATGGACTAGACCCAATTCACACACACACACACACACTATGATGGACCTGCTTCTACACAAATGGTGGCATTCTTATTTTTGAATAGTTGATACATGAATTGCATATTATTTTTTGGTGTATATATATTGAACATTTAAAACTTTTGGTATGGATCACTTTAGGATTTGAGTTGATACGGGAAATGTTTTAATGAGTGGCATTATGTATTTCAACAAATGTAATTTTGAATGTTGTCATGTGGAAATTTTACTTATGACTTCTCAATTGTTTTAATGTAAATGCATTATGTTAGTTTGATGAGTTATTTATATATAGAATGATATGATAATATAACGAGCAAATAGAGAAATAAGTAGTTAAACTATCTAAGGGAACCATCAGGCTATGTAAGCTCCAAGAACTCATGACCCATGAAAACTAATGGTGCAATTGGAAACTCCTAGGTGATGGGATCCACCCTTTTTGTTTTTATGCAAAGTTGTATCATTAGACACATCTAGTTTTGAAGTGACTTTACTTCTTAAACATCTTATTAGTCACTTTTATTATTATTATTTAAATTATTCAAAGAGTTTATAGCTACTAACTACCTTCTTAATACTATAAGATGAGAAGAAGAAGTAAAGAACAAGGATATAAGAGAGGCATGCCAAAAAAAATGCTACTAAATTGTATGTATCATTATTTTATTCATTCCATCTAATGGATTCTAGAGGATCTTACTAAGAAAAACAACATTTATGATGGCAAGGATGCACTCTAAGGATATTAAATAATGTTGGGGTCAAAATTTATTTCCCGAGATTTAGGTATATGTTGTTTTATGTCAAATTGTGAGTCAATTATTGTTGATTCTTACTTGGTGCTAATTAGTAAATGATTTGTAGAAGCAATTTGTTCCATAAGTATGATTATTAATCTCTCTAAAATCAAGAACTTGTGATTCCAACCCTTATCTTCTTTGACATTCAAGCTTAACTTTGTATGGTCTCAAAAGCATCAAGACAATTTTTTAGTATACCCAATCCAACCTTTCGCAAATAATTACTTGATTGTTGTTGTGTCATGAATATATTCACATAACATTTTATCAATGATTATTGAGATTTTGGTCATATCCAGATTTGAGTATTAATCACCTATTTTTGCTTTCTAATTTCTTTTATGATTGATTACTCTTAAAATTAAAATTTTCAAAACCCACATCAAAGTACAATTAGATTGTTTTCTTAGGTTTCAGTGTTTTAAGTTTTATTTATGCATCTTGTGTGCTTTCTTTTAATGCATTACCACAGACAAAAAATTGCTAAAAAAAACATATAATAACAAAATCCCTAAAAATCTAATAAACCATAAAATCCATGACAAATGTTTTATTCTAACACGATTAACAAGAAAACTCCTTCCTACTCTAATTTGACATTGTACTTCTCATAAGGAAAGAAAAAAGGATACTCTAATTTGACATTGTACTTCTCACAAGGAAAGAAAAAAGGGATAATAGGACATTCAGGAACTATAAATACATGGATTGTCTTCCCACCTTCCCCGTAATATAACCTCATGAGGGTGTTGTTTCTCCAAGAAAAACAACATAACTTATATTTAAAGCATGAAAATGAACTGCATTTCTCATATGCTATTGTACTACTAGAACCAAAAAAGAAACAAGGTTTTAAGCATACTATAACCTCATTCTTTAGTAAACTATTCCAAGATTAAAAGATATTCTCCTATACTATTTGTGACAATAGTCTTAAATAGCCTAAAAATATTACATTCAAAAACATGGGAAAGCACAGTTAAGAATTGCTCCCTTTTATCACTATATGAAAATAGAACTACAATGAGAGATGATTAATAGATAGACCTAAAAGGAAGTCGATCAAAATCTGACCAAAGAATATGAGGTAACATGCTCCCTAAATTCAAACAATTCCTATAAATGTTCAACAATTTAATGTCCTTCTTTAGATATCTTATTTGTCTATTCATTCAACTCTCTATGGATGTGGGAAAAATAAATAAAAAGGAATGAATCTACTATCATATTGAGTTGATCACCCAATGTCTTGAGCATTATGTCTTGAATTTAATTAACCACCTTCATCTAGTTAACCACCAAATATGAATCTCCAAAGATCTAGACTTGTATGATATTTATGTCTTTGGCTATAACCAACAATAACATCAATGCCATGACCTCAACAAAATTATTGGATATAGAGCCTAGACTAGCCTTAAACTTGATATAGTCATAATTTGATAGATACAAATTCCTTTAGCATTATTAAAATCTAGAGAATCTTGGTTCAGTCCATCGAAGAAGCCACGTGGTATTGTCTTATAAATTAGCAATTCCTCAACAACCCAAGGAGTAATTTGATTAACTTCCCCCTTGATACCTAACACCATTGATTAAACCTCAAGGGTGGGTATGTACTTGTCATCAAAAAAATTGTTCATTTTTTGCTAGTTAAATTTTGAAAATGATGAGGCATGGAAACACCCTATGATATTTCAACTCCCTTTTGGAGAAATATTGTTTTAAACATGATTCCACCGAATCCTCTTTCCATACATTTTGAAAACCAATTATTGTCCATGTATCCTATTACCACCCAAATTGTACTTAATGTTAAAATCACTGATCCATGAGGTACAACTCAATGGGAAATTATTAGTATGGTCACCATTGTCACCTCAGTAACCTATCCTTTTCACTTTAGGTTGGCTCTGCTCCGGATCAAGGGGGGTATCCCTAGTAGGATTATTGAGGCCAAGCAATGAGGGACAAGGTGAGGTGAGAGTAGCCTTAGTAAAACAAAGTTTTGGGAATTTCAGGGTTTTAAAATAGGTGATGGAAGGAAGTAGCGATCAGTGCCAAATCTGACAAGGGAAATGGAGTCAAGGTGAATCAAAGAGGTTTATTGAGCCAAGAAGAAAACCTATTAACAATCGATCCACTTCACTAAAGGATTAGGGATGAGAGATTAAAACCTAAGATGAAGAGTAATCCCTCACCTAATCAAGATTAACAATGGATATCAAGGTTCAACAAGAAGGGATCCTTACCGGAATAACATTCACCAACAAGATCAATTATGGTTTGATAATGCTACTTAATACTTTATGTTATGGTTATGAGATGGATAAACAAAGCAAGGCACCAAATAAACATCAAACAAATAAAGGAAGAAGGAGAGGATTTACCTTAGAACATCTTCCTTCCAAGTGGTAGATTTTACCATTAAAATGGACCGATCGAGTTAAATTGTAGAAGACTTAAGCATTTCATCATTAATCCTTATGTGCCAAATAAGAGCCAAGATAGAGAAGCTTCAAGAATTGACAACAATCATCCACAAAGAAAGAAACATTTACAAAGCCATATTCTCCAAAAAAGATACATCAATTAAGCTCCAAGGAGTGGAAGCTCCAAAAATCCAACCATTAGTGATAATGAGGAAGGACACCTCTTTATATAGAGTGTTGCTTGTCCTCCTTTACAACAAAATAACAATATCTCATGTGAGATCCTTAGATATAGCCCATGGAGGGATAAAATAATATTTTCCTCCAATTATATATTCACAAATACAATAAAAACAAGGTCGTCAAGCCATATGTACAATTATCCAAGTGGAATAACCCTAAGAAAGAGGGACTTCTCCATGAAAGAGGGAAGAAAGTGAGTCCAAGGTGCAATGTCTGGCCTCCAACGGCCCCTAAAGGGGTAATCCTCCTCAAAGCATGCCAATAAATCCTCCTAGGTCTCCTCCAAGGTGGACATATAGGCCTCCAAGGTGAAACATCCCTACAAATCATGAGTAAGGTCTTTCAAAAGGGTGCAACCCTTCCAAATCATCTCCAAAGAGGTCAAGTGTGAAGTCTCCAATGTGGAATCTTACTCCTCAAATAATCCCAATGACTTCCTTAAGTCATGGAATAGCCCAACAATCCCACACTTGCCACATATAAGCCTAAAATGCAGCCTCCAAGGTGGATGTCTAATCCATTGAGGTGACACATGCCTCAAAATGTGCAAAGAAGGTGAGATATCCAAAACCTAGGATGTTGCATGGCATGAGAAGTTTTGGTACATGAAAAATAACTAAAAATAGCTTTGACCAGTGCCTTGGGAACCGTGAATTGCCTCAATAAATGTGAACAACATTGGGAACTCCGGAAATACCCAAAAGTCAAGATGAAACCAAATTCTCAATAAGAGCCATACCACATCACTATGTCAACAAACCCTCTAACTCATCATAACCCATGAAACCAAATAACTGCTCCAAATGTCCAAGGCTCATAAAGATCACAAGGGGTAGTAAAGAAGTTCACTAGTAGTACCCCTATGCCAAAATAAAGGGTAGCATCTCCTTCCACCACCGATTTTCAGATGGGAAATGAATTAATAAGTTAGATATATTATCCTCATCCTTTTTGCAAAGGAAACAAATAACCTAACTATACATTTGGTGACTTTACAAAACATCCCAGGTCAGAACCTTGTTCATGAGGGCTAACCAGATATAGGTTCAAGTT
>JZKD02S1674159.1:741911-757142 GCA_000966675.3 Picea glauca
CATATCTTGCCACACCACAAAGGATGGTCCCAAGCCCATCTTATATCATTGCACTACAACCAGGCTTGCCATATATTCTTCTATATTCTCATTATTTGGCTTGGCTAAAGTATATCCTTCATTCTTCAACCTTAGATGGTAATTTTTTAACTTGGTAATATATGTTGATAATAGATCAATAGATTCTCCATTTAATCCTATAGATTCAATAGATTTCTGACCATGTTGTCTTAAGTACATGTAGGTGGCTCTCCTACTTACAAGAGAATAGGTTTTTTCTCATGCATCTCTTTAATTAAACCAACTAGCAATCCCATACCTTCTCTACAACTCATAATGGAATATGTGCTTGATCTGATTTGAACTCCATAACCAACCTTCCATGACAAGTGAACCCTAATCACTAGGAGTTACTAAATTGAGGCTTCCCATTGAAGAAAGACATGTTTAATACATTTCCTTGGACTTCCGACCTAATCTAAAAAAGTCCCAAGATGCGTGCAATACTTCTCTACGAGTTTCCTCCATGATACTTCAATAGTCAGGGCACGCCAAAGACCTTTTTTTGCCAAAGAAACACCAATTAGGTGACACTCTTCAGTCCTCGGCCTCTCTTTTCTTTTGGATGGTATACATTCTTCCACTTGACCAAAGGAAGATTTTATTTTTCATCTTTCTATACCATATAACTTTGAAGTACATTCTCTCTATCTTATCAATGGCCTCTATAGGATTGTAAGCCATAGAATGGAAAAAAATAGGAATTCCCTCCAAAATAGATTTAACTGAAGTTATCCTCCTACCTATTGAAATCCATTTATTGCACAATTTTTTTTTCCTTGCCGCTACTTTTTTTATTAGCCAACCCTAGTCCTTTTTTCCATACCCATTTGGCTTAAGCAAGAGACCCAAATATTTAAAGCCTTCCTGAAAATATATTAATTTGAAAGGAAACATCCTTGATAGTCTAATCTCTACTTCTTCCTCCAACCAATGAAAAGAAATTGTAGACTTCTAAATATTTAGCTGCATACATGTGGCAATGCTATATATGTCTAAAATATCCAATAACGTCCTAGCTTCCCTATCATTTCCATTAGATAACAACAACACATCATCAACAACTAACAAATGCATTAGATTGATCATTCTCCCAATCTTATTCTTGTAATAGTCGCTCTTATTTTTGTATCCACGATGGCTCTACTTAAACCTTCAAATACTAACAAAAAAATAAGGGGTGATAATGGACATACCTACCTAATACCTCTAGATGGTTTGAAAAAAAAAGAAGTAGGACCATTGATTAGAATGGAAAAAGAAACATAAGAGATACATCCCATAATCCAAGGGACTACGGGATAGCTGAAACCCAAACGTAGACGCATCAACCTTAAATACAATTAGCTCACTCTATCATAAGATTTAGATATGATATAATTTCAATACCATGGTTGTAAGTTTTTTTTCTTGATGGAATACTTCTCTTGTGTTTCTCCAATGACTTCAAAAATATGCCTTCTACTACAAAACCAAATTGCTCTTGAGAAATAGCTTCAAAGAAAACATTATTTATTCTTATTGGCAAGATCTTGGCATTAATCTTTGTTGGGATAAACAGGTTTGCGCATACGTTGTAAGACCCAAGGTTCGGTTAAACTGTGACCAACAAACACTCAAGACACCGACCCTTTTGGCATCACCTACTTGCATAGATGAAGTCTCACCCGAGGTATCTATTGGGACTGCAAGAACCAGGTTTTTGTAGTGGTAAGGGAAAGGGAGGCGAATGCGCAAATCATGGTTCCTTATTCTAGCTTATGCATGCTCTTGACTGTTACAACCATTCATGAATATTGCATCCCAACCAATCCATACACTAAATATAGTTTGCAAAGTATAACACCATCATTCATAAACACAAACAAATAAGTAAAGAACACAAGATGCAAGATTATCTCTCAAACTCTATCTTTATTCGTCATATCAACTGATTACATTCATGATTCTTACATAATCTCAATCTTTACGGATTCCACCCACTTTCTCTAGTCCACTAGCTCTCTTGCGCTCTATTTATCGCTCTCTCCCTTTTTACCCCACCCATTACATATTTATACCCAAAATCTAGGGTTTAAAGTCCTATTCTTATCTCTCCCAAAATAGCCCATTACAATGCATCGCATGGCCAACTTCAATTAATTGGTTGTTTTCCTTCTTTTACTTCTCATTCTTTTTACGACTTTTCTATTATTCTTCTATTTATGGGAAGTCACACTATCGTCCTTTGCACTTCCTCCTCTCACTCGCTTGCTTTATCCTTTTGTCTGTGCGTTGTCTCTGTCCTGCGCGTTGTTCGTCCTTTTGCATGCTTCCTTCCTTCTACGCACTTCCTTCCCTCTGTGCCCTTTCTTCCTTCTCCACGATTTCTTTCTTCTATGTGATTTCTTCCTTCTACACACTTTCTTCATACTTAGTTTTTTATCCAAAATCATATCCAAAATTGCTTGTCTAACAGGCCCCCGACTAAGACCTATGGCTCGTCCCGAGCCACTTAGGCCTATTGCCTTTTCTTCCACTCTGCAATGAACTGTTGCGCAACAGCCTTAGTTGCTTCCACATCAGTAACCATGGTGGCCTCTTTTGCTGCGATCTCCTCAATGGCCCGCACGATCAAGTCTTGAAATTTTCCCTMTGTGTCAGTCGCAGCTTGTTTGACCTTCTCTTGTACATTGGCCAATTCGCCAATAATCCTAGTCGATTCTTCTTGTCTRGGCCCAAGTCTCTGCTGAAGGACCTTCTGCAGGTCCATGAGCCTCTCTACTTYGACACATGCATGTCGYTGCACCAAAATGGCTACCATTCACTYGACCGATGGAAATGTTGTTTCCTTTTATGCCTCCTCATTGGCTTGTTCTTGCGTAGCTMRCAGTTTACCCTCTACAAAATTCATCTCTGGGTGTCCCATGAGTTCTTCCCACCCTTTGGCACTTTCTTCACAAATTCGTGTGCATTCATCTTCAAATTTCTTAATCYTGACAACTTCTAATGTTGTCGTCATCAKTCTATCTTCACGCACCTCAGGTGGCGTGCCGAGCGTGTTTTGTAGATGCAAATCTGGATATACTCTCTGAATCTCTTCATAACTTCCCCAATATTCAACAATTGTTCCTCCATAGTGGCCTCGGCCACCACAAGAACTTCGGGTACTTGTTTGTATAATTGTTTGACAACGACTTATGTCTTCTGTACCATAGCGTCTGCATCATCCTTCTCCTTTTGGGCTTTTCTTTCCCTCTCCTCTGTGCCCTCTTTTGTCTTCAAAATTTCCTCCATTTTCCCTTCCAACTTCTTCTTTTGTTGCAGGGACGTATCATACTACGTCTATATTTGGGCACTTTTGTCCCTTAATTTGGCCAAGTCTCGGTGTGCGTTATCACCTCAATGCTTTATCTCCTGTACCAATTGTGCTTGGAGTTCCTCTACCCTTTGGATGGGTAGTTTGGAGACGACGGTACTAAGGTGGTCTAATGCCACAATCTATTCTTGCAATTCGCCTGCAGGTAACTCAAGTACAACTGCCTCAAGTTGTATAGTGCGGTGCTCCCTCGAGGGTTGTGTTAGAGTTGTATGCGCATTGTCCTATGTTTTCCTTCGGTAAGTGGATCGACCGTCTCATGTCTTGAGGTCTTTCACCACACACGCTATTTCTAAGAGTTGTTGAAGGACTCCCAACTGCTCCTGGACCTTATTCTTGTGGTCTTCATGCTTTGTTGCAGCTTCTTCCCAAATTTCCTCGGTGGAATCGCGAATTAGGTACCCAATACGATCCATATCATCATTGGTCAAAATACAAAACGAGGCTTGGCACTGCGCTTTAGCTTTCTTTCGCATCCCTCTTGTCTTTGCTGGTGCCCCTCCCATTTGTTCTGGCTCCTGATCTTTTCTTTTAAGGTCCACTTCAGGGGATTTCGATTGACCAGGGTGCTTGTCCATGCCATTTGTATGATCCTCTTCCTCTTCCTAGCTTTTCCCTTGGTCTTTATCCTCTTGTGAGGACCCTAGCTTGTCAGCTGGAGTCTTCCAGTCATCCCCCCACTCATTTACGCTGGAGGGAACCTCTTCCATTGTCAACCAGTAAGTTGTTGGTAAATACTATTGCGCAAGATCCTTTTTTTCTTCCACATATAGATGTTGCATGCCCGCTCTGAAATGCGCGACATCCCTATAGGTAGTGATTTCTTCCTCTAAAATGTGCCATGTAGTCTCTACTACCCGTCTGATGAACTGCAAGTATGAGTAAAAAGTGGCGTTGGTGTCCGTTTGTCATTGCTTGATGGTGGAGTGCCACAAGTTGGTATATCTAGAAGCTAAAGGATTGCGACTAGAAACATCCATGTGCTGGTAAAAGGTGGGCTCCTGCCACCCAACCAGTGCAATAAGAATCACTAACCATGCATAATGAAAGTCTGTGCCCTTCTCCTGGGCCTCTGTGCAGTACTGCAAAAATTGGTTAACGAGAAAGGTTGCCCAGTTCATTTGAACACCCTCTTTGTATTTTTCTGCGACTGAGATGACTGTTGTTGGTACCTCATCTCTGTGACATTTACACAACAGTTTGCAGGCTAAAACCTGCGTCGTAAACTTGACCTCTTGGTCACTGATGCTCTTCACATCCAGACCCGTTTTTCCTCTGAATGTGCCATACTTATATTTTATGGCCGAAGAGAGAGCTCACTCTCCCATTTTGAGGAATAGTAGTGATGGGTCTTCACCTGCCTTTCTTAACCCCATGATGCACACAATTAACATCGTATCAATTGAAACTGGGGGATCGAGCCAAAGCATCCCCCCATGGACGCAACTTAGAAATACCTTGACACATGCATTGATTTCGTTAATTCATCCAAAATGTGGAATTTCGAACAACTTTAGTATCCCAGTTTTCTCTAAGCCTGACACCCATTCATGTGCTTCCACCTGAGTTTTTCCTGTACTAGGGTCGGTCTTTGTGCATAGGTATTGATCCTTGGCCAACTTGGGGAATTTCTTCGTGTGAGTAATATTATGGTCCATAAATTTCAAATTGGCCACCTTGTCGAGCAGGTCCTTATCTTGACTGACACCCTTCAGGACTGGTGCTATCAATAATGGATATTTGGTATTTGTTGGTACTGTAACCAAGGGCGCATCATCCTTCTGCAAGGGAAAATAATCTTTGTGGAATTTTTCAAGTGGAACCGGGGCCAACCACCTCTTCTACCTCGTCATCCACTAGTTGCTTTGATCCTACTTTCAGTGGTGCCATTTTCTCTATATTATGGTCTTGTGAATGAATTGTCTGTGGCGGTGCAGGTCGATGTAACTTGGCTTGGAGAAATTTGATATGTTCGCTCCTACTTTGCATGCAATAATGGTGAAGAGTTTCCTTCCCTCTCGATGTTTTGTATGTCTGTGCTAAGTAGTCCGATCATATCTCGCTATAACTGTCTTGTCTAATCTGGCGTCGAAGTTGGTAAGTGGGTAACTAAATGGTCCTTAATTTCCAAATCCACCTTATGATCCTCCTTTCGTACTGCTTATATGTCCAGGATTTCAGACGGATTTGTTAATTTGTTGCTTATACAGTGCTTTTATGACCCATCACGCCAGCCGTCCAACTATCTTTTCCATGCCTTCCTGGCTGTGTTTAACTGTTATTTTCGTGCCAATCTGTGTATTAGTGCATTTCTAGTCATAGTCGAGCCTGTCCATACATTATATTTGAACTTGGCCCAGTGTTCGCTTCATGTGAGATGATCAATTCAACCGTGCAAGTTCTGATACCTTGGGATTTCCCACACTCTTTTTCTTTTTTTTTATCACTACTTTTTTCTTGTTTTTCTCTCCTTTTTTCTACTTTTTTATTGGGTTTTTCTTGCTACTATGGTACATTTATTATAATACAGAGGTTTTGGCACAGCCCAAATTATTGCGCAGATGGTCGACTATCTCTATAGAGTTTCAACTAACTTCCATTCACCATTCTATCTTGGACTTCTCCATCCAAGGTTCCCAATCGCGCAAGACCTCTCTCAGTTATCTGTTGTATCACATAGGGACCTAACCAATGCATGCAAAACTTCCATGGGTGTTGTAGATACTTGTTGTTATAGAGTAGTACCAAGTCACCGACTTGAAATTTCTTGGTTTTAATGTGTCGATCCTGCCAGGCCTTCTCTCTAGCTTTCTGCACCCGCTGATGGAATCCTGTAAGCAACCAGTCCTCTTCAAATTGGACTAACTGTGCCAATATCTCTTCTATTGCACCCGTGTCTAATAGCTCAGTGATGGCTGCAATGCGCAGACTAGGTGCAATGAACTCCATTGGCACCATTGCTTCCTATGCATAAACCAACCAAAAATGTGACTGCCCTGTCAACTTCTTGCTAGTAGTTTTGCATGCCCATATTATTGCGGGGATGTGTAAGTCCCAATCATCTCTTCCAACATTGCAGATATTTGTCAAAGCATTCTCCAAATATTATTAAATCCTTCCACCGTGCCATTAGCATGAGGGTGGTATGGTGTACTCTTATGATGATGAATTTGAAATTTCTCAGTTAGTACGACAATTGTTGTGTTCAGAAAATGCGTACTTTGATTACTAAGTAATATGCATGAACATCCAACCCTGGTGACTACGTTCTTGAATAGAAACCATGCAACAATCTCTACAGTGCAATCAGTATCCAGTGCTGCTTCCACCCACCTGGTTAAACACTATGTCGCAGTAATGATGTATCTTGCACCTGATCTCCTTTCTTATGGGTTGATCAGACCTACAAAGCCAATTGCCCACTTGTCAAAGGCTTGCAATGTAACTTATGGATTTAATGGMATTTCGTCGCGCCTAGATGGTTTACCCACTTGTTGACAGACATCGCAGGACTAACAATACTCCTTTGCATCTTTGTGCAGTGTTGTCCAACAAATCCCTGCGCATAAAATAATTTGTGTCGTCGCTCTACCTGCGTAATGTCCTCCCGCAATTCCATCATGCATTTCCTCCAATATAACTGACCTTTCATGTTCCAGTACACACCACCTCAAGGTTCCATCTGCCCCTAGCTTATACAAGTTCCATGCAATCAACTAATAGTCTACTGATTTTACTACCAATTGTTTCTTCTATGCAGTTGTCATGTCAGAGGGGTTGCACCTGTATTTAGAAACTCCACAATGTCCGCGAAGTAATCATCCACCATCCTTACTGCAAATAATTGTGCATCTGGGAAATTATCATCCAAGTTACCTACATCCTCTCATGTTAGTATATGCAATAGATCATTAGGTCCTGCATTCAACTTCCCTGGTTTTACTATGACCTCAAAGTCATATTCCTGAAATAGTAACAACCATCTACATATTCTTCTTCCTAAGACATGTTTATTAACTAAATACTTTAATGTAGACTGATTTGTGTACATTTTGAAGTGAGACTCAAGTAAGTAGGGTCTGAACTTATGGAGCGCATGGACCATGGCCAAGCCTTCTCGTTTTGTAGTGGTATAATTTTTTCCAGATATAGACAACATACTACTTGCAAACACAATCATATGATCGATGTCTCCTTCTCCTGGTTATGAGAGTACTGCACCCAATGTAATGGATGATGCATCTACATGGACATGGAACTCCTTATTCCAGTATGGAAAGATTAAAATGGGCACGGTGACCAGTCTCTGTTTAAAAGTGTCTAACCCCTTTTCGCAATCCTCATTCCATTGGAACTTGGCTTCCTTCTTCAGTAACTTCTCCATGGGTTTTGTAATCTGCGCGTATCGTTTGATAAAATTCCTGTAATAGCCTATATGACCCAAAGTTTCTCTTAGATTTCTGACTGATGGCAGAGGATCTAACTCTAGAATAACTGTTATCTTAGTCGGGTCAACCAATAGGCCTTGTTTGCATACTACATGTCCTAGTAGAATTCAAAATGGTGCGAAAAAGATACATTTCTTCAAGTTCAGTGACATCTGACACTGTCTACATCGATCTAACCTAAGCCAAAGTACTTCTATATCATCCTGCAGTAGACTAAACAACGTCCAATCATCTAAATAAACTTCCAAAAATTTATGGATGAACTCCTTGAATGCTGCCACTACCACTCGAGAAAACACCGCACGGTCATTCTTCAATCCAAATGGCATCACTGTGTACTGATAACTGCCCCATTCTGTCACAAATGTGGTTTTGTGTCTATTTTCTTGCACAATTTTTATCTCATGGTATCCAAAGAATCCATCTGTAAAAGAATACATTTCTTGACCTCCTATGTTCTCCAGTACTTCATCCGTGAATGGTGTTGGGAATGGTCATGTAAGCATGTGTCATTCAACTTCCTTAGATCCACGTAGACCCTAATTTCTCTGGTCTTCTTGTCGTGCACCACCATTGGGATAATCCACTCAGACTCTTCTATTGGTTCAATAATTCATGCATCTAACATCCTATCTATTTCAGCCTTAACCTTCTCCTTGTACCTCAGGTTCAATATGTAGGGTCTATGTCATATTGGCTTCGCTCTAGGTTTTAGTGGAATATTCATCTCACCTAAATCACTTGCTATCCCTTTCATCTTGAAGAATGTGGTTGGAAATAAGTCATGATATTCTCGTAATAAGTCTTCCACCTTCTCATTTGTCTCGTCATTCCAATAGTCTCCTATCTGCGAAAACTTAGGATTCTCCGTTTTCCCAATGTTGATTTTCTTTGTCTTTATAGGTTGTATGTATGCGACAGATACAAGCTCTGGCCCTTCTACTGTGTGTGTTCCTTCTGTCTCTGGTACCTGCACATTCCTGGGATCTTATTCCTTGTATTCTTCCTCTGTGACGTTATAACATTCCAATAGCTTCTGGACCGTCCTCTTGGCTTTGTGCGCACTGCCTAAGGGTACTTCTTCCACCGATTCTACCTTCGAGAAGATCTTAGTTCGGATGGCTTGTAGTGCTAAATGTATGGAGGGGAATTCATGTTCAAATGTGAATGTGATTTCAAATCTCTGGACCAATCCTTTCCAGTATGTTTTCTCTCTGCGCATCTCCAATTCTAAATACCAATTCTTCAGGATTGTATCCAATGTGTGTATGAATCGGTGCATCCACTCTGTCTTTGATTATGAGTGCCATAAATATCTACATCTGTTTACGTGACTCACCAGGTCACCCTCTCTTGTATATTTCTGCGCACTTTCTCCTTCCTCGGGCCCAAAGTGTATCTGCATAAGTCTACTTCATTGTGCTCAGTCCTTCATTCCCTTTCTATGCACAACCCACCATTTAGTTGGGGTCACTTTTAAGACGACATCCAATGAAAAAAGCCTATGTTGTTTAGGTACTTGTAACTCAAATGATTTAATAAACATATCAATCTCAGTTTTTCTATCATACCTGGGTGGGTCACATAGCTCTGTGCCAATCCAGTGCAAGGACTGGTTTAAACGTGCACATCGTCTAGTCAACACTTCATGCATCCTCTGTTGCCAATTCTCTAGACCATATTCTGAATATGATGCACACAAAATGATACTTATCCAACTTAGCATGCCATCCGTTGTTGGGTCGAGATAATCCTCCATCCGCGCAGTCAGATTATATAAATTTTCCATGTCATTTCCTCTTACTGACTCTGTGTATCTCCTCCCTTTTGATGGGTCCAGAGGTGCAGTAACCTTTAGATCCCCAACCTCGAAGATCATCTCCCTTCTTTTCAAGTTAATAATTGTCTGGTTATCGACCACCCATTCCAATCCCATTAAGGAGGGATATGGTTGACTATCATCTATGATCTCAATAACTTCAAAGTTTGCCATGCTGCACACCCCATCTATATTCATATGTACTCTCATTAGTTTCCCAATCAGGATTATCTTATGTTGATTCACGAGCCTTAACTGAACAGAGGACCATATTAGCTCACGTTCTCCCATCATCTCCCATGTCTTATTAGGTAGTACATTTACATCCGATCTTAAGTCTAGAATAACATTATACACATCACACTCCCCATTCTGCACATTAAACCTGAATTCCTCGTTGGTTCTCTTCCTGTGTAGTACCTGATTTACTATTCTCTATGTGACAGGGGTGTCCCTTCCTTTTGCGTCATGATCAATAGTGTTATATAATATATTGAGTGCAGTTCTATCCTCCATCAGTTCTACATAATTCTTTAGAAATTCGGTTAGTGTACTTACTTGCGCACTTAAATTTTTAGGTGTCATTGGTTCTTCTGTATGAGGCAACGATGTTGTTGATGCTCCCCCATGTGGTCCAAGTATTTCCTTTCTTTCACTTTGATATGTCTCCTTTTCCTGTTGTGGATCGAATGTTGGCATAGGCCCTGCCGAATTTTTTACCCACTACTTTGTTTGGTTTCCTTGAGTTGTCATATCCAAGCCTGTCCGAGCTCCTCCACGTGTAATGACTGCGATTTTTGGTCCTTCACTGCATCTTTTGACTGATATCATCTGCACATTCTGATTCCGATGATGATTCTATTTTGGGTTGCCTCTAGCATGCCTTTTTTTAACTAGTTTGGGACAATCCTCCGTTGCGTTATCCATTGCTTTGCAATATGTGCACATTGTACACGGGTTCTGGAAATCTTGAGCCAAGTGTCTAGGTTTATTATAGTTTAAAAAGATAATCAGTCCTTGTCCTCCTCTACCAAAATTCCCTCTACCTCAGCCTCTGCCAAAATTTGCTTTGTTCCCTTGATTAAAACCTCTCTAACTGTTTTACTGCGCGCTATTCCCATCTGTTCTAGTATTCTCTTCCTGGATCTTGTACATATCCGATGTGCACTCTCTTAGTAATTCAAACACATGACAATCCTTCTCTTCATTTCCTACCAACTTGCAAAAATTGCAAAAAAAATTATTTGGAGTACTCTGATATTTCTGGAGTAATGGATACTCACTGGGATGATGGACCCATTTCTTACAAATCTCATAGTATCCTCCTCTAGGTAGTGGATTCGGTGCTCCAGCTGCCAAATACTGTGTGAATGTTGGGAATTCATCCTTGTGATGACCTTCCATCCTAAACTCTGTACACCAAACATGTTCTCATTTTTCCCTTCCCTTGGTAAGCTTGGCCAACTAGATTGTTAATGCATCCAACTGTGTCTGAACCTATGGCATTCCTCTTGTGTCTCCTACAGGTGATGCCTCTAGTTTCATTGCAATCTCTAGCGCCTCGGCCTATGATGTAATCCTATGTTGAATCAAGGGCCTCCGAATGTGTGCTAGAAGTCCAACAATAAACCATTCTTGATGTTGTTGATCCAGAATTTGGAATGCCAATCTCCCCATTACATCTATAAAGCATTGATCAAAATCCCATACAGACTCTGTTTGTCCATATTTGATATCTTGTAGCTCGGTGATGTATTGCGACTCTGACTTTGGATTTTTTAACTCCTTTAATAACTCTTGCTTTATCTCTGCCAAGGTCCTGGCCTGTCCTGTAAGCGTAATGCTCTGTAACTTCATATACCATACCAATGCATGACATCTAAATGTTGTGGCTAACTGCGCAATTTTTACGACATCATCTTGTATGTTTTTAGAGGCCTAAACTGTTTCGTAGACAAACAAATGTTGTTCTAAATCCTCTGATCCTACTCCCTTGAATTTAGGAAGTCTAAGTGTATTATCTATTCCTGCCATGTTGGTTTGTGTATTCCTTCCTCTTGGTGATGTTGGTGGACTCTAATTTTGACTTTGCGTACTACTCCCACTATTATAACTACTACTACTCTGTACTCCTTGAATAACTATGATAGATTTTGACAAGTCGTCAACTGTTATCTCTGATTGTGGTGATGCACATGGGGTCATGGATTCAACACACGATCTTGTATGAGTAGGACTTATGGGTTCCTCTATTACTGGACTGGACTGAGACTCTTCTTCTTTTCCTCCTACATATGGTATCTCCATGATTCAGACTTGTGCACAAGGTTCACTTTCTTTCGACTCACTATGCTTCTCTTCTCTCCCAGCCCCAGTCTTTTTCCTCTTATACCTTCTTCCTCCGTGGAATTATTCAAAATCATACTCTTCCTCTGGTATGTTTCCTTCTTGCATCCTCAGTCTCTTACTTCCTTGTTCATTGCTTCCTTCTCTCATATGATTCCCCTATCATCCTCCGACTTCCCCTATGTGCGTGAAGCCCCTTTAGCCATCAGACTTCACAATCAACACATGTTTTTCACATAACAACATTTTTATACATGTATTTAATGATTTCAAGAACCTTTCGTGCAGACCTTTGACAAAATTTCTTTCTGCAACATTGTATGATTGAATGCAATCCACTACAAATTCTGTAACATAACCCCCTAATACACTATCTAACCAAAAATGAACTGCTCGAGTAGTTGGGTTACTTACCGAATTCAACTATTTTACCAATTCAGGAGTCAATTTCTTTGGCGTTGCAACACTAAACCTTCCTGTCTTCTCCACCAATATTTCTAGCCACTCCGTCAAAATTTCTAGTAATTCACCAAAGAAAATTTCATGCAGGTCCGTGAACACATAATTTTGTATCCATTACTTGTCACTCATCCGCGAGTTCCTGTTCTCTCATCGCACTAATTCCTGTTCTTTTCGTTCCAACCAGCCGGGGATTTCTTTCTTAGTCAACCTCCAAAAAATTCCCTTAATCGCAAATTCTTGGTCCCGGCAACAAAACCATTTCTTGGGATAAACAGGTCTGCGCATGGGTTGTAAGACTCAAGGTTCGATTCAACTTTGACCAACAAACCCTCAAGACATTGACCCTTTCGACATCACCTGCTTACGCAGATGAAGTCTCACCCGAGGTATCTATTTGGACTGTAAGAACAAGGTTTTTGCAACAGTAAGGGAAAGGGAGGCAAATGCACAAATCATGGTTCCTTATTCTAACTTATGTATGCTCTCTATTGTTACATCCATTCATGAATATTGCATCCTAACCAATACATACACTAAATCTACTCTAAGAAGTATACCAACATCATTCATAAACACACACAAATAAGTAAAGAACACAAGATGCAATATTATCTCTCAAAATCTATCTTTATTCATCATATCAACTGATTAAATTCATGATTCTTACATAATCTCAACCTTTATGGATTCGATCCACTTTCTCTAGTCAACTAGCTCTTTTGAGATCTATTTATCACTCTCTCCCTTTTTACAACACCCATTACATATTTATACCCAAAATATAGGGTTTAAAGTCCTATTCTTATCAACCCCAAAATATCCCATTACAATGCATGGCATGGCCAACTTCAGTTAACTGGTTGTCTTCCTTCTTTTACTTCTCATTCTTTTTACAACTTTTCTGTTGTTCTTCTATTTCTGGGAAGTTGCACTATCATCCTTTATGCTTCCTCCTCTTGCTCGCATGCTTTATCCTTCTATCTGTGCGTTGTCTCTATCATGTGTGTTGTCTGTCCTTCTGCACACTTCCTTCCTTATGCGCCCTTTCTTCCTTATGTGCGATTTCTTACTTATGTGCCCTTTCTTCATACTTAGTGTTAGAAAAATAGGATCACGAAGCAATAAAATAAATCAAATGCAGAAATAAAACAGAGAAGATACACAATACAATAGAGACACAGATATAAGTGGTTCACTCAGTGTGGGCTATGCCCACTAGAGAAATTGCCAAGTCCTTCCTATTTATTATCCAACAAAATGAAGGGATACAACCTACAACAAACCCGTTGTAACTTCCTCTTCTTTCTCTCATAGTCTCCTCTCTCAGAATACAATATTCACGATAATACGCAATTGCAATACAATTCCTTCATAAAAGAGGGTTACCTTCTAAGGAAAAAAACCCTAACATAATCTATACTGTTTGATCTGTGACTTAATGATGAACGGTCAAGATTGACTATGAAATTACAATATACATTTACAAGGCATTTTTTCCTTCCGGGGCTTCGCCCCCGAACCCCACAGCTAGGGGGATGATTCCACCTACGTGGAGGGGTGTACAAACTTCATGGAGTATAAACATGGCAGAAAACAAAGAACTTTGAATCAGGTAGATAATTAGGCTCCACAACCAACAATCTCCCACTTGGAGATTGATCACAACAACTCCACCATTGTTGTATCTGCTGGACTATGATCCTTCTTGGACCTGGCAAATTTCTCATCTTCACCTTCATGCTTGAAGGCCAACTAAAACTGAGTAGGAACTCAGTTTCTCCCTGATTACTCCCTTTGTTAACATGTATGCAGGATTCTGGCCAATATGTATCTTTTCCAACTTCAAATGTCCACCTTCCAAGATGGACCGTATGAAATGGTACCTGAGCTGTATATGCTTAGTATTTGAATGGAAAGATGATTTCTTTGCAAGATGAATGGAAATCTCACTGTCACAGTACAACCTGTTATTCTTATGCTTCTTTCCCAATTCCTCCACAAACCTATGTAACCAAATCATTTCTTTACTAGCCTCTGTAGCAACAACATACTCTACTTCTGTTGTTGAAAGTGAAACAACCTTTTGTAGTTTTGAAATCCAACTTATTGTTGTTCCACCTACAATAAAGGGATACCCTGTGGTGATCCTCCTGCTATATTTATCACCTGCCATATATGAATCAACATATCCCTGGAGAACAATGTCTAAACCTCCAAAACATAATGCATGAGTAGAATTACCTCTCAAATACATGAGAGTCCACTTTACTGCCTCCCAATGTTCTTTAAGGATTGTTCATATACCTGCTCACAACTCCTACTGCATGTGCAATATCTGGTCTTGTGCAAACCATCGCATACATCAAGATGCCAACTACTGATGAATAAGGGACCCTGGACATATATTTTATCTCTTCGTGTGTCTTGGGACACATTCCCTTAGTTAATTTGAAATGACTAGCCAAAGGTGTACTAACTGGTTTTGCATTCTACATTCTAAACCTCTCCAACAACTTCTCTATGTACTCACCCTAAGACAATGTCAAATTTCAATTTTTCTTGTCTCTTGTTATTCTCATACCAAGGATTTTATTTGCAACAACCAAATCCTTCATCGTAAATAAATTAGCTAATTTCTTCTTGAGCACATTTATATCATGCATATTAGACCCTGCAACAAGCATGTCATCTACATACAATAGCAAGATAATATAACTTCCATTTTCTAGCCTTTTAAA
>JZKD02S1674159.1:772413-785626 GCA_000966675.3 Picea glauca
TTTATGTTGGCTTTAGGCCATTAGTGGTAATTATACCTCCTAGTCTCCTATATATACCAAGGAGACATTTTCATTTTGAATCATCTTGTACTTGAACATTTAAGTGGGGTAAAAGTAGGTTGCCCCCTCAAAGAGACTTATTATCTGAAATTATCTCTTTTTCAAGGCGTTGAGTACTTTTTCTGAGGTTTTTATATGCTATATTGATATTTGGTTCTTAACACTTTTCTTTTACTGTTGGCTTCCTCACATGGTGGAAGAGGCAGATTGTGATGATAGAGGACTGCCCTTATGTTGGGGTTGATTTTGGGGGCATTGCGGATCTAGTGCTCCCTGAAGGGGCACTATGGGATGCATCAGGTAAAACACGGGAGATCATGACCTTGCAAAAGTATATTTTTGTTTTATAATATATGCATTTTTTTGTTGTACAAAGAGGGATTAAACATGTTTATTTTTCATCATGCAGATAGAGGGATGGCTTGTCCATCTCGAATGCCACCATTTGGACAACGCGGTGGTGCCCATGCATCAATGGAGGCAGGTGGCGAAGCTGGAGGACTTCGTGAAGTAGAAAGGAATCTCACGGGGCTTACCATGGGTGTCCCCTCCATGAGATTGCATGATGTTCCTTTACACCTGTAGAGGTACACTGTGGGTGTAGTAGAGAATCTTAGCCATCTCTTGAGATGAGTAGATAGAGAAGTAGTGTGCTACCATGAGCACAATGTTGTACATGAGAACAAGTAGAATTTTCTGTAGTCTTGCTATGATGATGTACGGGCATATTAGCCCACTTTTTTCCACTCTATGTACTTTTTTTACTATATTACGACACACTTTTGCTATATATATATATATATGGGTTTTGGCTCAGCTGCCTATGTTACAATGATGTGATGTTTTTTATATTTTATGTTTATGCTTTTATGTTCTTGAATACTTATCTATGTGCAAGATGGCAATCCAACATTTAATTTGCTAACGAATCGATAATGGTATTAAGTTCTCTCAGTATGTGTTGGTATTCTTAAGTAAAAAACCTTTCGAGACGACGAGCCCTCAAGTAGAGACGTAGCAATATTGGATTTTTTATGGTATAAACGCGGTTGAGTTGACAGACCACACGTTGGGAATCAAGGTTAATGATAATTTGAGATATGTCAAGAGAGGCGGCCTTAGTCAAAAGTACACTAATGGCATGATATTCTACAACTTTATTGGTTGTAGTCCCAAGACATGTCACTCATGAGCTCACCAACTCGAAAGAATGGTAGATGGTCCAAGCTGCAAAAGCTAAGTTTGGGTATGTTGGCTAACGCCATCCGTAAATCCAAAATATATTGGGAAAGATGCTGACATCTGCGCATTCAGGCACAAAGAAAGGTATAAGAAGCTAAGAATATAACAAAACTCGTTCACACAAAAGTAAAGACACACCAAACCAAAACATATGGTACAATAATGTACAAAGCACATGTGCAAGATTTTCTAAGCGTGGTATTTTTTCAGGTAGAGCTCGTTGTGAGTCTCACAAAGAGGGATTCCATCATAATCGATTAGCTCATAGGAACCTTTTTGAAAAACATGTTTTATGATGTAAGGTCCATGCTACATTGGTTCCAATTTCCCTACTCCAAGTTTATCATGGTGTTGGTCATAAACCAGGACCAAATCTCCTTCTTCGAATATGCGAGGTCGGACAAACTTATCATATTGGGTCTTGATGCATTTTTGTTTTGTCTCGTTGATCAGAGAAGCATCACGACGGGTTTCATCCAACTTCGTTAGGTACATGAATCATTCTTCTTCGACATAAGTGTGGGGCAGGAGCTCTATGGTTAGTTTTAGAGATGGAATCTTGAATTCAATCAGAAACACCGCTTCCAACCCATATACCAACTAGAAAGGTGTGAATCCAGTGGCGGTTTTAACTAAAGTTCGATAGGCCCAGAGTTTTGAGAAGAGTTGCAAATGCCAAGTAT
Organism: Picea glauca; assembly: GCA_000966675.3. Classification (NCBI taxonomy): domain Eukaryota; kingdom Viridiplantae; phylum Streptophyta; class Pinopsida; order Pinales; family Pinaceae; genus Picea; species Picea glauca. The sequence goes on from JZKD02S1674159.1 coordinate 774,399, forward strand.
TTTTTTCATCGCCACCATGTGTTGAAGCATGGTTTTCAAGACTTTGTTGATGGCTTCAACTTGTCCACTGGATTGAGGATATTATGGGGATGAGTTTTCATGTCGAAAAACCAATTTGGTGCATGATTCACTCATCATCTGATTTTGGAAATGGGATTTGTGATCAGTTACGATAGCTTGTGGGACTTTGAATTGAGCGATGATGTGGTTAAACATGAAAAGTGCCATGGTTCAGTCATCATTTAGAAATGTAGACATAGACTCAACCCATTTAGTGAAATAATCGACTGCAACGATAATATAACCATGTTCCCTGGTTGAGGTAGGAATACAATGCATGAAATCAATACCGCATTGGGAAAAGGGACCGATGGAGACAATTGTGTGAAGTGGAGCTGGGTGGGTACATCCTTTCTTCTGAAAGATTTGACAAGGGGGGCATTTTTTAACGACCTCAATGCAGTCTTTGAAAATGGTTGTCCAAAAATAACTGGCACGTAGGATTTTTTGGGCTGTAACCATCTCAGAGAGATGACTTCCACAAGCTCCAAGGTGATAGTCATTTAAAACACGCTCAAAATCTTCATGGGTTAAGCAACATTGTAGAACAATATCAATACCATGAAGATACAAAGTGTCGCTAACAATAATGTAGTATTTTGAATGGTGTCTAATATGACGTCGTTCGTCACATGAAATACCTGGTTGGAAGCATCGGGTTTGGAGATATAAAAGAATGTCTCCATACCATGGGTCAGAGGTATTGATAAGTAACAATGACTCATATGGAAGGGAATCACTAGGCTCCATTTCCTCATCGGTATGGGGAAGATCGCAAATTAACTCGGCAAAAACCAATGATTTCTTTGCTTTGGATTTGGTGAACTCGAGATCGAATTCTTGGAGAATGACTATCCATTTGGAATATTTTCCCCCAAGTACTTGGCGAGTCAAGATGTGGTACATGGGGTTCAAGTCAACAATGACCATGGTAGTGCGAAGTAAGATGTAATGTCAAAATATTTGGACAACAATGCTTGCCGCCAAAGCCAACTTTTCAACATGTGAATAACGAAGTTCAGGATCTGAAAGGTGCTTACTTAAATAATAGATCACATGTTCTGCACCGTCATAATCCTCCTGAACTAACACCATGGAAATAGTGGAAGCAGAGGCAAACAAATGAAGGATGTAATCTCTCACATAGTTGGGGGATGTAACATCAGTGTATTCGTTAAAGCATGTTTGAGATCATAAAATGAGCATTGAGCAATTGCATCCCAGATGAAAGGGACATCCTTTTGCATCAATCTCATGAATCCTTTTGTGATTTCAGCGTAATTGCAGATGAAACAAAATAGAAAGTTTTCCTTCCCTTGCAAACTTTGGATTTGGGTAAGATTGTTGGGAGGAGGTAAAGCGATGATAGCTTTCACTTTTAAGGGATCCACCCTAATCCCATCTTTGGATACCACAAGGCCTAGGAGTCTCCTTGATTCAAGAAAAAAAATGCATTTGTTGGGGTTCAAACTTATGTTGTGATGTCTACATCTAAGAAAGACCACTCTTAGATGACCAATATGATCTTTTCGATGAGTCGAATGAGATGGAAAGTCATTGAGATAGGGTTCAACAATATGTTTGATATCGTGGAAAGCGTACGACATAGCCTGTTGGAAAGTGGCTCCAGTATTTTTAAGGCCAAAAGGTAATTTTCGATATGTAAAAGTCCCTCACGGGAAGATGAAGGTTATTTTGTGTTGATCAACAGGTAAAATATTTATTTGGTTATAGCCGGAGAAGCCATTCATAAAAGAGAAAATGACACTTCTGGTGCAATTATCGATAATTTGGTCGATGAAAGGCGTAGGGTAATTGTATTTCAGACAAGCCTTATTGAGATCCCTATAATCGACACAAACAAAAATTGTCCCTTGTTTGTTTGCGACCAGAATAATATTAGAAACCCATTCGATCAGAGGTATAGGGTAAATGAAACCGAATTTCAGTAATTTTTCCACTTCTGCCTTTATTGCGACAGTTTTATTAGGATGAACAGGTCGAAGTTTATGTTGTATAGGTTTAACTCCAGGGTAAGTTTTGATTTCATGCACAACGATCTAAGGGTTGATCCCTGGTATTTCTTCGTAGCTCTAGGAAAAAATGTCATGAAATTCTTTAAATGAGGCAGTGTAATTTTCAATCTCTTTAGTTGAATAGGTCGCACCTAGTTGTATGTTTTCCATGACACCTTCTTTTTCTGATATGTCTACACTGATTGTTTTCGATATGTTTCCCAAATTTCCCTTGAAGATTATATCCTAAGTGAGTATCGAAGATTGAGGATTGTTGACAATATCAATTGGAAAGATAGATGAAATATCTTTCTCGATTTCATCCAATCTGGGAAGAAAGAATGGGCGATGGTTGTTATCATCCCATGGTGACTCTTCAATATTAAGCATTTCCACAATGGATTCATCGGATGGAAAAATACGTAGGATGTAATCAAAGGTCGAAGATAAGGAATTTAACTAGGATGGTAATGAATAAGAATTAGATGCAAGCATATGTTGGTCATTGGGTGAAGGAGAGGCAGATTGAATGGCTTCATATGTGGCCTCGACGTGACTAAGCGGCATGGTGTCACCTAGTGTATCGAATTGTAAAGGACTAGGTACAATCCAAGGATCAAATGATTCGAGGGATTGATGTATCATGGTCAAAATCATATTTATTATGGCGATATGCTGTGAAATATGAGGAACGAGTGCAGGGAAAGTTCCCATGAGCAAAGAGTCTTTCAATAGACCCACCTCGACAATTTCATAAGTAATCTTTGAGTCCCCCCAAAATGGAATATTGTTGGTTGTTTGATTGCAAGAATCATGTGTACAATAATCTAACTGATCAATGGTAACTAGTTTTCCTTGACGAGGAAACTGGACACATCGAAAAACCAAAGAGGCCACATCAGTCATAGCATAAAACCATCTTCTTCCAAGTAATAAGTTATAATCTAAAGCAATGTCGATTACTTCCACATCAACAAAAACAATTCCCCTCCCTAGTTGAACGACTAAAGATTGTAACAGTCCATGAGGTCTCAAACCTCATCCATCAAATGCTTTCAACATGGTAGGAGATTGATTAAGACCAGGGGATTTAAGACCTTTCCAACATGGTAAAGACATGACACAGCTCGATGCTCCTTCATCCAATATAGTATGATGAATATGTTGATTGTGAACAACAACATCGATTTGAAACGCAAGTTGGTGAGAAAGCCTTGATTTATAATTGTCCAGGTCAAACATGATATTATTGGATGACTCAGGATCTATAAATCCGATGGCTTCCAAGAGAGTCCTACATTGGCTGGGGCAGTGTTGCAGAACTTCGAGAGCTGACATTGCAGAAGGTTCTTGTGCCAAATCTTCAACAATGTTGTAGTTCTGGGCAACACGAGAGTTAGGATTAAAGGTCGAATTTCAGATATTACTCTTGGGTGGACATAAGATAGAGTGAAAGTTAGGTTTTTCAATCTGGAGAGGTCCAGATGGAGGGGTAACTGAAGTGGAAGGTGGATCTGTCACGGTTCCATTAGTTACACTTTCTTTACCGGGATTCCCTGGAGGTGTGTCATATGTCATAGTCCTAGTGGTCAAATATACTCCATTGAACATGTAAATATGTGCACTTGAGTAAGAATCCTTGTTACGAGGATGCCCTTGGTTTCCTCCTTATGGAGGGGCAGGATTTTTTGCAACCAGTCACTGATGTTGTGGAAAAGGATGTGTCAAAACAATGGGTTGGGAATTTCATTTAAATAATTTTGATACTTCTTCGCTATGGGGACAATCTCTTCTGTAATGATATTCAACACATATGAGGCAAGGAAATTTTAGTTTGCACCGTGGTTGATTTTCAGCAGCGGTTGGTTGTGCTTGTGTTTTTGTATTTTCTGTTTGATTATAATTTTTCTTGGATTTATTCTTAGTTTTATTTTTACCCCATGATTGTGGTGGTGAAGTAGATTGACTGCATTTACTTCAGAAACTTTAGTGGGGGCAGAATTTGATGGGACATAAATCTGCACTGTAGACGAGGTAGATACTGAATGATTGGTTGTCCCAGTTGACTGTGAGATAGGTTGCGTTTTGAAAAAACTGATAACATCGTCTGAATGAGCGGTAGAGGATGGTTTGGATGGATCGGTTGATGTACGAGGAGAGTTTGGGATCAGGTCATACAAAGTACCAGATTGGGAATAAACCAGATCCAGATATTGGGCATGAGCAATAGCTTCCTCTTCTGTAAGTATACCTCCCATTTCTACATCATGAGAAATAGGAGGTAACAGGGATTTTGTGAACCATTTAACCAACAATTGGTTAGGGATGGTGGCTTTGATCAAACGTCGTAGTCATCTTCACTCATTAATATGGTCGGAAATATGGATAGAGTTAGTCTGGCGAAAGGAGGTCAAAAGTTCTGTGTTGGTTTCGTATCTAATTGGAAACTGAAAATGGGTGAGGAAATCCATGGCAAGCGAATTTAAATCTTGAAAAGATCCACATTGTAACTCAATGTACCATTTTGTCGTTGAGCTTGTAAGAGTACACTGGAAAATACATAAACAAATAGAGTCATCCATCAGTGATTTTGATGAACACCAAATATGAAACGTCATGACATGGCTATTTGGGTCTTCTCCAGGTTTCCCTCATCCATCCCTTGCATGAATCTACCAAATAAGAGGTTTGATACCTGAAATCTTCCCTTTTTCACCTTGGAAATCCCTCAATATATAGGCTTGAGAGGCATAAAAAACAAGATAAAATGAGGGATATGGTTGAGGATATGGATCCTTTAGGCTTGCATCATATCCTAAAGTGAAGCCCATGCATGAGGGTTGAACAAAACTAACCCAATCTGAAGGAGTTGGCCCATAGAATAAGCTGGGGGAGAGCCCCATTTTCTCTCATCTCCCCAATTGAGAGAGAGGGTGTCATTCACCAACAATGGCACTCCCTATACATGGGAAGGGGAGCACCAGTGCTCCCTAAATATGGTCAGAGGGGAGCCACCCTTCATAAATTCTAAAAAATAAGTGTGTTTTAACATATAAATGATGGGTTTCCTCCTCCCATATGAATTAGGAGTCATGAACACTTGTTTTAATGGTGTCAAGGGGTGGATACACCTTACAAAGAAAGTGCGACACTTGGGAAGGTCCATATGACACTTGCGACAGTGAATGCGACACTTACCGAGGTGCATACATCACTTTGTGACACTTAGGGTGAGATACCTAGGTGTGAAATTTTGATGTCTAACACATATACCTAATATCCATGTCCTTTTCATTTCCCTTGTTGGACGCCCATGAGACCAAAACTTTTTTAACCTTCCTTGAAGCTTCTGCAAATTGAAACTTATTGTCTCCCTTGATTTCAAATCATATGGGACACATTCCATTTTAACAATTTCATGAAATACATCCCCCTCCAACCATTGTGGGTTATATTTAAAAGGACTAGAAGGTTTTTTTTTTCTAATTGAATGAGAATGGGAGAATCATCAGAGTTTCCCCCTATAGCCACCAAGGTCCTAATTCTTTCAGATTTATTTATCAAATTCTATGAGTTTTAAAATGACTCTAATCTCTTTGAAAACCCAAGTTCCACATTTATTATTGCTCCATGTAGGCTTGAGTTTGGTAGGTTCTACATCAATCGATCCCACCTCCTCAATTTTGTGCCTAAAGAATGTTTGCCAAACTATCCATCCTTGCTATTGCTCCCCACACTTTTACATTTCCCAAAGTGAAATTAAGATCTCCACCTACTATGATTCTATCCTTTTTTATATAGTACAGAGCAAAAAAACATCCCAAAACTATTGCTTATCTTCATATGGACCATAACAATTAACTACATAAATCCTTTTTCCCAGATCTTTAAAGTAAAACTATGTTCATATACCTAAAATAGAAACAATAGATTGAAATAAGGAGATATATTTTTTCCATCATGTGATCATACCTCTAGAGTTCATTGAGGCATTTAATGCTAAAACAATCTCATTCCCTGAGAGTTTTACTCAACCCTTCCACTATCTTTTTTCCATCACAGATTGTTTCCTAAATTAGAGTGACATCAAGTTTAGAAACCTCGACCAATATCACAAAATACAACCTTTTAGAGGGATTGTTAAAACCTATTGAATTAAAATACACAATTATTATTTGGAGGCTATGGTGGTGTTTTGTCCAACTTTAAGGACCCCTTTAATGGATTTTTTCTTTCCTTGTTGGACCTAATTAGGGATTTTTCTTGATCATGATGCAATATGGATTTTCTACCAAGGACCAATACATTTGACTAAGACTAGGCCTATCCGTCCTACATCCCCTTTATCCCTACCCTTCTTAACCATGTTTTGTGGTCTTAAGGATTACCTATTTTTAACTTTGTCTTCTAACTCATCCCCCAAATTCAAAACTCTAATGTCAAAATCATATTTGAGAGGGAAAACTTTAGATATAATTTAAGAGAAAGGCTTCATATTTCAATTTTCATTTTCTCAATCAATAAGAGGGATCTCCATTCCCAAACCTAAAACCCTAGGCCTTCCCAAACCCATATAACCCTTTATACATTTCTTAGGGATTTCTATGAGCGAGAGAAAGATCACATTATTTCCTAGATCCAAATTTCATTTACTTCTTACAAAACTATGTCTGAAATGGAATTTTTATTTATGGACTTACCATGATCATGGATAGCATGTGCATCCTTCTCCTAGAGAGATTATGTTGAATCTAAGGATCCATCTAGAGCTGGTTGAGCATCCTTCACATATCCTGTTTTTGAACCAATATCTTTCAAAATGACATATAAGGTCTCCAGAGTTTTTATGGGGCCACTACCATCAATGATAGGATTAGGAGTAAACTTCTTAGATTGGGAATTTTGACCCTCTACCTCTATTTATCTATTTGGTACCTCCTTTATCTCATTTGAAGATGGATGCTTTATTCTCCAAAATATCCTTGAGAAAGGAAAGATACAATCCTCCACTATGTGTCCATCCACATGAAAACATGCACATCTGGAAGATATTTTGTTATAGTCCAATATTTAAAAATGTATTACCTCTCTTACCGCTTTTTGGGAGACCTTTACTTAGATCTATCTCTACTAGGACCCTTCCTACTGTCCAATAAACATTAGATTTAACAGATAAGTCTATTTCCAATGTTTTTGTCCAATGATTTTCCAATCTTTTTCATGGGTTTCTCAAAGCACAGTTCCATAGATAAACCAAGGAGACTAAGCTATATCAGAGTTCCCTTTATGACCTTAATGAAAGGGTCAAAACACATAGTCCAAGCCTTAAGAGCTAGATAAGTTGAATCTCAATACAATCTTCACTCTTGGGATCCTGCTTGCATCCTCCTCTAATCCAAATAAAATAACTATCCACCAACTAGAAAACAAGTGAAGTATAGGTCCATATCTAAGGATTTGGACCTAATACCATTGGATCCAATAATTAAGTGATTTCTCAACAATAAACCTACCAAAAAAATTCCCAATAAGGGATTTTCTTGAGTATTATATTTCTTCTTCAACTTGTACATTGTCCCCAAGGACCATTCTCACCTTTGACTTATTTTCTCTATGAGCTTATTTACCCTCATTTCCTTTAATTACTCAAACAATCCACGTTCTTATCGATATTACCTCAAGGACACACTAAAGGATTCCCATTCTAGTCCTTGTCCTTTGAAATTAGAATTTGACCACTAATCACCAACTTATCTTAGAAGGATCAAATCCATAGGAACTTGTGTATCCACCTCTATTCTAGATTGATTACTAATTCTTAGATTGACCAATTTATGGTGTGTATTATGAATAACATCAATTCACTTGGGAATTTTATTTAATGACATTAATATTGTGTCTCTGAATCTTTACTACACCCCCCCCCCCCTCTCCATGGAACATCCAGTTTTCCTTCTCCTCCGACCCCCATCGCTTCCCTCCTTGGGCGCTCTTCCGCCCCCCCGCCACATCTTGGGTATGTGTGATAGTATGTGCGTGACTAGCAATAGTGTATGATACATTACGTCGGGCACGCATGGGGTTTGGGGGCAGCGTCCCTGAGATTTTTTTACCTCGGGAAACGTGTCACATTTTTGCCTCGATTTTCGTGTCCATTTTGGGCGGTTTTTCAACACATGGTTTTTTTTGATGGTTTTCTATTTACGGTTAAAGAATTAGGTTTGTTGACTAATCCAGGTCATTGGGTTAGGGTTTTCGATGTTGTTGGCTCCTATATGTATATTGTATTGTAAACAATGTATCACTATGAATTAATATGGAATATGTTGGTTTTCCCGATTTGGGTTTCCAGGGGAAAAATCTCTGTGTAATGTGTGTATTTGCTATTGTATCTTTTTTGTTCTTTTACTGAAAATTTGCTTGCAGTAAATATTGCACAAGGTTAAAATATACATTTGGTATCAGAGCTTTGTTGGCTTCAGGGGGACGCCTTTTTGGTCAAGGGTTTGATTCAGGACTATGATAAGCCTTGTTAAAGTGGGAGATCTGTGGTATTGATTTTTCAGGTGAAAAGAAATGGCAAGGAATTAAAAAATGGAGATAGAGAATTTTAATGGGAAAATTTTTGAGCTACGGAAGCTCAAGATGGAAGATTTGTTGGTGGATAGAGATAAGTGGATTGCGGTGGATCCAGGTACTGCACCTACATGAACTTCAACATATGACTGGAAAAAGTTGGATCGGAAGGCAAAGAGCACAATCCGACCGTGTCTCTCAGATTAACTATTACTGAATGTGTCAGAGGAAGCTACAACCAAAGATTTATGGGATAAGTTGGGGAACTTGTATTAGTCTAAGTCCCTAGTAAATAAACTATTCCTGAGAAATAAGTTGTATAACCTGAGGATGAGAGATGGAGACTTGGTGGCAGAGCATTTGAACGCCTTCAATAATGTGGTAAGTTAGTTAGTATCTGTTGAGATTAAAATTTCAGATGAAGATAAGTGTATCATTTTATTGTGATCTTTACCAGACTCGTGGGATAGTCTGGTTGTGGCCATAGGTAGTAATAGAGCTACCTTGAAGTTTGATGAAGTGGTCTCATCCTTGTTGTCAGAGGAGATGAGACAGAAGAACATGGAAGGACAAAGAACAGATGGATTATTTTCAAGAGGACGCTCCTAGGAAAGAAATAGATCTATGTCCTCAAATGGGAGATCTAAGTCTAAGGGAAGATCTAAGTCTCCCAGAACATTTGTAAAGGTATGCTGGAGATGTTGAAAAGAAGGGCATTATAAGAAGCAGTGTAGATCCAAAGTTGAGAAAAAGAAGGGATATGAAAAATCTCCTTCTACAGAAGAAAATAACTCCAAGGAAGAAGGAGGGGATGTGTACTTGGCTTCTTCAAGCACACATGTAGATCATGAGGCATGGTTTCTTGACTCAGGTTCATCCTTTCACATGACTCCCCAGAGGGAGTGGTTTTGTGAATATGAAAGGTATGATGGATGTAATGTTTTCCTAGGTGATGAATTAACAACCAGAATCATAGGTTGAGGAAAATTCAAGTTGAGGCTCATAGATGGAAGGATTAGAACACTACCTGGTGTTCTTCACATCCCAAGATTGGCCAAATTTTTTATTTTTGTAAGAAAAATGGACGATGTAGGGGTAAAAATAATATTTGAAAAGGAAACTTGTAGGATGGTTCAAGTAGCAATGGTGTTGTTGAAGGGAGTTCAGTTTAGAAATATGTATAATATGTAAGGAAGAACTATTAGTTATGGGTGTAATAGTTCCATTGTTTCTAATATTAGAGTTGAAGAAGAACTAACTCCTTCATTTTCTGGATAAAAGGTTATGCTGTGGCATCAAAGACCAGGGCATATCAGAGAGAAGGGTCTTTGAATACTACATGATAAAGATATGGTTGAAGGTATGTCTAACTGCTCTTTGGATTTTGATTTTTTTGAACATTGTGTATATGAGAAGCAGAATCGGGTAAGATTCCCCTCTGGTGCAACGAGGGCAGAAGGGATTTTACAATTAGTTCACAGTGATGTGTTTGGACCTGTGTCAGTTCCATCATTGGGAAAATATGTGTACTATGTATCATTTTTAGATGACTTCTTTAGAAATACTTGGATATATTTCCTCAGGAAGAAATCTGAAGTCTTTGACATGTTTAAAGAGTTTAAGGCTCTTGCTGAGAATCAAGCAGAGAAAATAATTAAGGTGATGAGGATAGATAATGGTGGAGAGTTCCGTGAGAATGAATTTGAATAATTCTGTAAGAAGTGTGGTATAGCAAGGTAGAAGAATACTCCATATACACCTCAGCAGAATGGAGTTGCAGAAAGGATGAACAAGACGCTGATGAAAAAGCAAGGTGCATGCTCAGTGGTGCTGAGTTAGGGCAAGAATTATGGGAAGAGGCAATGGGTACTGCATGTTATGTGGTCAACAAATCAACCTCATCAACACTGGATGACAAGAATCCACAAGAGGTATGGATTGGTAAGAAACCTTCTCTCACACATCTCAAGGTATTTGGCTGTGAGGCCTATGTTCATGTTCCAAAAGAAAACATGAGTAAGCTAGATAAGAAGTCTGAAAAGTGTATCTTTATTGGGTATAAAGATGGTCTCAAAGGTTATAAGCTTTGGAACCTAGAAACTAAGAAGGTTGTGTATAGCCGAGATGTGGTATTTAGAGAAATGAAGGATGTTGTTAAAGAGGAAGTCCTACCAAGTAAGGAAGAACCAAATAAAATAGAGTTTGATTTAAAGGATGATGAATCAGACTCTAAAAAAGAACATGAATCAAAAGAAGAATATCCTCATACTTTGGTATTGAGGAGATCGGTTCGAGAAAGAAGGCTACTGGAAAGGTATACTCTATATGATTTTCGTTCAAATTTTTCTTTGTCTATTACTGATGATGATCCTAGAATTGTCAGGGAGGCAGTGGATTTAGAGGATGGAAATCTTTGGAAAAAGGCCATGGATGAAGAAATGACAACCTTGGATAAGAATGAGGCTTGGGATCTACTGGAGTTTCTGACTATAAGAAATCCCATTGGCAGCAAATGGGTATTTAAAAAGAAGCTGAATGAAGAAGGAAAAGTGGAGAAATACAAAGCTCGGTTAGTAG
>JZKD02S1674159.1:823739-838575 GCA_000966675.3 Picea glauca
CTACTGAAAGGTCTGTTGCCTAAGGTAGTTTGTTCACCCCTCTCACCAAGTCTTCAACCTGCCCATCTTTAAATCAACCCACTGATTGAAGTTAGATCAAGACCTCCTTTGTTCCTCACATGCCGGACCCAGTCCCTGAGTTAGAGTGATATCTTCCCGAGCCTCTACCCATTTTATCACCCATTAAAAACTATCGTGACATAAAACTGATGGGCGTTGGGCTATGCTCCTGCAAGCAATCCAGGAGTGACTTCTGATGCTAACAGAACTAACCAAGATTTATTATGCTTAATTCTTTGCAAGTGAAATATTTCAACACTGTTAGCATTTACGTAACTATGCCTAGCTCCAGAATCAATTAAAATTGATATAGGCTCATTATGGATCTTACCTTCCACTTCAATCATTAGAGATTGATACTCTGCCTGCTTGTTATCCAAGGCTGCATAAATCCTTGGCATGCTCCTGCCCATGTGTTCCATTGTTTCAACCTCTTGAATGTTGTGGAAAGGTCTCATTCTTTCTCCTTTCTAAGGGCAATCCCTATATAATTTATTTCCCTCACATCCCCAACATTGAACGAGTTGTTGCCTTGGCCTTTTCCCAAATGAATCTGCATTCTTTTTCTCATTTTGGGCTACTTGGCCTTGTTGATTTGCTTGGGATTTATTTCTGAAAAAAGGGTGGCTTAAAACCTTTCTGCGTTTGATCCCTTTTCCCTTTCATTTTGTCATTCCAAGCCTTTTGGAACATTGGCCTTCCTTTGCTTTGATCATAAAGGTGACTTGCTCTCCTTATGGTTTCCTCCAAAGTCTTGGGATTATCATATTGTATCTTGTCATTATAGAAGGAAGGTAACCCACTTAGAAACCTTTGGATTTTGACTTTCTCATCCTTAATGAAGTCAGCATACTTCAACAATTCAAAGAAACACTTATCATATTCCTCCATTGGCATGGTTCCCAACTCGAGTTCAAAGAACTCTTTCATCTTTCCTTCATAGTAATGTTCAAACAAATATTTCTCTTGTAAATATCCCTTGAACTGCCTCCATGAGATTATTTTCTCATCAAGGTTCTTGGCTTGCTTAAGTTGATCCCACCACACGGTTTCCTTTCCTTGCAAGTGGTAGGTGGCAATTCTAGCTTCTACCCAGGAGGGGTAATCATGCAGCTGGAAATATTTCTTTATTTCCAATAGCCAGGCCTCTGTCTCTTCTCCTTTCCTGTCCTCACCATTGAAAGTTGGTGGCTTAATATTCCCGAGTTCACCCTGCAATATGTCTACCTCAGGTATTCCCCTTTGCCTTTGAACATGAGACACACTTGGGATACTCCCTGGACCTAAACTTGCATGAGTTCTTCTGGTGGAATGCCTTAGAGAGTGATGGCGTCTATTCATGCTTCTTGACAGCCTGTCATTCCCATAATTATCTCTTTTACTATGGGATCTTGATGCTGATACTTGTCTAGTAGTAGTTGCTTGCTTAGAGCCAGAGTCCTTGTTAACTTGATTTTGTAGCATATTTAGGCTTTGAGGTATCTCTTCTTGAGCCTTCATGATCCTCTCATTATCGACCCTATAGCTCTACACTTCCTTTTGCAGGCTTCTCATAGTTATAGTCCCCTGCATGTCTCTTCTCCCATTAGACTCAGTCTCAACATTACTCATGTTCGTATGTAGACCTCCAATTTCTTCTTCATGGTTGTAAAACCCTTGATCATCATCCCTGTATCTAGTTCTCATGTAGGAACTAAGGTCTGCTTTTTGTATCTTTGATTCTGCAAGAATGTGTATGCAATAATTGTTGTTAGAATTAAGTATATTGCAAAATATTTATCAATCAGATTACAAGTCATTCTTCGCTTTAAATGATGAAGAATATTAATGCACTAATCTTAAGTAGGATTCCTTAAATGCATTCCTCTTTGATTTTTTTTTCCAATGGAAGTCTTCATGCCTCAATCTAAGTTTTGAGCGAATAGTTACAACAATTACAAGTTGCAATTCCAGCTCTTTTGCTGCTACACAATTCACTTTTATCACTTTCTGAGCAATTATGATGCCCAATTTAAAATTTTGGGTTGACAGATGTCTTCTTCTCCTCAATACCTTTCTAACGACTATTTGTTTTCTCAGATCCAAGCTCCGAGATGAAAGTTATGGTGGAAAAACAATGAAGGAATGTTCATTAGCACGTGCAACATAGTAGCAACGCTCAATAACCCTCCGATCATTTCTTGATTAGATCTCCATCATTGAACCGTCTTAATGGATTCACCGTGAATCTAGTCATATATCTTCTTCATACCTTCCATGAACCCTCTACCAACACTTAGCTTCATTTTCCTTCACGGACTCACAGACTCGTGGACTCATAAACTTGTAACCTTCCTTTAACAAGTTCATCCGAGAAGTCCCAACAATTAGCCATTTTTCCATCTACACGGACTCGCAAACTCATAAACTTGTAACCTTCCTTTCATAAGTCCATCCGAGAAGTCCAAACACTTGGCCATTTTTCCATCTACGTGGACTCGCTGACTGATAAACTTGTAACTTCCTTTCATAATTGCGTCTGAGAAGTCCCAACACTTAGGCATTTTTCCATCTGCGTGGACTCGCGATAGCTTAACACTTAGACAAATTCCAATATCTTACCGCAATTTCGTGGGACTGACACTTGGCCTATCACAAGGCTCCACATCACCGACCAACTGTCATCCTGTCCAACATGTACTTTCCACTGTGGCAGTACACGTCTTTCTTCTACCACGTCAGCTTACACATGGCATCCATGTCATGCAGACATCATCGTACGAAAATATACCCAAATTTTTTCGATTTTCTTATTTTTGAAATTTCCAAAGAGGCTCAATTCTTCACATTATCCATGAAATTTCTCTCAATTTTACTACAATAATTTAATAAAACAAGTTGTAGACATACTCCATAAATTAATTCTTTGCGAGTTTTCGCTTCAACATTCTACTAACTCGACCCATCTAGGCTCAACGTTGAAAACTAGGCTATGATACCACTTTGTAACGTACCCAACCACCATGGTTGGGTCATGCCACGTAAAAAATATCTCTTTACAGCTCTGATACCACTTTCTAACGTTCCCCAGCCCAACCAAGGAACATTATGGTGGAACATACACATAAAAACGAAACTTCTGCTAACTAATTAATTCTTTTATTGTTAGTCGATTTCCTGTGGCTTACAGCTACAAATTTAAAACAAATTTATCTACTGTCTATAACCATAAATCAGATGCATCTAAGGCATGCTAATAATAAACATGGAATACAACTAAACCACTCATTACAACAATATATAAGTCATTTTCATTTACATAGAGTTCATGCACAACAATAACACATGTAAATAACTTAGTACAAGATAAAACACTTATCTTTAAACAAGAATTGTGCAAACAACTGCTTGGGACGAACGTTCCACCCAACCATAGACTGACTATTCCAAATCTCAACAGTCAGTCACCCCCGATCTGAGGCTAGTAATCCACAAAAGAGGGTGGTCTCTTACAGTCCACTCACAACTCATAAAACTCATAACCCAACTGATATTCTCCTACAACTATCTTGATTTTCTACCAACTCTCTTCCTCCTGACCTACCCAACCCAATGAATGTACCATTCGTTTATCAGGGATAACCCAAGGGATGTACCATCCGTTTATCAGGGATAACCCAAGGAATGTGCCATTCATTTATTAGGGTCTCTCTGGCACAGGTAACTAGGAATCTCTTACCTGGGAACTCAAAGGAACTTTTTGCTAGGAAAACTATCAACAAACCAACAACAAGCACTTGATATTTTAGTGCAACTCACACATGAGTTCACTCTTTAGGCTTGAAAACCTGGCTCTTTAGTTCTCCAACTCCAATTTGCTTTAGTTATGCTCAAAAGTTCTCCCTCCATGGCTGCACTAGCTCCAAGCTCTCTTTCTTGCTCTCTCCTCTCTTTCCATGCACAAAACTTGACTTTCTAAAACTATTGTCTCAACTCACATAAATTTCCTCTCATGTGGCTTGCCTTTCTTGACTCACACTCTTCCCCAAGCTGATTGTACTCAACCCCCATGTGCCCAATAACTCTRGGATGTGACCACTCGCACCCACCCTCTTACATGTATTCAATGATTGGCTTTGGGAACACTCGATAAGAAATCAGAAGGTTCATATACAATTAGCACGTTGAGGAAAATGGGTTAAATTAATATACATGGGTAATCCTCCCTTTTACCCCTCTTGGCCATTATCCTAGACACTTCCCTCTCTTTTGGATTAATTGAGCCCCCATCTCTTGTCCATGTCCCCTTAGCAGCTGACATCACATTTTTATCATTAGAACATTGAAATACAATTCACATATTACATCGCTTGGCCATAGCCACATATTCTATCCACATAAGCATTAATTAAACTAGGGATTATAATGGGGATGTTACAACACCTTTGAAAATTAGTCACTTCAGAGGTGTGACACCCTTCAAGGTACAAGTTAAATTTGACATTCCTTTGTTTGAAGGCAAGATAGACATAGATGCTTTGGAGAAATGGTTAAGTTTACTAGAGGATTATTACTCTATTCAATTTTTTTCCAACTATGAGAAGATCATCTTCTTGTTCTTTAAGTTCATTCTCCATGTTAAAATTATCTGAAAACTTGCTATGAGCAACGTGACAAAGATGAATTTGAAGCATTTAGGGCAAACCACACTTGGGCATCTTTTGTTGATTCCCTTGAGGAGTAATTCTACCCTATTGGAAACTATGATTACTGGTACATAAGATGGACAACTTTGTGCCATGAGAAAGACTTAGGAGTGTTAGAGTACACCAACACCTTTCATATACTGCATTCAGAGTTGGGCATCAAGAACTCTAAGTGACACTTGGTTTGAAAATACTATGATGCCTACATAGGTAGATCCAAATAGAAATGCATTTTTTGGACATCTCTTCACTAAGAGCCACTTACTGGTATGTTGTCTAAATCGATTAAATTTTTTGACAAAAGTGTAAGAGAGTGTTTCGATTTGTGAATTAGCCACAATGAAAGAATGGTAAAGCCAACCCTAACTAGAAAAACAAAGGATAACCAAGCTCAAGACAACCAGTATAAACTGCATGCAAGGAAGAGTAATGAGAAGTCAAAGAAGGACACTAGAAAGTGGTGTGAATATCACAAAAGCCCTTAGCGCAACATCAATGAATCACATTCCAAACAAACATTGTTGGTTGACTTGAAATCCTTAGAATTTGATTCGAGACCATACCTTGATTTTAAGTCGAATAAGGAAAATAGATCATTGACACTAAGCCCGATGTTACCATCGTTATCACAAAGGTCCAACTAGACGATCTATCACATCTTCCATTCATAGACATGGGTGAAGGGGACTATGCTACATTTCACAAATCCTGACTTGAATAGAGGTCATCAAGAAGTTGAAGTTGTCAATGACATTGCACCCGCAAGCATATACCACAATTTAATTGAGCCAGGGACAAGGCACTGGCGTTAGTTAGCAATTTTTTTTGCATTATGGCATAAATCCCTTCAAAGATGAGGTGCTATTTGATGTTGCCCAATTTGAATTTTGTGATGTTCTTTAAGTACAACCATATATGTGTAGGTGTTGTGTTGTTTATGAGTCTAGGACCCATAGAGTTATTATTACTTTAGGAAGTTAGATCTACATGACACCAGTTAAAGCCCAACAAAAGGTTGTCAAGCCATTAATGGAGAAGGTTTTTCCATACCAAATGAGAAAGAGTCTAATTGGGTCTCTTTTCTGTGTTAAAACCATGTTGCTAATGCTCAACACCCGGGTTTCTAGTAAGAAAGTTACCTCTATATACAAGAACCACAATTTCACTATTTTGAATATGTTAAGAACTAACACAAATTGTTTACCCTGTTTGCAATATTGTTTGATTGAGTACCTCCTTGATGTAAACCATCAACTATTATCCACACACCATCCTAATCTCAAGCCATGGCTAAGTTGTCCTCTAATATCCTAAATATATCGATTAAATCTATCACAATTATCAACCATTCTTCATCTCTTGTGTGAAACCAATTGGGATTGGTATATTAGAGGGTACATTTAAGTATTCTAAAAATAGATTAAAAACCCTTCAAATCTGGAATTTTTAAAACCCTTAATTGGGTAGAAATGTTGATATATTCTCTTCTATACAACCCCCTCTACTCTTTTCCCCTCTTTGGAGTGCAGAATACTAGTCTTCTTTGAAAAATCTTGTTTCTTGTTTATTAATGTGAAATGAAGAGTATTCCTTATGAGAAATACTCTCATTTTGAAAGTTCTTTTTTTCATTCATAAACAAGTTTTTTTTACTATTTTATCAACCAATATTTCATATATAATTGTGACCTAAATTACTACCTATTTTTTTGACATGAATAATAACCCTATGAAAACATAGTTGAAAATGTTTCTTCCACCAAAAGGGTAAAAAAGATGATAAATTTTCAACCTAAACAAGTGAACAAGGAATACCTGTCAAAAGTAAAGTAAAAAAAAATGGCTCATCGTGTAGTGCTTATGGACTAGGGCATGAAAGACTACATTAGATAAGAGACTTATTTTTCTTCCATCGATGACAAGGTATCCACTAGGCCATGATTGGGGACTAGGATTAATCCTTTTTGGCCTACCCAGGAATAACAAAGTGACAAGCCCATTACAAAGGCCATACTTTTTTTTAGAACGAGAAACCTCCACACCATCGGGCATTTATAGCCAGCTCAATGCACTTTGGTCTTGAACTTACAACCTTCAGGAGCCCCAAAGGACTAGAGGAGGTTGAGCGAACCATCTTTCTTACAACCCTAAGTCCTTTTAAACAAGAGACATATACATATAATAACTATCCAAAATCAAACTTTTTTGATGTAGTATGAGAGAGAAATTGTGGTTTGTCTAGAAATGCAATATTCTTACAAATTTTGAATGGTTAAAAGAAAATAAATCATCCATCATTCATCAAAATTTTAGATCAAATTGACTGATAGTTTGGGACTAATTATAAATCCTTCTTATGTTCTTCTAGTTAAGACTCCATGTTTTCCATACTAGGTTAAAAACAAAAACAAAAAAATACAAATAAAAGAGTTTTTGGAAAGCCAAACGCCCTTCATCTAAATATCAATGTTTTCCCTTCAAAATTTGACTTATTGAACTCATGGTAGATATAAATCAATTTCAAAATTTATAAAGAAACATATTGTATGTAATAGTGGAGAAAGGGTTGTTTATTTTTAGCTACAATATCATGAATAATTTGATGAAAATTTCAAAATGAGAAGATGAAATTCTTGGATTATGAAGTCCATTTCAAATGTCTTGCATGTTATATATCTCTATGTGATTGGAAGAACTACTAGCATGTCCCCGAAATTGGTGAAGGTAACTTTCGCGAGAGAAGTGGACGCCATTTTTCGACGCTCGGATGGAAAACGTGGTCGAGCAAGTGTTCGGAGGTCGGGGTTCCAGCTGGAGTGATGCAACGGTATCGAGCCTCGATTTGATGTGTTTCGTGGCTAGGAGAGGGAACACACTCATTGAACTATAATTTTGGGCCTAAGAAGAATGAGGCTGGTGGTTTTGACGGACGCTAGTGAAGGGGGGTTGGGACTGAATAGTGGAAGAGGGTCTAGGGCTCCTAGTAGAGGTCATAAATCTAACATTGACATTGGCACAAAGTACAACACTAAATGAGGTTATGATCAACAAATAGTTGACCACGGAAAGGTTCCTTAGAGAAAACATTTCCCTTATTAAGGACCCCTCATGATTTGCTTGTCTTTTAATTGCTAAGGTTTGGCCAACCCTTATATAAATAGTCTTTAAAAATGGTTATTGACGTTCACAAACTTGACATTATGTTTTTGCAAGAAACTATCTCTGAAACAGAAAAAAAATCTTAGTGAGCTTAGTAAGTTGGGGGTTGGGAATTTAAATGTATTGATGCCAGAGGTAGGTTTGGGCCTCATTGTTAAATGGAAATGTGGATCTCTAGCTTACTCCTATTGTTGGTCATTTGTTTTAGGTTTGGGGGTGGCCTTATGCTCCCAAGATTTGGGGCAGGAGATCAAAGTGGTCAACATTTATGGACCATACAATGATAGACCTGTTTTCTAGGGTGCGTTCTTTAGCAAAGACTAGATGTATGATGACAATAATATCATAGGTGCTTATTTGAATTTTTCTCTTGGAAGTTCAAAGATTTGGGGTCCAACTGCTCTTGTTGACTCCCTCTCAAGCTATTTTTGTAGGAAATTGGATGACTCTAGTTTATATGATATAGGGCCTATAAAAATGAAACCTACTTGAAGGAACAAAAGGTTGGATAGGTTCTTTCAATTAAGTTAGAATGAGTCAGTGGGTAATTTATGGTGGGGATTCAGATCACTTTACTACTCTACTTGAATTGGCTTTTGCTAGTAAAAAAAACTTCTAGTCCCTTTAAGTTTAACCTAAGGTGGTTAGAGGAAGAGGTTTTCATTAAGTTAATTAAAGATCACTAGGTACCATATGATGGGATGATGTGAGAATATGCTACTCTACGATTTGCGGCTAATCTAAAAAAGGTTAAATAGCTACTACTTGGGCACATATGAAGAAGGAAAGAGATGAGAAGAACCTCTCTCAGGTTGAGGCAAAACTGAAACTTTTGTTTAATGATGAAGGTGGGGGGTATCTGACTAAGAAATCCAAAGTTGAAGTAAATATCTCTTGAGCAACTAAGAAGGAAACTTTTAGCAGAAAAAGAATAAGACTGGAGACTGAAAAGTCATGCCCTTTGGCATGAAAAAGGGGATGAAAATTCAAAAATCTTTTACCAATTTACTAGCCACAAGAAAAATATTAATACTGTTTGGAAGATAGAAAGGATAGTGGTTCAATGGCCACAAGTTTTGAGGAGATATCAAGGGCAAGGGTGGACCATTTTAAATCATGTTTCAAAGTATATGGAAGAGACATTATAACAGAAGTGATTAAGATGACCTCTTACTTCCCCAACTTTGTAGAAGAAAAGAACAATCTTTCCTTGTTGGAGGAGGTTTCTAGGGAAGCATTGTAGTGTGTCCTTATAGTTTTCAAAAATACAAATTCCCTAGCCGTAATGGGTGGATAGTTGAATTTTTTCTTGGGTTCTATAACATGTCGAAATTTGAATTATTGAGAGTTATTGGGGAATCAAGGGCATTAGGGTGGATGCTTCCATCATTTAATTCAACCTTTATTTCTATGAAACCAAAATCAAACAACCCTATTTCTTTTGAAGAATATAGGTCAATATCCCTATGTAATTGCATATACATGATAATTGCAAAGATCATCTCAAAAAGGGTTAAGAGATTGCTATGAAAATCTATTTCCGGTGAGTAATATTAGTTTTTCAAGGGGATGCAAATACATGAGCCCATTGGGGTTGCCCAAGAAGGCCTTCACTCCATTAAAACTAGGAACATCAAAGCTATGGTGTTAAACGTTAACCTCTCGAATGCATATGACATAATTAATTAGTTGTATATTAAACTAATGCATCTTCATTTGGGTTTTGTGTACCCTTTGTTAATTGGGTCACGAGTTGTTTGTTTTATGTGTCATTCTCCGTCTTGATCAATGGTTCTACATCTCCTTTCTTTAGACCTAAAAGGGGGCTTAGGAAATGATGCCCTCTTTCTCCCCTATTGCTCGTGATTGTTTCTAAAGGTGATGTAGGAGCATCAACCAGTTAATTTCAAGATTGACCCAAGGGTCACAAACATTTACTAAGGAAGTTGGTTTCCTAAATTTTATCTTCATTTGTAATAGTTGTATGAAGTATCTCTAGGAGATATCTTCATTTGATTAGTTTTCATAGGTGTTAGTTTGTTGCTAAGTTTGAGGAGCAAAAATTCTAAGTTAGAGGGTTTGTTAAGATAACTTAGATAGTTTGTTTTGAATTATTCGAGAATCATTGGGATATATATATATTGTAATCATAAATGAATAGGAGAGAGCATGTGTGGAGAGTGTGGGTGTGTGTGGTGTGCATAGGTCCGAGAAACCAAAGAGGAACAAAACTTATATTGTTGTATCAGTAAATTCCTTATCAGATATAATAGAAAATCTTAGATTTGTGTGCCACTGTATTTTATCTTGCATGTATGAATTGATTATGTGCATGATTATCCTCGAAAAAGAGAGAGAGTTTTAATTTGGTAGTGTAACAGGTCGTGTACAGAGCATGCCTTGAAACCGAGTGAAATCCATTGAATCTCTATGGTTTTTGTTTGCATTCAAATTGATGGTCATGATTTGATCTGGAGAAAAGGTGGTTCCATATCGACGACCATAATTATTGAGAGTATTCCATTGTCGAATCCTTTCTGTGTCAGACCCACATCCTATCAGAGTCCCCTGCCATATCTCAACTCCAACAACTCGGCGTTTCAGACCCGACCATTGGAGAAGTCGTGAGAACAAGTGTTATGATACTCCGACACCTCATACTCCGACGACGATCTGACCGTCCATCGAAAAGGAGAGACCAATGGTCGAGATTGATCATGGATTAGACACTTTCCACATTGGATCACTCCAACTCATTCAAAGGACTTAACTCCAATCCATCAAAGTACCTACCTCGATCAGTTTGAAAACACTCTGACAGAAAAACTCCGACAATCTAGTGATTGAGAATTTTAACCCGAATTCATATGGAGGTTAAGGGGTTAAATGAATTGGTTAGTATAGGTTCATGATGAGGGATTGATTGCCAGAGACATTTTGCATGAGAGAGAGAGAGAGAGTGGCGCCTAAGGAACTTTTTTATCGAAGGATCTTGAACATCGAAGGAAGAGTTCGAGAGAAGCTAAGGAACTGAAGTTGCTGACAGAGTATTTATAACTATGTTTCGGTGCGTATTGGACTTGGTAGGTCACCATTTGTTGTATCAGAGCAATGAAATTTTTACTGCGTGTGAGTGAGTAGATGCAAAAGCCAGAGAAGAGCAAAGGATGCTCAGAAGGTTCTAGAGGAGAGAACCCGTAAGACCAAAAGGTTAAGCTCAGGAGAAATCTTGATGAGGTATTGGGTAGTAGGTGCGGAGGCTTGCTATAGATAAAGGCTTAGTTGCAGCTCACTATTGAGCATGAGGAGAAGCTCGGGGTTATGATGGAGTTATGCATGAGGAAAAAGAAGACCAAAGGTTGATGATGGAAGCAACAATGGAGACACATGATTAGGAGATCACGAAGATTTTCTACCCTAGGAGTCTGATGCAAGCACATAGACCCCCCCCAAATCAAATCATATCATCAACCTTCCAAAAGACAAGGACGTGGACATGACATGGACAAGAGGACGTGATTTCCTCAAAAACTGAGTAAAATGATAGGGTTTGTTGTTATTAGTGTGGAATTGTTGTTTTGGGAAATTTATTGAGGACATATCGGATCTGGAAATTATCTGATCCTTATATTCATTCCTATTTAAATGTAAGCTTGCAGGCATGAGAGATAGGAGGCCAGTTACAATGTAAATTAGTCTGAGAGAGTGGTCAGGGCCCGAGAAGCGCCCCCTTAGTGTGTAATCGAGCACAATGTAATAGAATTATGTGTATTTTATTGTACTTGTGGTATTCAATGTTGTCTTTATGCGTGAACCCCGTTTGTACAAACCCTATCGAGTCCATGAATTAAATGTGTGTGTGTGTGAGAGAGGTTGTGAGTGTTTGTTGCAGGTCAAAATGGCGAAGAGAAGTCGCATTACAGCGAGGAGGAATATCGATCGTTGATCACTGGAAGGATCAACGTTGATCCAACTCAAGCGATATCACATAGGTGATCAAACCCCAATGACCCATATCAATGGTTTAAGAAGTGGAACATGTGGTGGTGTTCTATCGGAGCCGACCAGTCGAAGTGGTACCAACACATTAGAGTGTTTCTAGTGTCTCGGAGTTCAAATTTTTGAATTAGTTTCGGTTTTGCTCGGAGCTGAACTACTTAGTGTGGCCCACATCATTGGAGTCTAACAACGACACATTCGACAAGAGAAGTCTGATGGTCTATGGGGAGTTAAACGTTCGATGCTTTGAGCGTTGGATCATAGTTTAAGGTCATATGGAGATAAAGGGTCGATGACTAAAGGTGAGCATCGGAGCTATGGGGAGATTGAGGAGTGTTAATTTCTGCCATGGACACATTTCAGTCCATGTGTGGGCTAGATAACCCACAGGTCCAAGGATCGAATTCACAATAATTGATCTTTGTGATCCCCATAATTGGTCTTCATCAAAAGGCCTCAACGAGGATTTAATGGAGGCCAAGAGAGTGGATTATTCAAAGGAATAAAAATTGGAGAGGGTTTATATCTCTCACACTTACTATTTGTTGATGATATTCTCATTTTCTATGATGGGTCAATAAGGGATGCAATGAAGTTGAAGGAAATCATAGATCTATATTGTATAGCCACATGTATGTTAGTTAATATTGGCAAATCCTTTGTATCTTTTATGGGTGTTCCTAAAGATGAAAAGGTTTATTTCTCCACCTTATTTCCATTTAGCATTTTTAATATGGATGAAGGTCTAAAGTACTTAGAGTTTGTGCTAAATCCAAACAACCATTTGAAAAAACATTGGAGGTGTTTGACTTCAAAAGTGGGAAAGTAATCCATATGTGGTGTCATAGATGATTATCTAAACATGAAAAACTAGTATTGTTAAAATCAATATTAGAAGTTATTCTAGTTTATTAGATTTCTTTGTCTTGGGATCCTAAGGGTGTCTTGGATGAGATTAGAAGGATCAAATTTTGATTCTTATGATCTAGTTGTCGGGAGAATAAAGGAATTCCACTTGTTAAATGGAAGAGGCTAACAATTCCAAAGGCCTTGGGAGGTTGGGGGCTAAAAAACATCTTCTTATTTTCAAAAGCCTTGGTAGCAAAGAGTGTTTGTAGATCGGTACAAGGGAAGGGGTTATGGTGTAGGGTGGTAGTGCATAAATATATTAAGCTTGATATTGTCAAGGACTGGATTAGGAGGTCTGTCAGAAATCTCCAAAACATTTCTATTATGTGGAAGGTTGTAGTCCTAGCCTTTCCTTTAATAATTAACATGTTGGTATGGAAATTGGGGTTAAGTCATAAAGATAGAGTTGAAGAGGACCCATGGGTAGGTTGTGGAGATGAGTATATATTGTCTGTCCGCATGATTCATCCCTAAGGGAGAGGGGATTTTTTTACTTCATTCAAATTGTTGATCTAGATCCGAGTTCTATTTGGAGTTAAGAATGGAAGTCTTCTGTGAAGTTAGGATTTATAAAGGAGGTTGTTGTTTGTTGGATTAATTTTGTGAGGAAACTCAAAGATAGTCATTTTAAACTCGGAGTTGATGATGACTGCTTAATTTGGTCATTAATTGCCTCAGGGGAATACACTACTAACGAAGGATATAAGGATTTGTGTTCCAAAGTAGATGAGGAAATTTCAAAATGGTGGTGGAAGGAAGTGTGGAGATTTAAATGTCCTTCAAAATATAATATTTTTATGTGGTTGCTCCTCAACAACAAAGTTTTGACCTGGGACAATTTACAAAAAATAAATAAGTTTGGTCATAGACGATGTCCACTATGTAAGAATTTTGATAATTCCAACTATCATCTGGTAGTGTCTTGTTCATATATAGTTTAGGTATGGAAATAATTGGAGATTGTGACTGGGATAAGTAATTGTTGGTCAAGTTCCACTATTGAAGAAGCTTTGAGAAAATCGTGTGAAACTCAAATGTAAAGTTAATTAGAACACTTCATGTGATTATAGCATGGGGAATTTGGCTAGCAAGGATTGCAATCATGTTTAAGGATACATTGTCTCCTCCTCTCTGGTGTGCAATTCAACGTTTCAACATTTTGTCTATTTTAAAGTAGCAGGGTAAGGAAAAATATAGTAGGCAAGTTTCTCTGGGGTAGATCGACAAATCAGGTGCTTGGGTAGCTCAAGGGGATCCCAAGCTTTATGGTGTTGGTGGTTATTTACATTTAGATGGTTTTCACTATTTTAATTTCAAAGTACGGTAGGGACCTGAAACTAACAACTTTGTTGAGTTAATGGTGTTGAGGTTGAATCTTTTGCTGACTATTGAGAAATGAGTTAACATATTGCAAGTTTTTGGGAATGCACTTCTTGTCATCAAATGGGTAAAGAAGAAGCTTTATGTGACAAATTTCATCTTATGCCCTATGTTAGATGAGATTATGGATTTGTACCATACTATTGATCATATTTCATTTCACCATGTGTACAAGGAGAGAAACCAAGTTGTAGATGGATTGTCCAAGGATGGTGTGTTGTTGGCTCGTGGGGATTGGATTATTTAGGAACATGCTCGGGGACATATATTTGAATATTCTCATCCTTATTTTCTTTAGCTGGATTATATTCCAAGTTTTCTGTTTGGCACACTTTAGGTCCTTTTTTACTCTGCATATATTAGGAAGACTGTATAAGAGAACTTTCTTTGAGATATTGTTGTCAGCCAAGATGGGTATCTTTTTTTATTTTCAAACCTGGAACTACTAAGAAACATATAGGTAAATTGGTTGTTTGATGATGTACAAATGATGGTTTTAGGTATAAACTCTTGTAAAGAGGAAGAAAGACCCACTACAAAGTCATGGAAATGCTTTTTTGGAATGCTACACTGCATCTATGAAATGTAATTTTGTTTATCTTAATAAAATTATCACACACACACACACACACACACACACACACA
>JZKD02S1674159.1:863372-875197 GCA_000966675.3 Picea glauca
GGCCAAGAAGCAAGCACACAGATCAACGACTCAAGGTGTTTTTCAGAACCTCCCCGACTGATCTTCTTTTAACTAAGGGGGGGGGGGTCTGAAATGGAATCTTTCCTTTGGTGGGCCCCTGTCTATACGTGGCATCGATTTACCGGTCTCGAGTCCCATCGCCTCCTACTGACTGGCATACCTTCGTCACCTCCTGATGTCATCATCCACCTTTCCCAAAAGAGTCACGTCCCATAATTTATGTCAGTCCTTCACCCCATTCGCTCATGCCAAGCCCCCTCACCATGATATTTACCCCAATCGGTAACCGCCACATCACCCATCTATATCCCTCGGTCACTTTCACCCACCATCTCACACTCTAAGTGATCCGTTGGCCATTTATTACTGGATAACCTATCCGTTAACCAACTGACTTGTCTCCCGCACCCAACGGACACCCGTTTACTCAAAAATACCCTCACTCTTCCTATTTTCACCATTTACCCACTCATCGCACCAGATAAATTTACACCATTTTCTCCTCCGTTACAGTCAGTTTCCCCCATCCACATTCATCCCTGCTAACATTGTTTTTCTTGCAGGTACTGTTGCAGTAATGGTGCTAAAGTCAAAACAAGCTGAAGGAGAGGAGAATCTGTTTCTCCCGCCTCCTATCGACCTTGACAAGATCCCACTGGCCGAAAAAGATCGTTTAATCACATATACTAAGTGCGATTTCGATTTCGCAGATCTCCAGTCATGGCTCAAGGAATTTTTCCTGGACCAGAGTGACAAAATTGGACTCTGGGAGTCCAACTTACCCCTATATCTCTTTCCAGAGTTTTCCCTCAAGTTCCAAGCCCACTACATTCCCGAGCAAAGAGTTGTTGTCTCCTCATCCGAATAAATTATGTTCCTCATCACGCCTGAATCCATTGACCAAATGATGCAAATCCCCCGAGCTGACTCTGCATCACCTTTCAACCTGGAAATTCTCACTGAATTATACCAGAAAATGACCTTCCCGCAAAGAGATCAAATATTTGAGCTTTTCCTCCCACCATCCGCTCAATTTCCCTCCACAAATCCCCCTTATCCTTCTTCCATGTTTTTGACCAAAGGAAACCAGATCATCTCATCCCTCGGTGCCTTGTTGGGATACTATTCAGATCAGTGGGTAGATGAACCCATTCTGGGATTTTTATCCATCTTCTCTACCGATGAGAAGCCCACTACCCAGTTTGAATTCAACACGTTCCTGGTGAACAATATTCATGAACAGTTTGTAAATTTCACCACAGAAGGCATGTTCTGGTACTCGTCCATATTGGCGTACTTGTTCGTTTTCTTCCAAGCGGACAAATTCATTTTTTCCATGCAGAAGATGGATGGAGATGGTAGACCCCAGGCAGTGACCGCATGGACCTCCTTTCTCAAACATAACTCCACAGAGTTCAGTTTCAAGGAGTTCATTGATCAATTCTACCACGTAGTGGTAAGTATGCTTAGCGGCAGGCCTGAGCCTCGGATAAATGATGAAGTTCAGAGGATCCTGCATCTCTCGGATCACACAAAGACAGGTGATTGGTATTTATACCAAAATCACACTGAGATCAGAGTATACGGGTGCGAGTTGGCCCCGTATAAGCTTCTGAAATACCTGCCTGTCAGAATTTTTTCTCTAGAGTATATAAGGTAGATGATAAACTATGATGATATCCATTTTGTGTCACTAAAGAAAAAGAAACAACTCAGAATCAAAGGGTAGATTGGCTCTTTCATCTGCAACAATTGTGGTGCCGGAGAAGAAGCAGACAGGCTGTTGAAGGAAATGAAGTTCTTCATGATTTTCCCATGGCATTACGATATGTGTGGGATTATCTCTGAGATGAGGGTGTAAAACAAGAACATCCCGTATGCTCACGAATCCAGGCCTGAAGTCAAGAAATTTGCAAACCAGACGGTATGGGAGCCTAACACTTTGGTCAAAGCAGAACATCAAGATCCCCCGGGCACTGTATCACAAACAACCACACCACAAGTTCCGAAAGAGAAAAGGCCTAAGCAAGATTTATCTCCATCTATCACTGAGGTGTTGCCAGAAGAATTTCAATTGCATACCAAGAGGTCTAAAACCATTTCAGCTCCTGGCCCGACTGGGGAAAAAGAAGTCCCATATACTACAATGACCAAGGTTGATAGGCCACCCCTCAGTGAAAGCCTCCAACATATCATAACCTCAGCGTTGCCGAAGAAATCTACAGATTCTTCGTCGACCACCCAGCCGAGCAAGGTAGGACCGAAGCTGAGCATCTTTGAAAAGTATGAGCTGAGCAAGAAAAGGAACCATACCCTGACCAACAGTACTTGCATCCAGTTCTAGAAGCAGACGTCAAATGCACAACATAGGCTGCTATCGGCATTTGACACCGAGAAGGGTAGAATGCATATGGCATTCCTCCAAGTGCAGGTGCCAGATCCAAAGGTGATCACTGATTACAAAAGGGCCACCTTTGAATTCCAGATGAAGGATGTGCATCCGGCCGATCAGATGGATCTGCACAAACAAACAGGGGAAATGGTCTTTTATATGCTTGTGCACGCTTCCACTACTGTGTCCAAATTGCAAGTGTCCCTGAACAATGTTCAAACACAATTGAAGCTAGAGAAGATATCGTCCTTTGCCAAGGACAACAGAATCAAGACTTTGGAGGAACTGGTCCTCAAGATTGGTTACAATCCTTCAAATGTTAAAGCAGCCGAGGAGATGATTAAGAAGAAGAATGCTGACATAGCCTCCGTAAGAAAACAATTGAAACTGCCACCAACGGAATATTCACAGGTGAAGGAGATAGCAAAGAAAGAAGGAGAAAAAGATGAAATGCTCAAACTACTCATGGAGCAGAATGCACAACTAAAGGAAATGGAAGCTGAGATGGAGAAGCTGGTGAAAGAGAAAGAACAGTTGAAGCCAATGGAAGTCATTCCATTTAGTGTCATTCCAATTTCAGGAGTGAGCACAACGTCAATGACATAAGTCCCATCCGCGACTCCACTGACATCCCTGGAAAAGATAGCCGACTTGGCTAAATCTATGGAAAAAATGAACCTGCAGGAAACATAGATCAACAAGATCAAAAAGGAGATTGAGAACCTCCAGGAACTCAAATCTTCCTTTCAAATCAACCTCTCCAAGGAAAAGCAGGTGTCAGACCAGCTCAAACAAGAGTTACAATAGCTCCGGAAGCAAACAGTGGCANATCTTTGAAAAATATGAGCTGATCAAGAAAAGGAACCAGACCCTGACCAGCAATACTTGCACCCAGTTCTGGAAGCAGACATCAACTGCACAACATAGGCTGCTATCGGCATTCACCACCGAGAAGGGAAGAATGCAGATGGCCTTCCTCCAAGCGCAGGTGCCAGATCCAAAGGTGATCACTGATTACAAAAGGGCCACCTTTGAATTCCAGACGAAGGATGAGCATCCGACCAATCAGATGGATCTACACAAGAAAATAGGGGAAATGATTTTTTACACGCTGGCGCATGCTTCCACTACTGTGTCCAAATTGCAAGTGTCCCTGAACAATGTTCAAACACAATTGAAGTTAGAGAAGATATCGTCCTTTGCCAAGGAAAACAGAATCAAGACTTTGGAGGAACTGGTCCTCAAGATCGGTTACGATCCTTCGAACATGAAAGTAGTCGAGGAGATGATTAAGAAGAAAAATGATTACATAGCCTCCTTAATAAAACAACTGAAACTGCTGCCAATAGAAGATTCACAGGCGAAGGAGATAGCAGAGAAAGAAGGAGAAAAAGATGAAATTCTCAAACTACTCATGTTGTAGAATGCACAACTAAAGGAAATGGAAGCTGAGATGGAGAAGATGGTGAAAGAGAAAGAACAACTAAAGCCAATGGAAGTCATTCCATTGAGTACCATTCCAATTTTAGGAGTGAGCACAACGTCAGTGACAAAAGTCCCATTTGCGACTCCACTGACATCCCTGGAAAAGACAACCGACTTGGCTAAGTCTATGGAAAAGATGAACTTGCAGGAAATAGAGATCAGCAGGCTCAAAAAGGAGATTGAGAACCTTCAGGAACTCAAATCTTCCTTTCAGATCAGCCTCTCCAAGGAAAAGCAGGTATCGGACCATCTCAAACAAGAGTTACAACAGCTCCGGAAGCAAACAGTTGCAGGTAAAACTTTGGTTGAGGTTAAAGAAAGTGTCTGGATAGACATCACCAAGTCCATGAATGAGATATGGCCCATGATACAGATCATGTTTGAGCATAATGAATTGGTGCAAAGAAGAAAACAGGCCATTGAGAGGATCAGATCAGAATTGGGAGAGATGCCCACACAGGCTAATGAAATCATCAAGTTCCTAAATTCTAAGACCAGGGAGGAACTGGAAGAGCTGAAGATTGAAGATAGAACATAGACCNGATTGAGAACCTCCAGGAACTCAAATCTTCCTTTCAAATCAACCTCTCCAAGGAAAAGCAGGTGTCAGACCAGCTCAAACAAGAGTTACAATAGCTCCGGAAGCAAACAGTGGCAGGTAAAACTTTGGTCGAGGTTAAAGAAAGTGTCTGGACAGACATCACCAAGTCTATGAACAAGATATGGCCCATGATACATATCATGTTTGAGTAGAATGAATTGGTGTAGAGAATCAAATAGGCCATTGAGAAGATCAGATCAGTATTGGGAGAGATGCCCACACAGGCTAATGAAATCATCAAGTTCCTAAATTCTAAGACTAGGGAGGAACTGGAAGAGCTGAAGATTGAAGACAGAATAGAGACCATCCTTGAGGTCAAAAGAGTTTTGACCAAGAGAGGATTAATGCTTCAGTTGGAAGAAAAGGTTCAGGCCATGGACCTAGGGGTACAAATATTTTTTGGTAATATTGAGACTCTACAGAAGAAAGGTCTTCCTGGTCTGAAGGTAATCAATGACAAATTGATGACACTCCCAGACTACAAAAAGAGACTAGCCGATGTCGCTAAGGAAAACTCCAATTTTTTAGGAATTCAAGGCAACATCATTGGCAAGGCGTTTCTAGATGCACTTCAGTGGGACATCAATATTCAACATGAGATTCGATACATCTTTGTCACCAAACCTACCTTCGCCAAGTACACAGAAATGGATAAAGTGTATCGAAGGCTACTCAAAGTCAACGTGCCCAATCATCTTCGATGGGAGGAACTCTATGATCTAATCGAGTAGCAGATGAGTTGTCCCAACCCAGTCATTCGTCCAGTCAGATGAGGTCGTGCAGAGGCCTCTTCAACAACCCACCCAGAAATCAACATGCAATTATAACACATCATCAAGAAGTTCCTAGATTTTTGTAATTTGTTAAGTTAGTTAGGCTAAAAATAGATTTAGCACGTCCTGGTCGTTAATGATGGGGCTGTTTGTAATTTTGAGTTATGAATACTTCATCTTTCGAAGTATTGAGGGTTGTTGATCCTCACGCCCTGCAAGCTATTAGACTATAATATTTTTCTAAGAGATCTACCATTAATACAAAGAGGCACTTTACAGGATTCTTGCGTGTTTTCATTGGTGACATTTTTCTCTCTACGTTAAATGTTATTCTCACTTTGTTATCATATTGTTTTCTAAATCTAATCTTTATAAGTAACGAACGTTGCAGGATTTATCTCGTATACCCTGTTTCTGACTCAAGAGATTTAAATGTTTATCTTCTCATTTTACAATAAAGAAATTCTTAACTGCTTCTTTGTGGTAATTGTCTTTCTCATCTTTTCTGCTATTCCTCATTTATGCTACTAAAGAATCCAATGATTATATTATCTCGCCCTGTGAAAGGTTCCTTTGTTTTTTTGGTTTGGATTTCATCTTTACGATACGGACCCCATAGCCCAATGGATGTGTAAACTATCTCAACCAACTCAACAAACACTATGACAACAAGACCGACTTATTTATTTATCTAGCCTAATATTTTAAAAATTTGAAACATATCTAAATCATATAGAGAGATCCCTCTCTGAAGTTGGAAGGGCTAGATCCTAGCTTCAAAAGTGGTTGGATAAAGTTACCTCTCGTAGATTTCTTCTTCCGAACAACCTCTAGGAAATTTACAGAGCGCTAACATAGTGGGGACTCCACTGGGGAAGAATAGAACTAAAATTTATAGATTCACGTTTTCTTTTCCCTAGAAGAAAAGTTTGTTCCTGAAATATTGCAAATTCGAGAAGAAAGTAATGTTTAGAGGTTGATTAAAATTTGTACATATTATTTTCAGACTCATAAAACTAAAAAGTATATATAAAAATNATTGAGAAGATCAGATCAGAATTGGGAGAGATGCCCACACAGGCTAATGAAATCATCAAGTTCCTAAATTCTAAGACCAGGGAGGAACTGGAAGAGCTGAAGATTGAAGACAGAATAGAGACCATCCTTGAGGTCAAAAGAGTTTTGACCAAGAGAGGATTAATGCTTCAGTTGGAAGAAAAGGTTCAGGCCATGGACCTAGGGGTACAAATATTTTTTGGTAAGATTGAGACTCTACAGAAGAAAGGTCTTCCTGGTCTGAAGGTAATCAATGACAAATTGATGACACTCCCAGACTACAAAAAGAGACTAGCCGATGTCGCTAAGGACAGCTCCAAGTTTTCAGGAATTCAAGGCAGCATCATTGGCAAGGCGTTTCTAGATGCACTTCAGTGGGACATCAGTATTCAACATGAGATTCGATACATCTTCGTCACCAAACCTACCTTCGCCAAGTACACATAAATGGATAAAGTGTATCGAAGGCTACTCAAAGTCAATGTGCCCAGTCATCTTTGATGGGAGGAACTCTATGATCTAATCGAGTAGCAGATGAGTTGTCCCAGCCCAGTCATTCGTCCAGTCAGATGAGGTCGTGCAGAGGCCTCTTCAACGGCCCACCCATAAATCAACATGCAGTTATAACACATCATCAAGAAGTTCCTAGATTTTTGTAATTTGTTAAGTTAGTTAGGCTAAAAATAGATTTAGCACGTCCTGGTCGTTAATGATGGGACCGTTTGTAATTTTGAGTTATGAATACTTCATCTTTCGAAGTATTGAGGGTTGTTGATCCTCACGCCCTGCAAGCTATCAGACTATAATATTTTTCTAAGAGATCTACCATTAATACAAAGAGGCACTTTACAGGATTCTTGCGTGTTTTCATTGGTGACGTTTTTCTCTCTACGTTAAATGTTATTCTCACTTTGTTATCATATTGTTTTCTAAATCTAATCTTTAGAAGTAACGAACGTTGCAGGATTTATCTCGTATACCCTATTTCTGACTCAAGAGATTTAAATGTTTATCTTCTCATTTTACAATAAAGAAATTCTTAACTGCTTCTTTGTGGTAATTGTCTTTCTCATCTTTTCTGTTATTCCTCATTTATGCTAATAAAGAATCCAGTGATTATATTATCTCGCCCTGTGAAAGGTTCCTTTGTTTTTTTGGTTTGGATTTCATCTTTACGATACAGACCCCATAGCCCAATGGATGTGTAAACTATCTCAACCAACTCAACAAACACTATGACAACAAGACCGACTTATTTATTTATCTAGCCTAATATTTTAAAAATTTGAAACATATCTAAATCATATAGAGAGATCCCTCTCTGAAGTTGGAAGGGCTAGATCCTAGCTTCAAAAGTGGTTGGATAAAGTTACCTCTCGTAGATTTCTTCTTCCGAACAACCTCTAGGAAATTTACAGAGCGCTAACATAGTGGGGACTCCACTGGGGAAGAATAGAACTAAAATTTATAGATTCACGTTTTCTTTTCCCTAGAAGAAAAGTTTGTTCCTGAAATATTGCAAATTCGAGAAGAAAGTAATGTTTAGAGGTTGATTAAAATTTGTACATATTATTTTCAGACTCATAAAACTAAAAAGTATATATAAAAATCAAAAAGAAATCTGGCTCCCAAGAAAGTTTATACTCGATCTCATCCAGACCCAGAACCTGCGATATTAACAGATAACCCAGAACAGTTGCTCAGGAAAAAGATCGTAGCTGAAAGTTCAGTAAGTCATACTCCTTTTCATAAGTCCCTTTCCTATTCAGGGGAGCTCGTTACCTTTCAAAACCCTGACTTTGACACCCTTTCCAAAAACAACCTGGTTAGGACAAGATCCAACAGTTTTGTGACTAAAATCATTTTGCACCCAACCGCTTTGCAACCCCAGACTCCTGAAGTTCTATCTCCCACTGCTAAACCGCAAACCACTCCCTCAGTGCCAGCTAGTCCCTCCTCGTCCTCGTCTTCAGTTGCTACCTCGCCTATCATCCAATTTGTTATCCCACCTCCTCCACATATCATGGCAGCCAGATATGCTCCCTTGGTGTTGGCCGCGCCTCTTCATGCCATGCCCCAAGACTATCAAATGAGACTCCCACAATTCGATGGAATAGGACCTTTGAACGCCCAACAACACGTTGATAAAATGAATGATTATTTTGACCTGCACGAAGTAGATGAGGCTGATGTTCAAATGAGATTGTTTTCCCAAAGTTTGATAGGTGACGTTAAGAAATGGTATAAAGGTTTACGTGTCGCCTCAGTCCTTGACTGTACTGCATTTCAAAGGAGTTTTCTAGACAGATGGGAGGTAAAGAAAAACACTCTCCAAATATTGTCAAAATACGAAAATATTAGAAGGAATCAAGGTGAGATAGTATAAGATTACTGCACTCATTTCAATAACCTGTACAACGCAATCCTAGCTGAAATCAAACCTCCACAGGGTTTGGCATTGATAAAATTCCCTGATGGTTTTGATGCTGATATGTCATACCAACTAAGGGAAATACATTCTACCACCCTGGAAGACATGCAGAAAAGCGCAATAAGTGTGGAGGCCAATTTGTTGGAAAAAAGGGCATGTCAGAGGTCAGAGAGGAGAGTCATAATTAAAGAGGAACCTTCCACATCAACCTCAGATTCCAAATTGGATTCCTTGGCCAGAGCAATGGAAAGAATGATGGAAAGACTTACTGTGTCAGAAAGAAATCCTCCGAGAGAAAACCCACCAACTCCTCAAGTTCAGAATCCTAACTTCAGGAGAAACCCTCCTCAAATCAGACAAAGAGATCCTAGGGATCAAAGAGATCAGAGAGGTCTGGATCAACAGATCAGACCTCCCCTACAAGAAAATTATGCTGAGGAAGGAGAGGAAGTGATTGAGGAACTAGAGGATACTCACATAAATCTCATGGGAATTCACGATAACGAAGTTATTTTCCTTACCCAAGAAGAGCAAGAACTTTTTCTTCTAAATCNGAACAGTTGCTCAGGAAAAAGATCGTAGCTGAAAGTTCAGTAAGTCATACTCCTTTTCATAAGTCCCTTTCCTATTCAGGGGAGCTCGTTACCTTTCAAAACCCTGACTTTGACAACCTTTCCGAAAACAGCCTGGTTAGGACAAGATCCAACAGTTTTGTGACTGAAATCATTTTGCACCCAACCGCTTTGCAACCCCAGACTCCTGAAGTTCTATATCCTACTACTAAACTGCAAACCACTCCCTCAGTGCCAGCTAGTCCCTCCTCATCCTCGTCTTCAGTTGTTACCTCGCCTATCATCCAGTTTGTTATCCCACCTCCTCCACATATCATGGAAACCAGATACGCTCCCTTGGTGTTGGTCACGCCTCTTCATGCCATGCCCCAAGACTATCAAATGAGACTCCCACAATTTGATGGAATAGGACCTTTGAACGCCCAACAACACGTTGATAAAATGAATGATTATTTTGACCTGCACGAAGTAGATGAGGCTGATGCTCAAATGAGATTGTTTGCCCAAAGTTTGATAGGTGACATTAAGAAATGGTATAAAGGTTTACGTGTCGCCTCAGTCCTTGACCTTACTGCATTTCAAAGGATTTTTCTAGACAGATGGGAGGTAAAGAAAAACACTCTCCAAATATTGTCAAAATACGAAAATATTAGAAGGAATCAAGGTGAGATAGTACAAGATTACTGCACTCATTTCAATAACCTGTACAACGCAATCCTAGTTGAAATCAAACCTCCACAGGGTTTGGCATTGATAAAATTCCCTGATGGTTTTGATGCTGATATGTCATACCAACTAAGGGAAATAAATTCTACCACCCTGGAAGACATGCAGAAAAGCACAATAAGTGTGGAGGCCAATTTGTTGGCAAAAAGGGCATGTCAGAGGTCAGAGAGGAGAGTCACAATTAAAGAGGAACCTTCCACATCAACCTCAGATTCCAAATTGGATTCCTTGGCCAGAGCAATGGAAAGAATGATGGAAAGACTTACTATGTCAGAAAGAAATCCTCCAAGAGAAAACCCACCAGCTCCTCAAGTTCGGAATCCTAACTTCAGGAGAAACCCTCCTCAAATCAGACAAAGAGATCCTAGGGATCAAAGAGAGCAGAGAGGTATGGATGAACAGATCAGACCTCCCCTACAAGAAAATTATGCTGATGAAGGAGAGGAAGTGATTGAGGAACTAGAGGATACTCACATAAATCTCATGGGAATTCACGATAACGAAGTTATTTTCCTTACCCAAGAAGAGCAAGAACTTTTTCTTCTAAATCAAACAAAAGTAAGTGAAGAAGTTGAAGATGTCGAACAACAAGCATTCAAAAATACCATTTTGGAGGTACATCAGTAGTACAATCTGCGAAGTAAAAAGACTGAAGGAATTTCCCCAAAAAAGACGATTGAAATGAAGAAGATAGTCGAAACCAAAAAAGCCTCTGAGCCATCTGCTAAGAAAATTCCTGAGAAGAGTATTTTTGAAGTTCCCGCGAAAAGAAACCTTACTATTCTGAAGAGATCGTTGCAGCCTGAGGTTTCATCAATGAATCAACGAAGTACTTCTGGCTAGAAGAATGTGGTAGACAAACCCGAATTGATGAGCCAAAGCAGAGTCCCTACACCTTTCAGCCTCGAAGGGGAATTAGCCAAAGTAAAAATTCCCATTCCACTTTCCGAGTTGATGAACAAAGATGCTTATCGTTCACAAGTGATTAAAGTGTTGACCATTGAGCCTGATATAGGTACGAAAGCCTTAACCGTCGGATCAACAAATCATTCAGACACTGTGAACCTTACATATGATCAATCTGAACTTATGTTTGGACCTAAAGTAGATGGCCGAGACGATAATGGTGATCTCACTCCTTTTTACATCAGTCTAAATATACATGACCTGATCTTGCATAATGCTATGCTGGATTCGGGTGCTTCCCACAATCTGATGCCTAAAGCAGTGATGGAGAAACTGGGACTGGAGGTCACCAGACCCTACAAGGATTTACACTCATTCGACTCCAGTAAAGTTAGATGTATTAGTTTGATCAAGGACCTATGTATCACCCTGGTTCAGATTCCTACAAAGAGCATGGTCATGGATGTGGTAGTCGTAGACATTCCCCCGAAATATGGAATGTTTCTATCCCGGTCTTGGGGGGCTAAGTTGAGAGGTACCCTGCAGCTAGATATGTCGTATGCCACTATCCCAGTTTTTGGGCAACAAAGAAGGCTATACAGAGAAACATTGATGAAATATATGGTTAGTAGCCAAGAAAAACCGCACAACTATCCTCTTTACTCCGCACATTCTGACTTGGATTCTTTTATCCTATATAACGATGGTGACATGGAGGAACAAATCACTCAACTGGAAGTAGATACATCTGGTCCGGATGAAGGCAAAGAAATCATTGAGGTAGAAAGAAAGAAAAACATGATAACTGAAGAATTGTCGGCAGATTTTTGGAGCATGGATTTTGATGGAGCAGTAAGCAAAG
>JZKD02S1674160.1:0-21089 GCA_000966675.3 Picea glauca
TTCGAAACCTGTGTCCCTTGGGGCTGCGAAGCTTTATCATTCCCATACCAGCCACTATGTGGGGAAGTATCTGGAGTGGGTTTCCAGCGCGGAATCTTCCACCGTGGAAAAAAAAGTGCCTTGTACATATCGGTCCGTATTAATGGTTAATAGAGAAACCATCATCATAGAATATGAAATAAAATTAGATGTAAAAAGAGTTCATGATGTGGGATATGAAATAAAGCCTAGGTATATGAGTATTTCTCTCTCGCACTAGTGCATAATTATTATTGACTTGTGTCAAGAAACAATATTTAACATATAAATTTATAAATTTTTAGTAATATTACAAATGAGATATCATGAAATTATTTATTTAAAATAAATTATTAATCATTAAGCATTTTTTAACATTTATTTTATTATAAATCTAGTTAATTTTAACCATTTTATTTAAAAAAAATAAATATAATATAAATAATTTTTTATTTTTAAATTGAGTTAATGATTTATTTATTTACTTTTAATTTATACCTTAATTTCTCTTTAGCTATAATATTATTATAATAATATACATATGGTATAAAACACTCTCCCCCTTATCTTCCAAGGGCTTAGCCAATAATCCACAACTTTATTTCACCCTCTTTAAGTCTCAAATGATATTTATTGGAATTTAAACAATGTTAACAAGCCTATAAAATTTTGAATAGTCTTCTCTTTTTAAAATTCAAGGTTATCCTAATTCTCTTTGTCTTCCATTGCAAATATAATGAGCTAGTTTATGTGTTAGTAGAGATTAATTATTTTGGTGTATTTGGACTATGTACTTGTAGGAAAACCAATATCATGAGTCTAAGATCTTATTTCCTCACCAATCACTTGGGGTGTATCCATACTTCAATCTTACCTTATTTTCAATGGCTTCCATCTCATATTTTATGCTATTCCAAAAACTAGTATGAGTTTACTATTGTTGAAGCCTTTTTTCAACTTGTGAAGGACCTACCATTTTCGATTCATGGTCGTTGCATTTACAAGGGAAACTTCCTTTGGTCAGAGTGAATCCTAACACATTGATTGAACAACAACACCATACATCTTGGGATTTGTTTGTGAGTTTCTAGTTATCTCCATGGACTATGGGTTCTTGCATTTATGAGGGCATCCTCTTTTGGTCACAAAGAACCCTAGCACATTGATTACAACAACAACACTAAACATCTTGGGATTTTCTTGTGAGTTTTTAGCTATATCAAGCATGGATGATTTTAGGGGCTAAATTTTGTTCATGGGCTAATTTTCCATGGTTTTTACAAAAATGAGATTTACTATTTTAAAAATGAGTCGCCCAAATTCTATAGGATAAAATCATTTTATCTTAAAAATCGTCAAAATTTTATAAAAACTATATAAAATCCTTAGAAATTTGGATATTTTTACAAAAATATCGCCAAACATTTATAGTTGGCATATGAAGGATTAGTAAGATTTGCCAAAGTTTCTTCATTTTAAAATAAAATTCCATCCTTAAAATCATTAGCAAATCAAAGTGAGTTGCATTGTTACATATTTTGTAAAATATCATCTCCTTTCAATTATTTTTCTATTGTATAGAACAATAATTCATAACTTTCCCCATAATTATGTGAGAATGAATGAATTTCATAATGAAATATTTCCCTCTTACTTCATTAATAACATCATGAGTCTAAGATATCAATATCATGAGTCTAAGATCTTATTTCCTCACCAATCACAACATTTGGGGTGTATCCATACTTCAATCTTACCTTATTATCAATGGCTTCCACCTCATATTTTATGCTATTCCAAAAACTAGTATGAGTTTATTATTGTTGAAGCCTTTTTTCAACTTGTGAAGGACCTACCATTTTCAATTCATGGTTGTTGCATTTACAAGGGAAACTTCCTTTGGTCAGAGTGAA
Organism: Picea glauca; assembly: GCA_000966675.3. Taxonomy (NCBI): domain Eukaryota; kingdom Viridiplantae; phylum Streptophyta; class Pinopsida; order Pinales; family Pinaceae; genus Picea; species Picea glauca. Next base: position 1,932 of record JZKD02S1674160.1, read on the forward strand.
TCCTAACACATTGATTGAACAACAACACCATACATCTTGGGATTTCCTTGTGAATTTCTAGCTGTCTCCATGGACTATGGGTCCTTGCATTTATAAGGGCATCCTCCTTTGGTCACAAAGAACCCTAGCACATTGATTACAACAACACTAAACATCTTGGAATTTTCTTGTGAGTTTCTAGCTATATCTATTATCTAGGACTAGCACATCAAAGTGAGTTGCATTGTTACATATTTTGTAAAATATCATCTCCTTTCAATTATTTTTCTATTGTATAGAACAATAATTCATAACTTTCCCCACAATTATGTGAGAATGAATGAATTTTATAATGAAATATTTCCATCTTACTTCATTAATAACATTAATAACATGAACATCCTTCTCATTACTTTGTTGATTGCATCACCAATAGCTAGTTATTACTAGACACACTCCTACCCACTCCATGCAAAATCTTTATTAAATCATATTAATTATGTTATGCTTATACATTAGATATCTAATTATAACTTTTTACTTTTAATGAGTGGAAATCCACCTTTTAAAAAAAATATTATATATTTATATATTTAAAGCTATTTGTCCCTTAAGAAAGAAAGCTCTATAAACTAAGTCCTAAAACATTGGCGTGTACTCATAAATAATATTTAACCCATCAAAATCAGTTTATATATTTAAAACAATTTATTTATTATAATATATTTCAAGCAATTTGTCTATTTATGTGGGAGTGCTTTGTGAACTAAATTAGAATACAATAAGGTTGTTTTTCAATTCTTAGATTGGGTTAAGGGTGGGTATGTTCGTATGACCCTTCCATCGAGGTCGCTGGTACTATATTGGACCACCAAATTTTATATTTTTTGCTACCTCATGTAGATGCCATATGGACGCTTCTATCAAGACGGCCTGCACTGTTTAGGACCACAATAGATTATTTTGTGGTCATGGTCCAACTATCTCTATAAAAGTAACCTTTTCAGAAACGTGTGGCCTCTGGTTGATGTTTTCAGCATCTATTATTAGATTTTTTGTATTATTAAACTGGCATATACGAATATGGATATAGGATATACCCTGGTGGGCGTTATTTTTCAATAAGCCTATAAGCTCATTGATTTAGTAAAAAAAACTTAAAGCTTGTCGTTAACGAATCGGACGCTACGTTACCTAGACCTAATTTTTGTAAACGAAATAGAAAGCTACACGACGCTTACCACAACTCATAATAGCTGGAGAGAGTTGACTCCATGTGCAGGCGCCATCATGATTTGTCGGATGCACATCCCACTGTCAAAAAATTTCCACCAAGATCGGGACTGTACCCACTGAGCGCATTGAGGGCTGGGCATTCTCCTAACCAGATAAGCCATGGGAAGATTCTTTTAATGATTCTTAGATGCCCACCGTTTATATGGTGAATCTGCTGCTGGGTGTTTGGATACATCCCTTTAATCACTCAAGGGTGCCGTGCCCATGGCAGGCAATGCCGTAATAAAGGTCTCTGGAGCGCAGTAGTCCCGACTCCCACTGTTTCAAAACTGAATGAAGTACTGTTGGTACATTCTTCCAAGAATAAATCTATTCATGGCAAATTTAGGTTAAGGAACAAAAACATGATCGACTTTACATTTACTATTTCATGTATATTCTATCCATTCCGTGCTAATAGCTATGAGAATATCTAGGGCTATGTGAAGCAGAGTTAGATATCTAAGTTGAGTTGAGTGGTTGCCACTTGCAAATCTTAATAGAACAACAGACAGGCAGGCAAGTCAGTCGTTGATCTTACATTGCAATGTATTCACATTTTGTTCATGACAAAAGTTGCTCTGTTGATAAAGTCTGTACCAGGACAAACACCTCTTCAATCCAAAACACTTCTTCAATCCAATCCAGCTGATTTTACTTGCTTCCTATATCATCACCATGCGCATATTCCCCTTCTTTTCGAGCAATCAAACAGCTGCCCCTTCCGCTCCCCCTGCTGCTGCCGCCGCCGCCTATAATGAACCCTACAACTTGGAATACGCCAGCACCACTTCGTTTCATGCAGCAGCAAGGAACGGTCGTGATCAACCTGCAACCATAAATACATTTTCTCCTTCATATTGGCTGCAGTTTGATCAGCAGCAACCTCAATCTGTTAATGTCGTCCAGGGATACAATAGTCAATTTGGAATGCATGACGATAATTATCAATATGCAGATCAGCTTCGACCAATGAACTCGGATCAACTGCAGCAGCCCAATGATGAAGAATCAGCACCTAATTCAGGAGCTTACACCAAAAAGGCTGTTCATAATGCCATGGAACGGGACAGGCGAAATAAATTGAAAGTCCTCTACTCCGAGCTACGTCTGTTGCTGCCAAATCCAAATACAAAGGTAATTTATTGTAACTTCATCGATGAAAGAGATTATTTGTTGTTAGGTTTTGGTCTTCCTTCTGATTAGGGTATTAGTCAGAGTCGGCCTGAACATCCGTTCCTTGTTTTTCATCTTCTCTGATTTGAATTGTATAAGCATTTGCAGAGGAAACTGAGCATTCCGAATACTGTTTGTCGAGTTCTAAGATACATTCCTGAGCTGCGCAACGAAATCGAAGAACTGTGCGGGCAACGCGATGAATTGTTAGATGCCACCAGGCGAATTTCTAAGAGCCCGGCGGTGACCTCAAAATCATGTACTAGAGCTGCTGATCATCATGAATTAATGAATGATTTTACGCACTGTCCTCCTGCGGACTTAAGCTCTCCTATTCCTATTAATGTTTCAATAAATTCAGCATTGGGGAGTTCAGAACTGATAATTACAATTTACGCACGCAGAGCTGGGTTCCTCTTCTCTACGCTTTTGCTGGTGCTGGAAAAGGAGGGATTAGACGTGCTCAGTGCTTCTACTTTCCTCTCTCAACAGCAAGTCTGCCACAATCTTCACCTCCTGGTGAGACCTGCTGAATTGAAATTCTCTAATGTAATTCATTTGCAATTAGTGTGTAAAGGAGGCATAGCTAATTATTATGGTGCTTTGGTTCAGATGATTGGAAGGAGTGAAGTCGATGAAGATCTTCTGCGTAAGAAGCTTGTCGTAAAACTCGAAGGCAGTCGGAAGCGACGAAGTCACAGACCAGAGAAACCAGGTCTCCTTTAACAAGTCAATGTGCATAAGCCCATGAGGCTACGGTATAGCATTAAGCTATGCTTAACAATCTTCCATTTCAATGGCAATACTCCCATGAGAATTAGCAGTAATGCTAGTTCCACCCTTCCCTATGGCACAGAGGCATAGAAGGAGGAGCTTGATGCTTTTGTAACCTCGGGATATGTATGTTATGCGCGCTGATATTGGTTAGCTATACTAACAAGGCATCTGTGCATTTTAATAAGTTTGCCTTGACAAAGGTTGTTATATGCAGAAGCTTAATCTTCTTTGCATCACTGAAGTTGTTATATGCAGTGATTTGGCAATCCAAAACATATGGAGTGATAAGAGGTTCAAAATTGGTTATAAGTTGGGTATTTTTTTTGTTTTTAGGGGAATATAGAAGCTTATCTTAAAGATTTATTCTATCAAATCACATTACTGATTTTTTTTTTTTTTTTCCGGGTGATTATATATACATATCTCCAGAAAACTCAATATGGAAATAGATTTACAATACAAAAATATTAGAACTATAAAAAAATATATGGAAAATTAATGAAAAGGAAGTTGGGTTGTTTTTATCAGTTTTTTTAAAGCTTCTTATGATTTACAATCCAAAAAATATTGGAATTATGAAAAAGTATATTAATCCAAAAAAATATTAGAATTATCAAAAAGTATATAGGAAATTAATGAAAAAAAACTGAGTTATTTTTATCAGTTTCTTTGAAATCCTTGTATATTGTATGATACAATTGCTTTTCTCTATTTTCAGTTTTATTCAAATTCTCTGTATAGACTCATACAGTACCTTTCTGGCATATATAAATTCTTTTTTTCTGACATATATAAATTCTTTTTGAAGAAAGACGGTCGAAGTTGAGTGTTTTTGGTATGGTTGTTGGATTGAAGAAGAGTGTATATAAAAGTTGTTTGATGTCCATGAGCTTTTTATTTTATATATAATAAGATTATAAAGTATTACTTAAATCTTTGAGATAAAGATGAATACTAAAGAGCTATACAAAGAGATTTTTAGTCTCTATATAAAAGATTTTTTTTGAATGTAATTTTTTATATATTAAAATATAAATCTACAATTATTTCAAAATAACATGAAATGTAAACTTAAAATAGTAAAAGTATATATTAAATTAAAAAATATATAGATTTTTTGAATGAAGATGAATACTAAATAGCTATACAAAAAAAAATGAATGTTTTTGTATATGAATATAAATCTACAACTATTTCAAAACATCAAGAAATGTAAACTTAAAATAGTAAAAGTATATATTAAATTAAAAAAAATATGTATAAATTGTTCATAATGGTTACTCAACTCATTTCTTGGCATAGATCATGACATATATAGTGAATAATGTTGATTCATTGATCATCGAATGAATGATGTTTACTTGCAATAACCCACTATTTCTTACTTCAAATATTCATAAATGATGAAGAGATGAACCAATTTTGAAGTTTGAATGTGCCCTAATTGTAATATATCATATCATTTCATATCATCTCATACAATATTTATTTACAATTTTTTTTGATATTTTCAACATGGTATCATATATGAAAATTAAGAAAATTCAACATGGTATCAGAGTTTTTAGAGTCTTTTCTAAATCTAGTTAAAATCTTTTCAGTTTCAGATCCGATAGATATGCTTCAGATCTTTTATTTTTTGAAATTGTACGGTCATGGTCATTAGCGGTCTATGCGAGTGACCACAATCATGGTTCTGAGAGGTTTGTGCACATAGAGTGACCACAGTCGTGGTCACGAGTAGAATGTTCACACAAATTGACCACATTCCCTTTGGTTGCAATTTTCCTAATTACAGGGCATGACCTCCTTAATAATGTGAGGTCGAGAGAGTCTCACATGGAGATCGATAGTGAGGAGAAGGAAGCTTTGAAGGATAAGAGTACATATATCTCTTTCCATGTTCATCCTTCAAACTATCAGGAAGTGTCAATAGATCCAACAAAGCTAGTGGATCTACCTAGAGATGTTGTAGTGACCAAGAAGAGGCCAATATGGCTTCATGACACTTTGCAGGATGCAGAGAGCCATGTAGATTCCATTGGTACTTTCAGTGAGAGAAAAAGACCTCAGAGGTTCTCGAGTTATATGACATTGATCAGTCATATCATTGATTCCAAACCTCCCAGTTATGAGGAGGCAACAAACGAACAGGCTTGGAAGGATGCCATGATGGAAGAGTATCAGTCCATTAAGAAGAATGATTTGTGGGATAATGTGCCGAGACTTGAGGGGAAGTCAATGGTGACTTCCAAATGGATCTAAAATATCAACATACATCATCAGGCATAGATTCTGCCAGATTGGTCATGTCAATTGGACCAAGGGAAAATGATACATTCACTCATGGGGCTTTGCTAGTAGTGAATGGCCCAGGTGTATTCTTTCTCCTTAGTCATGCTGATTTGACTAGGAGTGATAAAGACTCGAGATGTTAGATGCTATCACATGTGGACCCATAGTGACTCTCATCTCAGAGAGAGTCAATTGGCTCAGAGGGAGAGCCATAGAGGGATTTCCCTCTCAGGTTCAAGTGGGAGAGAGACATCTCATATGGAATTGAATTGAAAGGTAATGACTTTTATAACCTAGATCAATATTTAATTTTTAAGAATAAAGACCTGAACTTCCAAAGGAATTGGTAAGTAGTAGTGGTAATGTTAACTTCATTTGTCACTGCTTTATGCTAACTATTTTAATGTTGTTTTTTGTATTTATAATAGACATTATATTAATTGTAAAACTTGCTCAAGTGGTTTTTCCAAACATAATATATTATTGTAAAACTTGCTCAAGTAGTTTTTCCAACCATGATGATATTCACAACATGATCATTGATTTCACTTAGATATGGATTATTAAATCTTCCTCACTTCATATCTTAGTGGTTAAAAGGATATCAAAATGGACTAAAACTTATTGTTAACTAGAAAAACAATTATCAATATGCCAAAATTAACATTGCATAAAATATGAGATGCAACACCATCATTTTCCATTAATTTTTTGTAAAAAACTTATTAGGTGTGGGAATTGAAGGATATTAAATATCATTAACATATAATATTTAAGCTATTGTTTGTTTCACAAGAAGTGAAACTACTCTCAAATTTGTGTTTTTCTCTTTAGATATTAACTCTTTTTAATGTGCTCCTCAATGAGAATGAGTTGCAACATTTAAATTTATTAATCATTGACAACAAACCATAAATAAGTGTTTCATGTAGTTGATATTACGCTTTTTCAATCATTTATCTTGCCCTATTTTACAGGTAGAGTTGTAATTAAGTTTATAGAAGTAATATTTTAAGAAACTTGTGTTTGATAGAGTAGGAACTTCATTCTATATATGTCTATTATAGATCTCATTTATCTAGTAATTGAAATATATTTAACTGTAGAAAATAACTTTTATTTCAGAGCAACTTTTTTATGATTTCTAAAATTAAAAGTTCTAACCATTTCACATTTATATTTCAAAATTAAGTAGTTCATTTATTCATTTAAAAAAATGATAAAATATACAAATATTTTTAATATAAATATTAAAGGTTGAAAATTTCTAGATAAAAACTAGAATTAATTTTCACACTTATATTTCAAACTTAAGTAGTTCATCTATTCATTTAAAAAATGATAAAATATATAAATATTTCTAATATAAATGTTAAAGGTTGAAAATTTCTAAAAACTAGAATTAGTAAATTTAAAAAAAAATTAACACAATATAACATTATTCTCAAAATAAGATCACTCACTAATATAACCTTATCTTAGTGAGTTTATTTATAAAAAGCAAAGCGTGGTATATTTTAAGTTGTTAACATATAAGAATTAGAACTACAATTATTTTGAACTTACTTTTTAAATTTGATCATTGATAAGAGTGGATTTCAGTGATAAATTTATTATCACGGGTTTAATACCCTGCAATGGCAAATCAAACATGAGTCTGAGCTATACAAGTTAGAGACAGGTGTAGAGGCGAAGCATTTGAGACGTAATAACCACAGTTGATTGTGGTGTGAATTTATTTTTTCTTTAAAAGTTACTATGATATTATGGCGTTATTGGAATAACTAACTCTTACCAACTCACTTTATGCTCACATTCGATGCACATTGTTATTACAATGTTATAATTAGAATTACGATTTTTTTTCCTTTATACATATAATGGAAACCAATGGTTGATGAAAGAGATGAAGCACATTCTTGATTTGAGAATAAATTTAATTACATGATGATAGTGGGATAGTGAAGGTTGTGTAGTTATATTTACGAGAAATTGATGGAAGGTTACTAAAGGGTCATTGATAATAACAAAAAGAGAAAAGGTAGGTATGTTGCATTTATGTATCAATAATGCTTACTTTAAAGAGAAAAGAGAAAAGGTAGGTATGTTGCATTTATGTACCAATAATGCTTACTTTTCTATTGCTTTATCTTCTATGAGAGTAGATACAACATTCTGGCATCATATGCCCAAGCACCTGAGTGAGAAGGGGATGTAGATTCTCCACTCAAGAAATCTGTTGCAATATTTGAAGAAAGTTGATTTGGATTTATGTGAGCAGAGTGTTTATGAAAATCAAAAGAGTCAGATTTCTTAGAGTCGATAAGGAAAATAAGAGTAAAAAGTAAGATCTTGTGCATACAAATGTATGGTGATTGGCTCATGTATCATCTCTCGGTGGATCTTATCATTTTGTTACTTTTATTGATCATGAAATTAGGAAAACGTAGATTTATTGCATTCGAAAAAAAATCTAATGTTTTTGATACCTTTAAGAAATGGAAAGCTTTAATTGAGAATGAGACAAGAAATATGTTGAAGTGTTTCTGATCAGATAATGGAGGAGAATATTGCATCAAGGAGTTTAATAGTTACTCTCCATACCATGTGATTCATAGAGATAAATTAGTTCCATGAACATTACAATAAAATGGTGCGTCATAAAGGATGAACAAGACAATCATGGAACATACAATGAGTATGAGATCGCATGCAAAATTTCCCTTACAATTCTGGAAAGAAGCTATGGATACTATTGTTTACTTAATAACTAGAGGGTCTTGAAGTTACTTGGATGGTGACATTCCACATGAGGCATGGATAGGTATAAAGGTGAATTATTCATTTATGAAGATTTTTGGTTGTGAAGTATTTGTCCATATTCATAGAGAAAATAGAACAATGCTTGATGCAAAATCCAATCAGTGTACTTTTATTAGATATGGAGTTAATAATTTTGGTGATCGCTTATGAGATTATGAAAATCACAAAATCATTAAGAATAAAAGATGTGGTATTTGATGAGAAGATCATGTAAAAATATTAGTTGTGGGGAAAGAAACAACAAATGGAAAACACAAAATACATAGTTCTTGATAAAATCACAAAAAATGAAATTTCAGAGGCATCGGAAAATCAAAATGTTATTCAACAACAACAACAAAAGAAATTACCTCAAACTCCTACAAGTGTTGTTAGAAGATCTACTGGGTTAATTAGACCCCTTGAACGATATTCTCCCTCAATATATTATTTATTGTTGACTGATTCTGATGAACTGGAAAAATATGAATAACCAATTTAGGTAGAAACCAGAAAGAAGTGGGAGCAAAACAAGTTGTAGAAAATTTGCAAAAAGGGTGAGAAAACTTGCATCTCTATATATTGTATTAGATCATAAACAAAAATGGGTAAAAAGCATATAAAACCTGCTTTTATAAATAGATCCACTTTTGTTTAAATCTTACTCTACCATGAAAAAAATAAAAGAAAGAACATACAAGTTGCAAAATCAAGTAGATGGATCCAAAGAATGTGAATAAAATATATACCCAATGGAAAGAATAATACAATAAAACCTTTGGAAAAAAATGTGAAGATTGGAATCCTCTGGTGGCCTCTCTGTCGGAGCATTATTCTTATTTCCCGAGTGTTTGGTAATGAGATATGCTTCTCCTCTTCAATGGTTGAAAGTAGTAGTGGTGAAATGGGGCCAAAAGATGAGTGGAAATTCTGGCAGAACTTCGTTGCTTTCAAGTGAGAATTATATGGAAATGGATGGGATCTCTCTATTTTATAGGAAAAATGGTGTTGATCCTTGATAGGGTCAAAATAATAAAATGTATTATTTCACCAAATCAATTTTAACCATTATTTTGAATTTTTCCTTTTATTTAAATAAAATAAAGAAGGGAGAAGACATAAAAGAGGTTTTGACTTTAATTAAGTGGAAATAACATTAGAAAAAGTGTTTTCCTAAGTTATCTAAGGTAAAATGGCATGAAAGTGGGTGTGGACATGGGATACATGTGCTATGGATGGTTTAATATGGTAAGGCTTAGCCTCTTAGGCTAGGTGAGAAATATCATGGAGATAACAGATGCCTCTTAATGTGTGAGGTTATGATCAAATCGTATGACTAAAATACATTATATTTTTCTTTCACGGGGAAAATGGGTCAGCCAAAGAGAGAGAAAAATGTCACAAAGGAAATAGAGAGGCCTAGCCACTGAAGAGGACACATAAAATCACCTGTCAACGAGAGGGTTATAAGGTGCTCAGATATATGATATCAATGGGACAAGGTGGGCATACCCATACTCTTCAAGATAAATCATGATATTAATAGTGAGACAATCAATAAGTCTCGAATAAAACCTGGTGCTAGCAAAACATGGACAAACTATATGAAGATGACATAATCAATCGCATATACATATTTATGAATGAGAATAGTTGAAGTACATCCCAATTGTGATGGGACTGAGTACATAAGAACCAATGCCCCCATGTTGAAGGAAAGGGGTGGAAGCAACCTAAGAAGCCATGCTAAAAAATAATGGGGCTCCACAAATATGTCATGAGCACATTGAAGGAAATATCAACTTGAGGGCTTTGAGAACTATGGAATGGAGCAAATGAAATCTATGGAACTACATCTGAGGTTGGATCATAGATGTATGTACCAATTTCAATGGTGTGATGATATGTTGAAGACAAACACACAATATCCTACCAAGTCTAAGAGCAATGAGGACTCTCTTAGCTTCATCCAAGTTAACCCATCGACGTGGTGGATAGGTACTAGGGTGCAAATGACTATCCCCTAGAATAGAGGTGTTAATGTTGATAGAATAAAGTCCATTGATTCCTAAGGGTGAAAGAGTATCCATGGGCCCAATATCCAAAGAAAAACATGTGTAGTCATAGCTATGGCAGTAGCTATTGAGGTTGGAATATGCAAGGTAATACCTGAAAGATAAACCCCTCCTAAGGTCTGCTACATCTCAGACATGTCTGGGATGATGGAACAAGTAACTGAATTACTAGACTATCAAGTGTAAGAGTCTCAAATGTGCGAGAATGAGATGAATTCAAGAATGTAAGAAACAACCAAGGCACCAATGGTAATGATGAATCCAAAGGAGACAAACCTATAAGCCAAACCCCTAGAATACAAGTGTTGAAGTCGATAGAGGGAGGCCCACTGGAGCCAAGGGAAAGGAGTCCCCTTGAGATTAGCACAGGGTGACAATCATAATGTGATTGATAGGTACTAACACTAGGGATGGATGGAAGGAAATGAGAGGTGACTCAAGACTTCCCTTTTTCAGAGAATAAATGCACGGATGATATGGAAACAACTGAGAACATTATAGATGGAATAGTGGATGACTAGGCATAATATTGGTTGAGGACATCACTGGGACAAATATACGTTGATGGTTGGACAACATGTGATGGGTACAACTCAGGGAGGTGCTGACAAACTGCAATAGGACACAATGTGAAACTAAAGAGACTCCATAGGACATAAGGGTGACTTATCTCAGATGATCTTAATAAGGGAAACATAGGAATGCTGCCAAATATCAAGAGGGGTATATGAGAAGTATAATTCTTCGCACCTATGTGTTGAAAAACAAAATGGTCAAGTGGAATCCTATTGAATGAAGAAAATTATAAAGGGGATATATCTCCTGAGAATGCAAATGAGGTTGTTCAGGAGGGGGATACAAAATAAAATTCCTCCTAAGAATGTCGATGAGGTTGTCCAGGAGGAGATGAAACGGGGTGATTCCTCCTGAAAATTCCAAAGAGGCTGGAGAGGAGGGGATCGAAAAATAATATTTCTCATGAGAATACTGATGAGGCTCATTAGGGAGAAATACAAAAAAGTAAGGGAACCGTCATAAAAGTCTCAATGGGGCTGGTCAAGAGGGGGAAAAGGAAAAATTCCTCTTGAAAGTGTCAATGAGGTTGGTCAGGAGGGGATAAAAGGAAAATCCCTCTTGAAAATGCCAATGAGTTTGGTCAAGATGGAATAAGAGGAAAATCTCTCTTGAAAATTACAATGAGGTTGGTCAAGAGGGAATGACAAAGGAATATACACCCTAAAAATGTTGAGGAAGTTGGTTAAGAGGGAAACAAAAATCAAGGGTAATCTTAACAATGCTAGTAAGGCTAGTCAAGGGGAAGTAAAGATGGAGTATCCCTCCTGAGAATGTCGATGAGGCTCTAGGAAGGAATTAAAAAGGAAGTATCCATCCTAAGAATTCCAATATGGATCATCAAGAGGGAAGTTAACAAAACTTCCCCTCTTGGCAATGCCAATGAAGTTGGTCAGGAGGGAAGTTAACAAGACAACCCCACCTGTTAATGCCAATGAGGATAGTCAGGAGGGAAAGTTAACAATTTTTTTCCTCCTCATAATTCCAATGAGGTTGGTTAGGAGGGAAAGTTAGCAATATTGCCCCTCCTAATAATGCCAACGAGACTAGTTAGGAGGAGAGTAATTAACCAGACAACCCCTCCTAATAATGTTTTCGTTAGGAGGAAAGTTAGCAATATTTCCCCTCCTAATAATGTTTTCGTTGGTGTTGAGACTAGATGTACACGAGTCATTCTAGGAGTGCTCCGATGTATTCTTGTGGAGAAGGGGAGGTTCTCAGATAGCTTCAATCCCATGGAACTTCATAGGTAGAGAATGGACATGGTATTCTCACTAGTATTCACTATAGGGGGATTGATTTCAATGGTGGGTTGAAAATTGGTCAGGGAAGACTGATCATGAGAAGGTGTAGAGTCTTCAATCATTAGGGTTTCTTCCTCTTGGCATGCAGAATCCAACTAGTGGATAACATGAAGAGCATTTTGATACTGTGGTAGACAAGGGAAAATGTGAGAATAATGACCATAGTTTCCACATAACACATAATGGTGGTTTGTAGGTAAATACTTTAGATGTTTTGCGACAGGTTCAAGGAGATATAATTCCATAGTAGGGGTGGAAGGGTCTATGTCTAAGTCATAGAAATTATAAATATATTTCAATTTGGGAAGCCTAGGGAAATTGAATGTATCATGGCCAAGGAGATCTCATAGGGCACATGGAAAATTATGCTACAATAAAGTTGCTTAGGTGGCCATACTGAGTTGGTATACTTTTTGGTGGATTTGTATTTGGCCTTGCCCCCTTTTTTAGATTTCTTGGTTTTGGGTTTGGGTTGTATGGGGCCTGTAGTGGTTGATGGGTGACCTAGAAGGTTCAAGAAAAATATTAGTAAAGGGGGAAGGAAGTGTAGGTGTGGGCTATGTAGTTGGTTTTGGAACACTAGTGTGCACAAGGATAGGTTGTGCAGGATTCAAAGACAAATATGGTTGAGGTGTGGGGATCATCAGTGAGGTAGGAGGTGGATCTAAATACCACAATAGAATCCATAAGGTGAGGTTAGGTAGGTTGAGGGTAGCCATAACCGGGGTATTGATGATCCTAGGTGGGGGAACATGAAAGGAACTTGGCTGAAGGGATAGTTTGGATGAAGATGTTGCATGCATGATGGATGCATTGATGGTGCAAGAACAGACGGTCTGAGAGAATATTATGGGTGAGAGCTCGTTGTTCCATGGTCGGAAGAGATCATGCATATTGTTATTCCTAAGTTTATACTTAAGGCTTCAAAGTAGAATGTCAAGGAATCCAAAAATAAAGGAGGTTTAGTGTTTGTGTTTTCTACCTCTGTTATGTGAGAAAAAAATTTCCTAAAAATGAATTAACATCATAACAACTCAAAGGTTGTCTTTCGTGTCTGAGTTAAAATTAAAAGAATTGGGTGTAATGAGAGAAAAACATAAAGATGTTAGACAAATCAAGGCATCTATTACAGAATAATCTTACTTCGCTACAAGAGAAGAAAATAGATGATATAACCTTAAATGAAGGATAAGATGTACCAATCCAATTAACTCACAGGTCTTGTATTTACTAACAGTAAAATAGAGGAAAATTTATGTGCTATTAAATTACTAAATGAAGTGTAACCATAGTATATGTTGTACTAAATTGCGATCAAGAATTCATCAAGGAGATATATAAAAAGATACTAGAATGTGGAAAGACAGAAGAACACATAACTCAAATGAACGAAATGTGGAATCTTTGATCTGTATTTGTATTAATCCTCAATGAGGAGAGATTTCTCAACTACATATGGCAAAAACCTAACCCTTCTTTAGTCTTTTGAAAATATATTTATATAAGAGATTCTCAACCTTAGGCGGTTGGAGTTCTCGTTATTCCTAGATAATAATGGTTACAAAATGAAAACCTGAACTGTTTCGTTTGGTTCTTCTCTATCGTTTTCTCATACCGACAGAAATAGATATGTACATGTTACTTCATTGATTCTTTGAAGTACTCCCTTTTCCTCACTCAAGACATTCCGCACACGTGCTTACAAATTATACTACTAGTCTAGAAGGCTAGGTCACATCTTTTGCCTAAAAAAGATACAACTTCTTTTGTAATTGTGGCAACATATCTTCTATCATTTTATCTTAAGAAATAATTGATTGTAACTGTAAATTTAGCTTTACTAGCGATCTGTCTATTTGAGCGATGTCAACTTTCTTTAGCTGTGAAATTTCATCTTGAACTACCTCTAAGTTTTCTTTGATGTCAAGTTGATGCTTTTCAGTGTTGATTTGTCCTAGTATTTTAGAACAATCATCCTTTCCGAGGCCTAGTGATTCTTTATTAAGTAAATGAAAAATCTCTTCACAATCCTCTTTTATTTCCTTGGTTGTTCTTTTACTCTCGGCTATATTGGCCTCCCATGTCTTTAATATTATATAACCTATGACCTATTCTGCAATAGTCAATCTGGGAGTTACAAATATTTCTTCTCTAGCCGATGACACAACCGCTTCTTGAAAAGTGGTTCGGGCTGTAGTAGCCTCTTTTTCTCTGAAACCAATATTGTCCAGTGATTGGTTTACTTCCCGAAAATGATTTTGGATGATTTATACCTTAGAAAAAAGGCTATGTTGTGTTATTTCTAGTTTCTTTAGCACTTCCAATGCTTGATCTTGAAATAGTGCTACATCCACAACCATTTTCTCAGTGGAACTGACCTTGTCTCGAATTGTTTTACCAACTCATCTTATTGGATAGTCCGTCTTTCGCTCACTTGCATATTCTTCTACATCTCGTCAAGACTAGACTTGAGCAGTTGGATTTCTTGTTTATCACTAGCTCTAGCTTGTTCAAGCCTTTTATTAACTTCATCTCTGACATTCTTTTTTGTAGTTTTTATTTGATTTTGCAACTGACTTATCACCTGATTCTTCTGCTTCAATTTTTCTTTCAAATTATCAACTGAGAATAGGTTAGTTGTTGTAAAAGATCCCAAAGAGCCTGCTACCTCTATAGCAAAGTCTTCTTCTTCCAAATTTTGTCTATCCAATAATACTCTGTGGTTTTTGATAGTTGCACATTCTTTCTGATGTATTTATTTCTTCACCACAACTTTCCTTTTGTTACTAAAAAATAAATTGGAAGGAGGTATCTCTTCAATAGGGATTGTTGTGATATATCCTATGAGTATTACCTCTGCATTAGGGTTTCCTCTGGTGAACTGTAATGGCTTGACAACCTGAATGGGTTTGTCGATTTATGTAGATAACTATTTTTCGGTTCCATCTGTAGTTGATTTATCTGATGAAGACAGTGGCTATCTTCTCCTTTATTTGATAATGTCTCTGCTTAATATTTGGTCTAGTTATCTAATATCTCTACCTCTGGGATATCTTCTTTCTGAGTCAAGAGCTCAGATTTCTCTAATTGTTCTAGGGCTGCTTGTTTGCTAGAGCTTACGGCTTCTGGATTTTGGGTCTCTGTTTTTTGTGTGCCTGGAGATATTGGGTTTTCCCCTTGTAATACCTTCGGAAGACTACTTCTTTGGTTCTTTTGGAAGTTGTAAAATCAATCATTTTATCAGGTGATAGATCTCGAACTCAGCTCAGAACTTCTAGGTAAGATTTCTCCCCTCAGAACATTTCATCCTACGGGGACTCTTCATGTTCGTACTTTTTAATATTGCAATTGGACATATGGTTACCTGCAACCTTCTGCGGGTCGTGCTTCTTGAATTTAATGTTAACCAACTTTATTTCTTCTAGGGCCGCAGCTGCCACTTTGGAGTGGCCGAAATCCAATAAAAAAAATGCACCAATCTGTAAGGGAAAATATGGCCATACCTTTTTCTGCACTGCTTTGAGTTCTTTGTTAATCCTGCCAAGTACTGTTTGTCATGTGACCTCGCGGCACACCATTCTGTCTAGTAAAAATTGCAGTAAACCATATGGGGGAACTAAACAACCGAAAACTTTGATATAAGAGAAGTGTTCCTCGATGTACCAGTCTACCACTTTATCCAGGTTAGCCACAACTGTGTCTAAAATTCTAGGAGGTGTGTGACCAAATATAGCAATGTGCATCGGCACCGCTACCCAATTACAAATTTCATAAAAGAAATCCTTCGCCTTGTCTTTCTAGAGTTTTGAATGATAAATATGAATTGGTTCTGCACTATCTAGATTCCATCTCCATCCCATCAATGGGAAAGACATCATGAAACAGATCACGTCCATAATATAAGATGACATGAAGAGTGAAGCTAATTTCCCTTTGGCATTATTTGCCTGGTATTATGTAATTTCACTAGCTAGACTATCCAACAATATCTTGGTCCAGTCGAAAGAATATCCTTCCGCTACTGTGTGTATAATGGGTACCCATGGTAGAAGGAAATGAGTTGTGTTCTCTTTTCCATAGAGTCTACACATCATCATGGCTATATACATGAACTGCGATTCTAGCGATGAAATTGAGTATATGCCGTGAGAATCGACTCTGAACTTTCCAGGGCGTGAACACCAGTCCTTGATCAATTCGAAAAGACTCTTTCCATATTGATCACACTCCTTCTTGTTAAAATTCACTAGAAAACTGGCATTATAAACAAATTTTGGCATTGAAGACAGTTTATACATAACCCGTATGTGTTCTGGCCGAAATGGCCCAACATCTACCTTCTGATAATTGATTATAGCTCTAGTTGGGATATCCACATGATCAAGTGCCCATTTAATCATGTCATTGTAGTGTAAAAGAATCAGACTTATTGCTACCTTATGCATCTCTGACTAAGAAATAGTCTTGTATTTGGTAGATAAGTCTTCCTTTTCGTTGTCACTTGAATCATCAGGGAAGTTTACTAGTTCATATTGTAGGATGTTGAATACATTCATCTAGGTTTTAACTATGTTTATACTTCTGGGTGGGGTGTCAGAGATAACCTCTGAACTTTGGCTTGAACTCTCACTAGTTGCTTTAGCTGCTTCTCATGGAGGCATGGTAGCAGTTCTTAAAACCTGCTATTTGTCACAGAAAATGCACATGACTGAGTATCTCATTAAGCAAGATCTACCAAAATGTGAATATAATTGAAAATGAAAAAGACTTTCTTTCCTTAGATGCCTCAACCTGCATATACCTTCAATGACAATACGCTTAATTCTTTTAATAAAAATATTTGGGCATTAAAGAAGGATCTTATTTGATATCATTTCCCCAGACTAGTCATTTAATAACATTAATGGTCAATTTTCGTGATCAGAAAAGAAATTTGAAATCACCCATATCACAATCAGCATAAACTCAATGGTAAAACAAAAGTGTTTTATTTTGTTAATAAATCGAGCTTATACGGTTAATTGATTAAATTTAACCTTAATCCATTTTGGGGATTCGGGTTCCGAGTTAACCTATTTCAATTCAAGCTATGATTCCTGAATCGCGAAATCACGATTGATTAATTAATATTAATCATGTTTAACGTTTATAAATAATTGATATTAATTAATGATTTCACGACTTCGCATATCGGGGGTTTAAGTTATCGTTTGAGGCAAGATTCCTAAAACACAAAGTTGCGATAAGGTTAACTATCATTAATCATTTTAATTGTTTAATTAAATCGATTTAATTTAAGCTGGTTTCACGACTTCGCATATTGGGACTTCGGAGTTCTTTGTATGTCTAACTGTTAGTATTGCGAAACCTGATACTTTGAAGGTTGTCTTAGTGATTTGAATTTTTAATGAAAGGGAAGCTCCATGACTTTTAAAGGATTTTAGACCATTAGATTAATCAAAAGATTTTATCGAGGGTGGTATCCAAGTGTGCATTTGTCCTTATTTAAACAAAAATGAAACTTTTTAAGTCTAAATCTTTAGAAAAATATATATGTTTCAACATAGGCTCCATCTAGGGATCTCGTTTCCTTGCGGGGTGAGAAGAACAGTAGACTGAGTTCCTTTATTGGGTAAATGGAGTCATTATTGCAGTTCTGTGAAACACATTCTGAAAGAAAACACACAGAAGGACTTGGGACTTCATCCATATCTTTGGAAACTTTCAAAACTTAATCATTCATCAATCTTGAATTTAGGCTTAAAATGCTTCCTTTCCTTAAAAATGATTTTATAATTTCTTGAGGTAATCAAAATAACCTTAACCAATCTATCAGATTTTGTTCGATTTTATTCACATCAAGGCAAAGTGATTTTAATGTTTTAAACAAGGAGTCCCACGTTAGCTTAAAATGTAGATCTAGCCTGAGAAAGAATTAGTTGCTAGGGTACATTATAATACATGTATAGAATCCTTATAGATATCATAGACATTGCTTCACTGCCAGCGAGCCTGTTCAGTACCCTGGTGAAGTTATCTAATTCCCATATTGAATTTCCTTTCACCACTTCAATTAATAACTTTGCATTTAAATGCTGAGATGAAGGAAATCATTGAATGAATTTCCTTTCATCATCTCCTTTGGACTAGATGGGAGTAATCATTAAATATTTTTCTTCCACCATCTGTCTTATATTTTAAAACATGAAGTGGGGGAAATCAATTTGCATATAATAAAATATACCATGGATGATATCTATTTATATTTTAGCACTAGAGGTTTGTTATCTCACTTTGATTACTTTGGACTAATCATCTTCTGACTATCAAAACACCTTCGCTTACTAGGAAGTTTTCATGGGGAATTTTATTTTCAAGGTACTTTCCTTGAGTGACATCAATCATTCTAAATCTGGTAAAGAGGTTAGAGTAGTTAGCATCAGTCCGAACATACTTTGTATTTCAGTTAAAGTTAGGAATGTCATTAGAATTTTTGCCTATTCTCATGTGGAAGATTTGTTTTTAAGTTTCCAGAGTTAAAGTGAAGCTATTTTTCCTCTTTGAAGACCAAGCAGAAGAGTTATCACTAGCTTTTTACTTTTAAAAACCATCTTTTTATATTTTTTATTTTTTTTGTCTAGAGGGAAAACTTGAGAACTATGCAGTAATTTTGAAACCCTCTGACTATAAATTAGGTGACAATACTAGTGTAGATGAAACTTCTGATAAATTCGTTAATATCTTCTTGAAAATTTTAACTTGGGTCCTCAAGGAAGAAGTTCATACCTAAGGTTTTCTCTATATTTTCAGCCAAGCAAACTGTTAGTTTTTCACCCGTTTTGAGATAAATTCAATGTGAGTATTGATTTCTGTTAGAGATTGTATCTCGGTTATTATTCTGT
>JZKD02S1674160.1:65193-75797 GCA_000966675.3 Picea glauca
ATCTTTGGTTTGGTTATCTAATATCTCTCCCTCTGGGATATCTTCTTTCTGAGTCGAGACCTCAGATTTCTTTAAGTTTTTGAGGGCTTCTTGTTTGCTAGAGCTTACGTCTTCTGGATTTTGGGTCTCTGTTTTCTATGTGGCTGGAGATATTGGGGTTTTCCCTTGTAATACCTTCAGAAGACTACTTCTTCGGTGATTTTTGAAGTTGTAAAAATCAATCATTTTATCAGGTGATAGAGATCGAACTTGGCTCATAACTTCTGGGTAAGATTTCACCCCTTAGAACATTTCGTCCTACGGGGACTCTTCATATTTGTACTTTTTAAGATTGAAACTAGCCATATGGTTACCCATGACCTTCTGCGGGTCGTGCTTCTTGAATTCAATGTTAACCAACTTTATCTCTTCTAGGACTGCAGCCTCCACTTTGGGGTGACTAGAATCCAATAAAGAAAATGCACCAATCTATAAGGGAAAAGATGGCCATACCTTTTTCTTCACTGCTTTGAGTTCTTTGCTAATCCTGCCAAGTACTGTTTGTTGTGTGACCTCACGGCACACCAGTCAGTCTCGCAAAAATTGTGGTAAAGAATATAGGGGAATTGAACAAATGAAAAATATAATATGAGAGAAGTGTTCCTCGATGTCCTAGTTTGCCACTTTATCCAGGTTAGCCACAACTATTTCTAAAATCCTAGGAGGTGGGTGACCAAATACAATAGTGTGCATCAACACCGCTACCCAATTATAGATTTCATAAAATAAATTGTTCGCCTTGTCTTTCTAGAGTTTTGAATGATAAATATGAATTGGTTCTACACTATCTGGAGTCCAGCTGCAACCCATCAGTGGTAATGGCATCATGAAATAGATGGCATCCATAATATAAGATGACATGAAGAATAAATTTGATTTCCATTTGGCTTTATTTCCTTGGTATTCTGTAATTTCACTAGTGAGACTGTCCGAACATATCTTGGCACAGTCGAAAGAATATCCTTTCGCTACTGTGTGTATAATGGGTACCCATGGTAGAAGGAAATGAGTTGTGTTCTCTTTTCCATAGATTCTACACATTATCATGGCTATATACATGAATTGTGGTTCTAGCGATGAGATTGATTATATGCTGTGAGAATCATCTCTAAACTTTTTGGGGCTTGAACACCAGTCCTTGATCAAGTTGGAAAGACTCTTTCCATATTGATCACACTCCTTCTTGTTAAAATTCACTAGAAAATTGGCATTATAAACAAAGTTTGGCATTGAAGAAAGTTTATAATCACCTGCATGTGTTCCGACCAAAATGACCCAACAACTACCTTCTGAGAATTGAATATAGTTCTAGTTGGGATATCCACATGATCCAGTGCCCATTTAATCATGTCATTGTAGGGTAAAAGAATCAGCCTTGTTTCTACCTTTTGCATCTCTGACTGAGAAATAGTCTTGTATTTGGTAGATAAGTCTTCCTTTTTGTTATCAATTGATTCATTAGGGCAGTTTACTAGTTCGTACTGTAGGATGTTGAATACATTCGTCTAGGTTTTAACTATGTTTATACTTCTGGGTGAGGTGTCGGAGATAACCTCTGAACTCTGGCCTAAACTCTCACTAGTTTCTTTAGATGCTTTTCATGGTAGCATGGTAGAAGTTCTTAAAAACCTGTTATTTGTCACAGAAAACACACATGACTGAGTATCTCGTTAAGCAAGATCTACCAAAATGTGAATGTAATTGAAAATGAAAAAGGCTTTCTTGCCTTAGACGCCTCAACCTGCAAATACCTTCACTGACAATACACTTAATTATTTTAATAAAACAATTTGGGCATTAAAGAAGGATCTTATTTGAAATTATTTCCCCAAACTGGTCATTTAATAACATTAATGGTCAATTTTCATGATCGAAAAATAAATTTGAAATCACCCATTTCGCAATCAGCATAAACTCAACAATAAAATAAAAGTGTTTTATTTTGTTAATAAATCGAGCTTATACGGTTAAATGATTATATTTAAACTTAATCCATTTCAGGGTTTCGGGTCCCGGGTTAACCTATTTCAATTCAATCTATGATTCCTGAATCGCGAAATTGCGATTGATTAATTAATATTAATCATGTTTAACATTTATAAATAATCGCAATTAATTAATGATTTCATGACTTCACATATCGGGGTTTAAGTTATCGTTTGAGGAAGGATTCCTGAAACACGAAATTGCGATAAGGTTAACTATCGTTAATCATTTTAATTTTTTAATTAACTCGATTTAATTTAAGCTATTTTCGTGACTTCACATATCGGGACATTAGAATTCTTTGTATGTCTAACTGTTAGTATTGCGAAACCCCGAAACCCGATACTTTGAAGGTTGTCATAGTGATTTGACTTTTTAATGAAAGGGCGGCTCCATGACTTTTAAAGGATTTTAGACCATTAGATTAATCATAAGATTTTATCGAGGGTGGTATCCAAGTGCGCATTTGTCCCTATTTCAACAAAAATGAAACTTTTTAAGTCTAAAGTTTTAGAAAAATATGTATGTTTCAACACATACATTGGATGTACCAGGTTGTGTGACTACAAGAGGAGGTTTGTAGTACACAAGCAATAAACTGGAGTCTTTATATACTCCATGCTAATGTTAGAAAGGAAAGTAATGGTTTGGTCCCCTACCAAAGAGGAAACCACGTGGTTAGGATGAGGTTGGGCATGAGGGTCATGGTAAGTCAACTAGTCAATGGTGATGAGTATTTTGTTGTGATGGAATATCATCTTTTGGAAGAAAAAAGAGGGTAAAACCTTCATGGAATACATGAATCTTCATCCTTACAATAGGTTGTAATCCAGAGGGGCATCAAAAACCTAAAAATCAACACAAACTTATTTTCCCCCTAGCTAGATGGGGCAGTTCTAGTAAAGGCTTTGAGGTTGGGAAGGCCAACCATCATATGCTCAAAGAGATATTGTAGATGGGACAAGGGTAGGAGAAATGATTTGTTTCCATACTTGAGAATACATGATGCATGTGGATGCACCCATGGATGGTGCATTGTTTAATGAATAATGATATTTAGAAAGATACAAAGGGTAGTAATAATAATGGTTTGATCATGTCACTATTCAAGGTAATCATACGATCATCCAAGGGATTGACAATACCAAAAGCATCAAGAAAATACTTCTTCTATGTAGGTCATGTTTGAAGGACTTCAAGGGAATACATGGAAACAAGTGACTAGGATAAGTCATTGAAAATGCTATAATGGTGGGTTTCCTTCCCATGAAGGTGTGTAAAATTTTTCTTTAGTGGAACACTAGGGACCTTTGGAGGGATATCCAAAATAGGGTGAGGCATATGTAGGGGTCCACTGGTGGATGAAGGAGGATCAAAAGGTGTAGTGGGTTGTGTGTCTGGAGGCATATTGTACTAGAAAGATCAAGTATCTAGGTTGATGTCAGTTGAATCCAAAAAGAGAATATGGTAGTTTCCATTACCAGATAGAGGAATATGGGAAGTGGATACCATTCCCTAGGTTAGGAAATGGTTTTCAAAACATAGTTGGTTGCAACAAGGATGAAGGGGAAGGATGGGCATGGGATTTATGAAAAGCTTTGGATTCTTCCCATTCTGGATGCATTGCAAGTAGGAGGGGACACTAATGAGTGTAATGTCCATAGATGTCACAACAAGCACATTGGTTGTTGGTGTGGAGTTATTTATTCCCCTGCTTGGGTGTTGGGTTGGTTCCTTTTCTTTGGTTGGGGTGAGGTTGGTTGCACCCAAGATTAGGGAAGGTATTTTGGTTTCCCTAGGGACCCAAGTTTTGGTTATTTTTCTTGCCTTTCCTTTTATTATTCTTTTTATTTTGGTTTTGGGGAAGGGAAACATTGTGTTGTGCATACACTTGAACTTGGGGAGGAAGTGTAGGTAGACTAACATAGGGAGGGGAGATAACTGCGGGTGTAGAAGAAGTAACTAGTGATGGACAATGAAAAGGGTAACAAGGGTTGGTGACAATGCCAGAAGAGGGATTACCACAAGGGGTACCCTAACCATGGTGATGGGGATGGACATGCAGTGTAGGGTAGGAGGTGTTATTTCTCATTTGATATGAAGCACGAGATGGGTCCTAAGGTGGCATAAAGAATCCATAAGGAATGGGGCACCCACCAAAAAGGAGTATAAAAACTAGTTCCATATGGGGGAGGGGGGGCATGACTAGGATATAGTGTTAATTAAACTATCAGGGATGATTTTAGGGGCTAAATTTCGCTCATAGACTAATTTTCCATGGGTTTTCCAAAAACGAGATTCGCTATTTTAAAAATAATTCGCCCAAATTCTATAGGATAAAGTTATTTTACTTTAAAAATCGCCAAACTTTTATAAAAGCTATATAAAATACTTAGAAATTTGAATATTTTTAAAAAAATATTGCCAAGCATTTATAGTTGACATATGAAGGATTAGTAATATTCACTAAGGTTTCTACAGTTTAAAATAAATTTCCATCCTTAAAATCATCCCTGTAAACCATCAACTGCATGAGATGTCCCTAGAGTGGTTGAGTCACCTGGTCGAGAGTGGGGGGTGTTGATGAGGATCATATAAAGGTATCCAAACTGGTCATAGATCAATTCATATCATTGGTATTTCTAGATATCCTCTTCCCCATTCTTATGCATGGCCATGGACACATCCTTGGCAATGCGAGGAAGGAGGGACTTTAGGAAGATATCATCAATCTTGGATTTTCACAAGATATGAATTATGCACCACCCATGGATATGATCCAAGATACGAGTGGAGGTGGTTTGAAGACAAGAGGTAAGGATCTCTATCCCTAGATTATGGTGAACATGTACCTGAAAGAAGGTGAGAAAGACCTTGGCAATGGACTTGAAGGTATTGTGTGTGTTCCTAGGTTGGTCAATGTTCTCTGGAAAATTCTAAATCTAAAATATTCCTCCATGGTGGAGTTCTAAGAACACAATAGGTGGAAGGACATCACATGGTTGGATTGGTATTCTCTTGATTTACCCACAAACTTGGGGATGTCAAAGGGAAACTTGGTAGGCATGGTTAGGCTAGTTGGGGTCATGATGGATAGGGTCATTGATCAAGTGGCTAAGGTATAAGATACTGAATCCAACCATGAAATGAAACGAATCTTGGGTAGTTTCATTCATGGGGGAACTAAGAGGAGATGGTCCTGTTAAAGGAGGTAAAGGATTGGAACTGGTTTCACCAATACCTTTCGATGGGGACAAGGGTTTCGACTATGAGGAGATAGAAACTAAAGAAAGATTAGGGAATGGGGGGCTTTCTTCGTTGAGTTAAGATGAGAGAATGCCTAATAGGAAACTTTGGTTGAAGGACTTTCAACCCATGGGATTGTCTCTTTGAAGGAGAAATGGTGTCCAAAGTTTGAGTTTGAGTTTTGTTTTAAGTGGTTTTTTTTCACATTTATTTGAAGTGTTGATGTTATTATAAAATTGATTTAAATGTTGAAAGTAAATTGTTGATTATAAAAATAATTGTTGAGAATAAGAAAAATTAAAAGGAAAGTGCATAAAATGAATTTCTATTGATGTAAGCAACCTAATCAAAAGTACTAGGGGATGCATTTTCCTTTTGAAATACTATAAATGTGTCGCATGCAAGATAATAAATTTTTTGGACAAGAAGTTTTGGGATGTAATTTTGGTAAAAATCCTAAGTATGGAAAAAGTGCACAACAGAGGTGTGCAAGAGAAGAAGGAATATTAGGGAGTGCACAACTAAGGCACATCCATGAGGATAGTAATCAGTAGAGGCACATCCATAAGTACAATGCATAGTAAGAGAGAATAGAGGAAAATAAAGAAGAAAAAGAGAAGAAAGAAGGAGAAGAAAGCGGGCAAAAAGGAAGGATGTCAACTCGACATGCTAAATATGGAAGGACACGCAAAAGTAGGAAAGACCAACCAGACAAAGTGCAAAAATAACATGTAGACGAAAAAGCAAGAGGAAGCAGTCGAACAACTAGTGAATTGAAGTTGCAATGTAATGTAATAGGGTTTTAAGCCCTAAATCCTATGTATAAATATGTAATGGGTTGAGAGAATAGGGGTTCGATATTCAAGTTTCTCTGTTTTGTATTTGTTTGGTTCCTCTCAACATATGGTTGTTTCTTAGGTTGTTTTTCTTGAATTTTTTGTTCAAGTCTATAAAGAGAGGAACCCATTTCTGAATGTAAGGGATGATGAAGATAGAGAGAGAGGCTTGCACTACAGAGCGACCAGGCTAGTAGAAGAGAAAGATACCATGACACATATTTGTGAGCACAGTGCATGAGCCTGATGCACTTAACGAAAGCATAATGAAGAAGACATTCATTATGGATGTAGCCCAAAGTTAGGTGAACCATGTTAAATTTTGTGTTGTATGTCTTTTATGTCATTTATTATGAGTTATGTTTGGATGCATAGTAGAATAAACTTCTCTTTTGTTTAATCATGACATAATATTCATAACTGTTACAACAATGTGTTTATGTAGTAATATGGAATAGAATGATAGTATGAATCTGAATTATGAAGTATTTAATAAGGATCAAGGAAATAATCATGAACATAGAAATTATAAATAAGAATGAACAAGATGGTCACCTCCCATTCCCTCACTACTCCAGAAACTTGGTTCTCACAGTCTCAATAGATACCTTGGGTGAAACTTCATCTACGCAATCATGTGATGCAGAAAGGGCCGATATCTGGTGGGTTTTTTGGGTTAAATATAACTCAAACCTAGGGTCTTACATACCATGTGCAACACCAACAAATGATTCCATTTCTGAGACCCATAATTTGTGATTAAGGGAATATTTTGGAGGCTGACTAGGAAGGAGATCTCAGAATGGTTGGAAAGGAAGGAACATGAGTTTTCTAGAAAAGAGAACATGAATAATCAGATGAGTGACAAGAAATGGATGAAAAGGTATGTGTATACAGAATTGCATGAAATTTTATATGGTGAATTTCCAATTATTCTAACTGAGTGTCTAAAAATATTAGAGGAGAATATTGGAAGGTACAAAAATGTAGCGCCGAGGAATTGGACTCTTGATTTTTTAAGACAAATGAATTATTTAATTAACCCAATTACTTGTGTATTTTATTTTTGTTTGGATAGCATTCTAGGAGGATATATTACATAATTTTCAATAGATTGTACCCAATCATACAACATTGCAAAAAGGGATTTTTTCAAGGGTCTACACGGGAGGTTCATGAAATCATTGGGTATGTGGATAAATATGTTGTTGTGTGAAAAATACATGATGATAATGAAATCTGAATGCTAAAGGGGTTCACACACATAGGGTAAACATAGGATGATAATAGGATAGTCTGAGAACAAGAGAGACTAAAGGAAGTGATGGAGAAGGAACGAACGGACAGAGGATGCAAGAAGATGGTATATCCGAGGAAGAATACGAGTTTGGAGTATTGCACAGAGGAGTGAGGTATAAGAGGAGAAAGACTAGGGATGGGAAAGGAAAGCCTCACATTGATCCAAAGGGGAGAGAACCTTGCACAATAGTATGAATCGTAGAGATACCGTATATAGGAAGAGAAGAAGAGGAGTTTGAGTCTAGTCTAGTAATAAGAGAACCGTTAATTCCTACTCAGATTGGGTCTTGTGTCAGATCCATGCCCCTTGTGCATCACCACAATGAGAGATAACAGTTGAAGACTTGTCAAAATATATTGTATTTATCTAGGGAGGACAAAGTAATAACAGTCAGAATAATGGAAGTAGTTCGTAGAGTTAGATTCAAAATCAGAGTCAACCAATATCAACAAGAGGAGGAACTACACAATGCAACATGGAAGGAGTAGATAATACTCTTAGGTTGTATGAGTTCCATGGAGTGGGGTCAAAGCACCCAAAAAAACATATGTTTATATGAGAAACAATTTGGGCTGCTACGAACATATAGGATGAGGCTATGAATATTGCACAATTAGTGACAACATTTAGAGGTCATGCGCTAATATGGTATATGAAGCTACAAAGTATCACACCTACAGAATAAGGAAGGACTTTGGTAGAGATAAGGAAAGTGTTATTGAAAGAGTTCAAGAAGATAAATTCAGAGTCACAGTACATCAAAACATTAAAGGATATTAAAAAGGTGCAAACAAAGTCAGTACGAGATTTCGATTAGAGATTTAAGGATGTGATGGGTAGACTGACTTTCTAGATCTGCGATCAACATCATCAAGAATGGTTTATTGCAGGGCTTATACCACACATTTGAAGTCCATTAATACAACATAAGGTTGCATTGCATCTCGAGGCACTAGGAATTGCAATGAAATTGGAATCATCTCCTGTAGGATACATTGGAGGAATGACACAAGTTTAGACATAGTTGGATGCATTGACATTTCAACTAGAAGAACTTACAAAAGGGAAGGAGAAACAAGAACAAGTTTGGTGTACCAAGTCTAGGACTGAACTCCATCATAAGGATTAATGCCCAACATTCGCACAATATTTGGAAACTGGAGTGTCAAATCCATTACCAGGAGGAAGGTATTGTGATATATGTAAGAAATGAGGCCATCATCCCACTAGGTGTCCATTACTAAAGAAGTATCATAGTAGACCAAGGAACTTGGTTTGCAATTTCTTCAAGTCTGTGGGACATGAAGAGAAGGATTTTCGTGCCTTCGAATTGATGAACGAATTCACATAAGATATGTACACGATTCATGAGGATAGTATTGCAACAGAAGGGGGTGGTGCAAAATACAACAATCAAAGGGATTTCAATACAGGGAATAGAGGAAACTTTGGTAGAGGTCAAGGCATAGTAACTTTTGGTAGAGGAGGAAGAGGATTGATAATATGTTATAACTGTAATCAACCAGGAAACTTGTCCCACAAATGCCCAAATCCGTGTACAATTCAAAAATACTGCAGAGCACTGGATCATGAGACAAAATATTATCCTCAACTAGTTGCGAAATGGCAGGCCAAAGGTAACCAGAACCAAAATAAAAATTTGAATGTGTAGAAGATATCTGCCAAAAAACAGAATGAAGGACCAAGAATAGTAGTAGTTA
Source organism: Picea glauca (assembly GCA_000966675.3). Taxonomy (NCBI): domain Eukaryota; kingdom Viridiplantae; phylum Streptophyta; class Pinopsida; order Pinales; family Pinaceae; genus Picea; species Picea glauca. The sequence goes on from JZKD02S1674160.1 coordinate 74,322, forward strand.
TGCATGGAGGAGATAGAATATGAGATAATATGACAAATAGATGAAAGAAGAGTGAGAAATGGGTAAGGAAGTTAGGAGGTCCTATCCCATCCTTTGATCCTCAACAAGAAAGGGAGAAATATCAGAGAGAAATAAAAGAAGTATTGGGATAGGATTGGGTAGAATAACATCATCTATGCCTCATGTATAATATTGTGTTGTTCCAAAGAAACCAACTGGAAAGGTAAGAACACCATCTACAGTAGCGTGAAAACAAGAAAAGTGACCAGTAGAGACACTAGAGGTCAAGGAAGTAGCCGAAGCTTTGGCTTCTGCGTCATAATCAAGTTTTCACAGAGACTATCTATCACCGAGGATGGATAACGCGTCATTGATACATGTAACCTCCAATGGGAACTACCCATTGGGAAAAACACCCATTTTGTCTGGGCTAAGCCTTGAAGGAGAGATGCTCAGAAAGATTGTAGGTCTTAAATTTATGGATCATGATATTACCAATGAAAAGTATTCCCAGAGTTGGATAGGGAAAATTATTTGTGCAAAAGGAGCATACCAGGAAAAGGAGAAATCATGTTGGAGACACAAGAGTGGGCAATGGGGTTAGAGAAGGCAGGTATATTGAACTTGTTGGAGATTTCACATTTTGGGTGAAGTCTAGAGATAAATGCATGTGTGAATATGTTCCTCATCTGTGTCCATGGGGGGGGGAATTATGGCTTGATACCATAATATCGATCGATACTGCATTCATTGCACACATTCCACAAATCCCAAAGGCCAACGAGGACCTAACCATTTTATTTAACAAGGAAGGAGATTGAGCCCTTTTAGAGTTTGTGAAGGAAAAATTCCATACATTCATGGGAAGAAGGGGACTAGATGTCAAAAGCGTCAATGAAAAAAATGTTTGGATTGCAACATAGGTGTTGGACTATAAATTGTTTTGCAAGTGTAGGAAATATGAAATAGCAGTTGTAGAGAAATGTGTGGAATGGGTTCAAATGAACTGGGGCACCTTCTTGTTAAACTAGTTTTTATAGGATTGCATTGAAGCCCATGAAAAGGGCATGGAATTACATTATGCATGGTTTTTGATCTTGATTTTGATGATAGGGTGGAAGGAATCGAGTTACTATCAGTGCATGGGATCATCTAGCAGAGCAATTTTGTTGGGAGGCATGCCAACTTATGGCATACAAAGTGTTAAGAACCAAACATCAATATAGCATAGAAAAACATCAGGAAAAGTACTCAATGCCTTGAAAAAGAGATAATTTCAGATAATAAGCCTCTTCGAGCGAGCAACCTCCTTTTACCCCACTTAAATGTTCAAGTACAAGATGATTCAAGATGAAAATGTATCCTTGGTATATATAGGAGAATAGGAGGTATAATTACAACTAATGGCCTAAAGCCGACATAAATAAAATAACATTACTAATCTAATATGCCCCAATTAAGGGGTAATGAGCCAAT
>JZKD02S1674160.1:102581-113974 GCA_000966675.3 Picea glauca
AAGAATAAATAATGGAGGAAACCACAAGAAAAAAGAAAACAACAAAAAGTGCAAGAACAACTAGAAACACTCCAGTAGATGTTGGAGGCAATGCACATAACCAAAGAGGTCAGAACAAAGGCAATAAACTCCAGTATTCCAGTAAAGGAAGAAGACAATGTGCACCCATATTTGACTCAATTAAAAACTGGACACACTATACTACATATTGAGACAGATGCAATGGAAATTTCGATGGTTGAATTGCAACAATGGGTAAATGCACTAGGACATTTGAACCTAGTTATATCAAGGATTCAGAGAGAAATACTACATGATTTGCAGATAGGATTACTGCAAGAGATTAAGAATAGAGTATATGAAGCAAAGAAGGAGATAATGAAAATGATGGATGAAAAATATCAGTTACAACAATAGTATGAGGTTGTACTCCAAAAAAAGAAGGACATTGAAGGCCAAGTAGCATAGGTCATGAAGGACCAAACAGAGGTCAAAGAAAGGGTGAATAAATCCATTAAGGAAAAGGAGGAGGCTGAAGAGATAGTGCACAAAACACAAGAAGTTGTCCAAAAGGTATACAAGGCCATACCATAAGTCCCCATAGTGGTAGAAGATACTATGGAGTAACAAGTATTAAATACCGGTGAAGTCGTCAAGGGCTTCAGAATGCATATTGAGGACATACAATTATAGAGCATGCCAGGAACACCACCGGAAGTATGAGAAGGAAGGGAGAGAATGGCGATGAAAATCATTTCCAATATCAAGAAAGTAGAGGAAAACTATGCCAAAATCTACAAGGAGAGTGCAAAAATATGGGAAGAGTTAGCAGAAAATCCTAAGATGAAGTAGGTGGAAGCAAGATTAATAGAAGCACAAGAAAGAGTGCAACAAGCTTTGGATAAGAAAACTAATATTCCACCCATGGAACATATGAAAGTAATTTTTTCTCAGAAGTAGTCATACTTGGAAGTAGAGAAGCCAAGGGATCAAAAAAGGATCCTTCAATAGTGATTAGAACCACTACAAGAAGAAGTAGTGAGGATAATAGGGGAACTGGACACTGTGCATGGAAATTTCAAATAGGCATCCATTGAAGTAGAAGATAAATTGATAATCTTGACTGTGCAGGGGGGCAAGGAAATAGCAACAATAGAGGCCACGATAATCAAGGACATGAAGGTAGTGAAGGAAGCCTCCAAAAATTTCATTATAGCATGGAAGAGTAGGAAATAGGCCGGAGTGGCTCAAGACGATCCACATGTGAGTGTTGAGGGCCTATTGGACAAGCAGTTTTGGGATGTAATTTTGGTAAAAATCCTACAAAAAAATTGTGTAGCAGAGGTGTGCAAGAGAAGAAGGAAGATTAGGGAGTGTGCATATAAGGTGCATCCAGGAGAAAAATAAGTAGCAGAGGTGCATCCATAAGTAAATCACGTATTAAGAGAGAATAAAGTAGAATAAAGAAAAAAAAAAGAAGAAAGTAGAAAATAAATCTAGAGAAGAAAAGCAGGTGAAAAGTAAGGATGGAAACTCGATAGGATAAAGATGGAAGGACATGACAAAGTAGAAAAGAAAAAACAGACAAAGTTAAAAAGCATCATGCAGATGGAAAAGAAAGAGAAAGCAATCGAACAGTTAGTGAACTAAAGTTGTAATGAAATGTAATAGTGTTTTAATCCCTAAATCCTATGTATAAATATGTAATGGGTTGGGAGAATAGGGGTTTGTTTTTTGGGGTTCTCTATTTGGTTCCTCTCAACATATGGTTGGTTCTCAGGTTGTTTTTCTTGAATTTTCTATTCAGTTCTGTAAAGAGAGGAACTCATGTATGAATGTAAGGGATGATGAAGAGAGAGAGAGGCTTGCACTGCAAAGCAACTAGGATATTAAAAGGGAAGTATACCATGATACATATTTCTAAGCATAGTGTGCAAGCCTGAAGCACTTAACAAAATAATAATAAAGAAACCACCCATTGTGGATGTAGCCCAGAGTTGGGTGAGCCACGTTAAATCTTGTGTCATATTTATTTAATGTGATTATTTATTAGTTATGTTTGAATGCATAGTAGAATAGATGTTTCTTTTGTTTAATCATGACACAATATTCATAATTGTTACAACAATGAGTTTATGCAATAATCTGGAATAAAATTATAGAATGAATCTGAATCACGAAGTAGTTAATAAGGATCAAGGACATAATCACACACATAGAAATTATAAAGAAGAATGAATAAGATTGTAACCTCCCATTCCCTCATTGTTGCAAAAACCTGGTTCTCGCAGTCCCAATAGATACCTCGGGCGAGAGTTCATCTACGCAAGAAGGTGATGTCGAAAGGGTCAGTGTCTGGTGGGTTTTGTTGGTTAAAGATAACTGGACAAGCAGTTTTGGGATGTAGTTTTGGTAAAAATCCTAAGTATCGAAAAAGTTCTCAGCAGAGGTGCACAGGAGAAGAAGGAAGATTAGGGAGTGCACAACTAAGGCACATCTAGGAGGATAGTAAGAAGCATAGGAACATCCATAAGTAAAATGCATAGTAAGAGAGAATAAAGAAGAAGAAAGAATAAAAAGAGAAAAAAATAGAGAAGAAATCATGAGAAGAAAGAGGTAAAAAAAGAAGCATGACAATTTGACGGGATGAAAATGGAAGGGTGCACAAAAGTAGGAAGGAACAAATAGACAAAGTGAAAAAGAAGCATGCAGATGGAAAAGCAAGAAAAAAACGTTGAACATACAGTGAAATAAAGTTGTAATGCAATGTAATAGTGTTTTAAGCCTAAATCCTATGTATATATATGTAATGTGTTGGGAGAATAGGGGTTCGATGTTCAAGGTTCTCTATTTTTTCTTTGTTTGGTTCCTCTCAGCATATGGTTGCTTCTTGGGTTGTTGTTCCTGAATTGTTTGTTCGAGTTTGTAAAGAGAGGAACCCATGTTTGAATGTAAGGGATGATGAAGAGAGAGAGAGGCTTCCACTACAAAGTGGCTAGGCTAGTAGAAGAGAAAGATACCATGATACATCTTTGCAAGAGCAGTGCACGAGCCTAAAGCACTTAAATAAAGCATAATAAAGAAGCTATTCATTATGGGTGTAGCCCATAGTTAGGTGAACCATGTTAAATCTTATGTCGTATGTATTTTATGTGATTGCTTATGAGTGCTTCCTGGATGCATAGTAGAATAGACTTTTCTTATGTTTAATCATGATGCAATATTCATAATTGTTACAACAATGAGTTTATGTAGTAATCTGGAATAGAATGATAATATGAATATGAATCATGAAGTAGTTAATAAGGATCAAGGACATAATAACACGCATAGAAATTATAAAGAAGAATGAACAAGATGGTCACCTCCCATTCTCTTGCTACTGCAGAAACCTGGTTCTCATAGTCTCAATAGATAAATCGTGTGAGACTTCTGTTAGAATATAGAAGATGGTGGGCTCATTTTACCATTGATGATACCCATGTCACCCAACCATACGCTGAAGTCTTCCTCTGAGCGCCTTAACCTTGACTGAGAATTCCTCCAGAAGCAAACCTTAGGCTAGATAGCCAAACAAAGAGTAGCACACCTTTCCCCAAGGATAGCGCATCACAAAAGGATGATCAGATAGTCCAAACCCTAGCTAAGAGATATTCAAGCCAATACTGAGAACTAGCTATTGCTACAGCTACACCTGCAACTCTCCTCCACATGTGCACACCAAATGGGAACTACAGTACGCACCAAACTGGGAACTGCAATTTTGAGATGCTGTCAAATGAGAACTGGCACCCTGTATTTATAGTGGTTTTGGCAGTTTTGTTGGGGTTGACTTCTCCTTCTAGATATATGTCTATTCAGTATATTATTATTATTTTTGGCCGACTTCTTCTCTTGGAGGCTAATAGCCTAATATAAATTATCTTCTTGATCCGACAAGGCTTCTAGGGTTATTAGCCAACTCATTAGGGTTTCTCTTGCTTCCCAAAGTCTTCTATTCTCATCAAGTTCACACTTGGAGGTAAATACCTCCCGTAGCTACAATAATATTAACACTCCCTCCTAGCTAGAGAGGTATTTTATAGGTAATGGACTTGAGCACAAAAACATACCATTTACCCGATAGCATCAATATAGTCATCTAGACTATTTCATGACTAGATCATGAGCATCACCATCACCATCAGATGCATCAACTCTCGAAACCATACTTCATCTGAGTAATTAGATATGATGCTAGATAAGTCACTCTCACCATAGAGTGATATAAGAGGAGTAAAAGTTCTGAACTATTTTTCGTCTGGAAAATCTCTGTTCATCATCCATCTGAATGATCATTATCTCCAATAAACTGATGATAGTATTCAAGGCAATTTGAACAAGGATAGAGCACAACTATGTCTATTCATAGTAGTACATAACTACAATCCAGTGGTTCACTACCACATCAAGTAACACATAAGTACTTGATCAACAACGTATGGTTGCGAACAATGAAACATATTCACCGCAATAGTCCTCATATACTGTCATACAGTCTTCATAAAAAACATCTGATAACATCTTGCATCAAAACAATGTTATGATATAAATTGATTTTTCTAGGACAATCTTTCACTCACATATGTGAGCTCTAAAAGAATATCTACCATAGTAGTCTTCATCTACTGTCATATAATATTCATAACAAACATCTGATAGCAATCTACATAGAAACAATGTTATGATATAGATTGAATTATCTGGGCCAATATTTCACTCACATCTGTGAGCTCTGAAAGAATATATTCCTTATGAACAGTGGAACATATCCATCAGAGTAGTATATCTCTACTGTCTGGAGACAGATAGTCTCCATAAAAATCATATGATTCCATCCTGCATAGAAAAATATTGTTAATGATAAATTGAATCCTCTAGGCCAATCCTTCACTCACGTTTGTGAGATCTGAAAGAATATCTGTCCTCATTAGCAATGGGCTATCTACCCTATTCTTCACAAAAAAGGAAGAAGGATTGTCTCTGATTTCTGATCCTGGACCATTTCTCACCTTGGGCCATTCTTCCTACACTAATCAAAGTGCACCATGGACAAAATGTATAAACCCTAAGAAATGTTTGGACCATTCCCCACCCTAGGCCATTCCTCCTACACTAATTAAAGTGCACCCTAGAGAGAATGTATAAACCCTAAGGAATGACTGTCATTGATTGCTGAGCCTGGACTATTCCCCACCTTGGGCCATTCCTCCTACACTTATCAAAGTGCACCCTGTAGAGAATTTATAACCCTAAGGAATAATTGTTCGGACCATTCCCCACCTTGGGCCATTCCTCTGACACTAAACAAAGTGTAACCTGGAGAGAATGAGTCTGCCCTAAGGAATGTCTATCCTGCATCAACCTCCAAAATGAAATATTCTTCGAAACTTCTCACAACTATGAACTTCGAAAGACTGATTGCCCTATGAGGCAGACTGTTCTACTTGACCACTACTCAGAGTGACTGCCAAGAAGAATGACTGTCCTAGAACACTCTCCATGTTAACCAAAATGGAAATTCGTTGTCTATGAGACATCAAAAATCAGTCTGGCACCCATGTTAACTACAATGGGAAGTCACTTTCCGTCAGAAGTCTCAATCCACTCTCTGAACAGGAAAGCATCTGTCCAATCTAGACTATTTTTCAATTAATAAATAATATTTTCATTGCTCCCTCCTAACTGGAGATCTATTTAAATCACAAAAATAAATGTTTTTCAAGAATATTTTTCGTACCTTCTTCTAGCTTGGAGAATCTTCCCTTTTAGCTAAGGGAATTATTTCCACGATCCCTATCTTCTCTCAAAAATATGCAAACTTGATTCTGGATAGAGGTTTTGTTAGGATATTTGTTGTCTGCTTATCTGTGGAGATATGTTGGAGAAATCATTTTCTCCTTTCTGGATTTTATCATGGATAATTTAATTCTTGTACTTTAGTATGGAACACTTGTGAAGGCTTCATGTAGATCTGAACAATAGAGTATATCATAGTTGGAGAACTAGAACATATCCATGTGGCACTTCTTTTGTCATCATGAGATCTGATCTTCTGAGTAGTCATCTTGATGTTATAGGAAATCTTCACCACGCTTCTGCTGTGCACTAGAGGTTCTTCACCAAGTTGTCTTCTTCTTATCTTCATACAAGAGTCTCTTTCTGGTATACCTCAAAGTCTTGAGATTGCTCTTCATATGCTCTTTATTCAATTTCTCTGAAGAACATACTTTGCATTTATCTGATGTAGAATTCCAACTCATGGATGTTGCGGATGATATAATGACTCATGCAGAGATATGCCTGGCTTACTGGAACAAGTAATCATCATAGTCTTCTCTCTCCATCTGAGAGAACCCCTGGTTCTAGATCTCGCAATTCTTTCATTCATAAGTCTTCCATATGCTGTTCTTCATCACAACTTTCAGTTCTTCTGCTTGATTTCTTTTAGTGAGTTCATATCAGGCTAGTAATCTCGTGCTTCTTTGATACAATGACTGGTTGTTCTGGTTTCCTTTTCTTTCTTGGAATCTTCATGTTTTTCTTTTACTTTTGGGTCCATGGAGATTCTTATAGATTCCATGCCCTAGAGATTCCACTTCTTCCTTTCATCATAGGATCACGAATCTAGATGGACAACCAAGAATTCTTTAAGGCTTATGAGGAAGTCTTCTTCTGCTGCTGAACTAAACACGTACTGTCTTTTCATGGATGCTACTATGGATATATATTTTTATCATCTTCAATGGATCATAGTATTAGCTCCCTCCTAATCCTTGCTTCATGTAAGAGTGCATATAATTGGATCCCTTCGTCTGATAGAGTTCATACTTCCATCTGCATTCTTATTGTCTTCTGCAATATATAATTGGCTCTCTCTATCTAACAGAGTCCACGCTTCCATCTTAGTTGTCGTCATAAGTCTTTCTCCAATTCCTCTTGATGTCTAACTTCTAAGTCTCGTCATGATTCATTCGGCTTATCTTGTAGTAGCTTCCACATGATTTGTAGTTCATCCTTTCATGAGTATTATCTAATGATATTCATTCTTATCTTGTGGTTCTTCCATGGGTATATTTCTTCTTGGAACACATTATGTCTAAAGACGATGCAAACAAGATATGTACAAGAAATAAGAAGAGTGTTGTTACCTTTTAGTAGAAGAAGTCTCTTCCATCCTGCTTAGTCTTCTTTGTCGGTTCCTTTTCTTCGACAATCAATGTTTCATGTTTCTCCTTCCTTTTCTTTAGCTCAGGACACTAATTTTTGTAGTGACTGTACTTTTGACAGTTGAAGCATTGTATTTCTGAAATATCTTTTCTTTGTTTTGGCTTCCTTCTTGAATCACACTTTCTTTTGTCCCTGAAGTTCTTGAATCTTGTTGTGAAGGCTTGATCATCATGCTTCTTTCGAGGTTTCTCTTTTGCATTGATCCTTGATTCTTCTTGAGAACAACAAATCCAAATTTCTTCAAATGTCGTGTACTCCTTCCTTGTGTTCATGCTTGTGGCAAATGCATCCCATGTCTTGGGAAGGCCATTGAGTACTATGTTCACCAATTAATTTTATGAAGTGATCTCTTCAATGGATTGCAGTTGATCTCTTAACTAGGATATCCTTACAAAGTATGATGTTATGTTGTCGTCACCATTCTTCTTCATGTCACAGAGCTCATTATTCAGACTCATAACTTGTCCAATGTTTCTGACTAAGAAGATATTTGCTAGGACATCGTACATATTCTTTGATGAGTCAAGATGGGAGATGTAGGGTATCAAGTGGTCTTTTATGGAATCCACTATGATACTCATGGCATTGATTTCAACATCTTTGAACTTATCCATAGCCGCGACATTCTACGATTCCTTCTCTTCTCCTTCTTCAAACTCTGGCTTCACGATCTTTCCTTTCACAATATCTAGTACTTTATTCTTAGCAAGGATGAGTTCAATCCTTGTCTTCCATGCTCTGAAGTTAGAGGCTCCATCTAACTTGTTCTCAGACTTCATAGAGTTCATCATGGTTGCTTGACTTGGTCAAACCCTAGATTTGACCAAAAATCCAAACTTCACGTCTTGGCCTTCTGAGAGTACCAGGAGATGTGTTGGGCTAGGGCGCACTGATATATCCAGATATTAGGTCAATATTGTCACTTAAGGTGCCTCGACAAGAGGTTTAGGGTTTCTACAACTACTTCTGCTAGTAACCCTAGCTGCAGTGCTTTTGGAAACTGCTCCTGCTAGTAACCCTAACGATAGTTCCTCAACGAGCTCAATGTCTAGAGGTTATGTTTCCTTCTATCATTTTAGGCTGACTGAAGGGGTGTGGGCCCATAACCTATTATAATATAGAAGATAGTGTGCTTGTTTTACCATTGACGATACCCTCGTCACCCAACCATAGGCCGAAGCCTCCCTCCAAGCACCTTAACCTTGACTGAGAATTCCTCCGGAAGAAAACCCTAGGCTAGATAGCCAAACAAAGAGTAGCGCACCTTTCCCCAAGGATAGCACATCACAAAAAGATGATCAGATAGTCCAAACTCTAGCCAAGAGATATTCAAGCCAATATTGAGAACTAGCTACTGCTGCAGCTGCACCTACAACTCTCCTCCACATGTGTGCGCCAACTGGGAAATGCAGTGTGCACCAAACTGGGAATTACAATTTTGAGATGCTGTCAAATGAGAACTGGTGCCCTGTGTTTATAGTGGTTCTGCCAGTTTTGTTGGGGTCGACTTCTCCTTCTAGATATATGTTTGTTCAGTATATTATTATTATTTTTGGCCGACTTCTTCTCTTGGAGGCTAATAGCCTAATATAAATTATCTTCTTGAGCCGATGAGGCTTCTAGGGTTATTAGCTAACTCATTAGGGTTTCTCTTGCTTCCCGGAGTCTTCTATTATCGTCAGGTTCACACGTGGAGGTAAATACCTCCCGCAACTACCATAATATTAAAAACTTCATCTACGCAAGTAGGTGATGTCGAAAGGCCCGATGTCTAGTGGGTTTGGTTGGTTAAATATAACTTGAACCTAAGGTATTACATACTACATGCAACGCCATTAAAATCAAACATAGAAAATTTTATTTCAAGCATTGTAGCTAGATTTGTAATGGTAAATCTCGATTGCAAAGTAAAAATAAGGGTCCTAAATGGTGTTTCTTTTCACTAAGGGTTTTGGTGTGAAAATAAAAGCTAACTAAGGTTGTGTAACAACAATTATATGGCAGCCAATGGCTATATAAAACATTAATGAACTAAATGCAATGGAGCCAAGATCAATATCCTACCATATATGCTTCCTTTTGTTCATTTTTTAATGGACTTTCAATTTTATGCAAACAGAAGAAAGAAACTAAGGGATGGGGTAATTATTGAGAGGGAAAGTTATATCCTATTTGTAGTAGAAAATAGGGAGCCAAGCCCTCACAAAATCACTCGAGGTAAAGTTACTAAAACCCCTTATGGGTTTGGTCATCAATCCCAAGGGTTGATGTAGTTTTTAAACCAATCAATAAAATAAGTAAATAAAGGGAAAAAAAAACCCTAAACAACACCTACAACAAACAAATGAAGCAATAAAAGCAATGACAAATTTAAAAATTGACCAAAGTGAAAAATAATTGGGAAAGTGTGTTGGTCAATGGCGGAAAATGACCAAAAATGTGTGTTGGACTACGGAATAAATATAGCCAAAATTTACATTAGCCTATGGCAGAAAAATGGCCAAAACATGCATTGGCCTGTGGCAGAAAAAGGGACAAAATATGCATTGGTATGTGGAAGAAAAGTGGCCAAAATCTGTGTTGGCTTATGGTAGAAAAAGGGCCAAAAAGTGCATTGGGTCCATAAGGTGGATCTAAATCTATGTACTCATATTCGAGGGTACCTACCTATAAGTTAACCACTTGTCTCCCTCCATTTCAAGTCGATGAGAATCTAGTACATGGGGTGGGCCGGTGGAATAAAATATCAACTTTCTGATTCAGACTTGATTTGGAACCATTTCTTTAGGTGGGAATGGTAGTTTTTTCTTTTGAACTTCAATATGGACCTAGTGAATCTTGTATCGATGGGAAATTTAAACACCTATATTTACTTCTTCTTGTTCTAATGAAAACACTTTTCTTATTGAAATGTCGTTGTAGTTGTACAAAAGTTGTATCCCAATATGTATTCACTAGTGAATCCAAAAGACAGGTAGGTCAAGACCTTATGTTCTGTGAAACCAGTTGGACCAGTGGATTTATGATTTTCAACTCCTACTTTGAGATATTATTTCCTGAGTGGATTTCTGGCAACTGTAACCTGCAAAAGTGAACATAAATCTACAAGAAGGTAAAAACCTTTAAAAACTCATGAAAACCAAATAAAATATGGAAGAAAAAACTTTTACCACACACCCACAACCAAGGATCATGAGCATATCCAATATCCCTAGTGGAGTCACCATTCTATTGTAGCAAATCTACAACAAGGGTGAACAAACTTACATCTCTAGAGGTTGTACTAGATCACACGCAAAAATGGGTAAAAAACATACAAAACCTATTTTTATAAATAGATCCACATTTGTTTAAATATTACTCTACCATGAAAGACATAAAACAAAGAATATATTGGCCAAAAAATGAAGTAGATGGATCCAAATAATGTGAATAAACTCCATAGCCAATGGAAAGAATAATACAATGACACATGTGGAAAAACCTATGAAGACAAGAATCCTCTAGTGGTCTCTCCGCGGCAAAGTTCTTGTTTCACGAGTGTGTGGCAATGAGCTACGCTTCTCATCTTAAACGTATTAAAGTAGTAATGGTGAAATTGGGCCAAAAGATGTCTGGAAATTCGTGCAACACTTCATTAATTTCAAGTGAGGATAACATGGAAATGGATGGGATCTCTTTATTGTTGGGACCACATATTGTACCTTTTTGCTCATACTTTTTGCCATTGTTATACCCTTCATCACCTGTATTTAGACTCATATTATCACTTCATCTGATCACCCCAAGGTATACAATGTCCTTTCTCATCACTATATGTTTAATTTGTTTTGCATAACACTTTACACTACTTTTGAACTTAACCATTGATTAGAAGTGCAGAAGTGTCCATATTTGCAGAATAGTATTTCAGACCGATGCTGAAACACAGAACTGCCCAAGCCGCTGTTGAGCTAATGCTGAAACACGGAAGCTGCTACACAGCCCAAGGACGTATATGCCGAAACAAGGAGCTGCTACACAGTCCGAGGATGCATATGCCGAAACACGAAGCAGCTACACGGTTCAAGAATGCAGATGCTGAAACATGGAGCTGCTACACAGTCCGAGGATGCATATGCCGA
>JZKD02S1674160.1:113984-128955 GCA_000966675.3 Picea glauca
CTTAATTTAAACTATAAAGAATTGCAATAGGGAGACCTCTTTCCTGTGATACAATTCAGAGCTTCAGTTCATTTCCGCAAGTAGATAGAATGATTTCTTTACTACAACACTAAGTGCTTTTGGAATTGAGCATATATAGTGCGCAACTATGTTTGAAATAAAAGACTTCCCTGGGTTGATAATTTATGTTTCACTTGGTTGTTTGAAATTAATTAAGCAATTATAGTGACCAACATTTATTTTATAGGAAAAATGGTGGTTATCCGTGATAGGGTCAAAATAATAAAATATATTATTTGACCAAATCAATTCTAACCATTATTTTGAATTTCTCCTTTTATTTAAATAAAATAAAGAGAGGAAAATCATACAAGGGGTTTTGACTTTAATTAAGTGGAAGTAACATTAGGAAAAGTGTTTTCCTAGGTTATTTGAGGAAAAATGATGTGAAAGTGGGTGTGGACATGGGATATGTGTGCTATGAATGGTGTAATTTAGTCAGGCTTATCCTTTTACGCTAGGTGAGCAATTTTATGGAGATAACAGGGCATGGAAGAGGAGATGGAATCCTTTTTGTATAATCAGACTTGGGACTTGGTTCAGTTTCTTGCATGTAAAATAACATTGTATAATAAATGGGTTTACAGGTTGCAGGAAGAAGATGGTGGAAATACGAGGTACGAGGCCAGACTCGTTGTAAAGGGGTTTGCATAGAAGAAAGGTATAGATTTTGATGAAATATTTTCTCTTGTTGTTAAAATGACTTCAATTAGAACTATTTTAATTCTAGTGTTAGTAGAATATTTGCATCTTAAATAGTTAGATGTAAAGATGAATTTTCTCCATGGGGATTCAGAGGAAGATATTTATACGCAGTAGCCATAGAGGTATGAGGTAAAATACAATAATAAATTAGTATGTAGGTTGAAGAAGAGATTGTATGGAATAAAGCAAGCTCCAAGGCAAGGGTATTTTAAGTTTGAAAGGTTGATGACAAAATAAGGTTATATTGTATATAATTATAATCAATGTGTTTATTTTAAGAAACTAGATAACAATAGTTATATTATCTTGTTATTGTATGTAGATGACATGCTTGTTACCGAGTCTAACATGTTGGATATAAATGTTCTCAAAATAAAATTAGCTAATTCATTTGCGATGAAGGATTTGGGTGCTGTAAAACAAATCCTTGGTATGAGAATAACAAAAGAAAGGAAAAAATCACAAATTAACATTGTCTCAAGGTGAGTACATGGAAAGTGTTGTAAATATTTAAAATGTAGGATGAAAATAGTAAGTACACCTTTGTCCAACCATTTCAAACTGAATAAGAATATTTTCCCCTAGACACAAGAGTAAATAGACTACATGTCCAAGGTTCCATACTCATTGGTAGTGGGTCGCTTGATGTATGCGATGATGTGCACATAACCATATATTGCACATGCAGTGGGAGTTGTGATCGGGTATATGAACAATTTAGGTAAAGAGAATTGGAAGGAAGTGAAATGGATTGTCAGGTACTTGAGAGGTACTACTACTCATGCATTATGTTTTGGAATTTCAAACACTATTCTACAGGAATATGTTGATTCATATATGGAAGGTGATATAGATAGGAGGAGGATCACCATAATGTACATTTTTACTATAGGTGGAACATCATTAATTTGGATTTCAAAATTGCAAAATGTTTTTTCACTTTCAACAATGGAAGCAAAGTATGTCGCTACTACAGAGGCTAGTGAAGAGACAATTTAGTTGCAGAGGTGTATGTAGTAATTGTGAAAGAAGAAGGAAAATGAAAGGTTGTATGGTGACAACCAAAAGCCATTCATATTGTAAAGAAATCAACCTTCCATTCTAGGACTAAAGATATACAAATTAGGTGTATTAATTCATGATTAGTTGCAAGGAGATCAAATATATATAGAAACCTAAAGAATAACAATAATCATAGAAATTTGTAAGAAAGAAAAAAAGAAGAGAAGATTAAATATTGAAGTACACAAGAAATACTTTATTATCATTAACCCACAATGTGAGTATATATAATAAATTTTAACCCTAAAAGAGGAAATTTGAATTTACATAATGCATAGTGCACGATAACCTAGTTAGACTTAACTTATATCTTGAATTCCTTCGGAGCTACTTCAACCTAGATATGATAGAATAGTCACTAGTTACATGTAACACCTATTCTCCTCACTTATTAGCATAGATTGAACTTGTAAATTAGATCTAGTGGATAAATACATTGTAATTTATCCTTTAGTTTCTCATTGATCTATGTCATATCAGTGAGAGGGCTCACCTATCCATAGGATATTTTCCTCTACAACAAGGAGGCTAATCGCTACACTTTCAAAGGAATCCCATTTGGTTATTTAGAGATCATAATCTCCCACTATATAGAAAATATTATTAAAAAAAGGAATTCGGGAATTGTGGCTTAAATCCATACCATTCAATCCTTTGAGAAACCTTATCAACCCATCCATTCTCACATGCAGTTAGTATTGGATAAACACCAATCCATCTTTTAAACTCCCCAAGACCTACCACCCTTTAGAGGTGAGCATGATCATTATATTTCTCTCATACTAGGTATCCTCCCACCCAATATATGACCATATTTCCATCCATTTTCCCCAAAAAATGAAACCAAAAAGATAGTTCAGGAGTTACTATCCATTGGTGTCATCTTCCCTAGTACTATCCCTTATTCTTCATCCATCATCATTCTCCTAAATAAAAAAGGAACTTCGAACATGTGTCCTAAATTTCAATCTCTAAAAAAAATAATAGTCAAGGATAAGTTTCCCATTCCCATCATTGAAGACATTTTGAATGAGCTAAAAGGTGCTCAATTCTTCACAAAACTTGATATCCACTTAGGCTACCACCAAGTTCAGATGAAATCAAATATTCCCAAAACCAAGTTTGTTCTGGATCTGGGGTGACACTGATACCAATATTTACTTGGTTCTATGCCAATTGACAAGGTCAGATTTAGGATCGTTTTAATTGAACTTGATTGAACTAAAGGTTAAATTGAACTACATATGAATACTTTAATCCAAATTGAATATAAATTGGTGAAATATGTTGTGTTAGAAAAAACAAGATCATGGAGCAATATAATAAAACAAATGAGGAAATAAAACACATAAGATACACAATACAATAGAGACACATATATACTTGGTTCATTCAGTGTGGGCTACGTCCACTAGAGAAATTTCCATGTCCTTCCTTTTTATTATCCAACAAAATAAAGGGATATAACCTATATCACACCCACTATAACTTCCTCTTCTTTCTCTCACAATCTCCTCTCTCAGAATACAATATTCAAAATAATACACAATCATAATACAATTCCATCATGAAAATAGGGTTTCCTTCTGGGGAAAAATACTCTAACATAGTTTCCACCATCAGATTTGTGACCTTATAATGAATGGTCCAGATTGACTAGATAATTACAATATTTTACAAGGAAATTGTTCCCAAAATTTCACTTCGAGGGTGTTTCCCTCGAATCCCCTGCTATGGGGGGTGGCTTCATTAATTTTTTCCACCCCCTCCACGGGGGGTGGCTCCATTAATTTTTTCCACCCCCTTAGACCCCCCTGATGACAATAGGGGGGGGGGGGGGAATGCCCCCCCCACCCCCTGTTAGGAAATGGGATCCAAGCATGACTAAAACAAACCTTTGAATTAGGAAGATAATCAAGAACCAAAACCAACAGTCTCCCACTTGGAGACTGATAAAAAAATTTCGTTGATGTTGTACCTGCTGGAATATGATCCATCTTGGACCTGGAAAATTTATCATCTTCACTTTCATGCTTGAAGACCAACTAAAATTGAGAAGAATCTCAATTTATCCCTGGTTACTAACTTTGTTAACATGTATGCGGGATTTTGGCTAGTATGTATCTTTTCCAACTTCAAATGTCCATATTCCAAGAGGGATTTTATGAAATGGTACCTGAGATGTATATGATTAGTATTGGAATAGAAGGATGAGTTCTTTGCAAGATGAATGACACTCTCACTTTCATAGTACAATGTGATATTGTCCTTCTTATTTCCCAATTCCTCCATAAACCTATGTAACCAAATCATATCTTTACTAACCTTTGTAGCAACAACATACTATGCTTTTGTTGTTGACAATGAAACAACCTTTTGCAGTTTTGAAATCCAACTTACTGTTGTTCCACCTATAGTAAAAACATACCCTATGGTGCTCCTTCTATATTTATCACCTGCCATATTTGAATCAACATATCCCTGTAGAATATAATGTATGAACCTCCAAAACATAATGCATGAGTAGCACTACCTCTCAAATACATGAGAATTCACTTTATTTCCTCCCAATGTTCTTTACCTAGATTTTTCATATACCTTCTCACAACTCCCATTGCATGTGCAATATCTAGTCTTGTACAAACCATCGCATGCATCAAGCTGTCAATTGTTGATGAATAAGGGACCCTGGACATGTATTTTATCTCCTCCTTTGTCTTGGGAAACATTTCCTTAGTTAATTTGAAATCGCTGGCTAAAGGTGTACTAACTAGTTTTTCATTCTACATTCTAAACCTCTCTAACACATTCTCTATGTACTCACCCTGAGAAAATGTCAATTTGCGATTTTTCCTGTCTCTTGTTATTCTCATACAAAGGATTTTATTTGCAACACCCAAATCCTTCATCAAAAATGAATTAGATAATTTCTTCTTGAGAACCTTTATATCCTGCATATTAGACTCTTCAACAAGCATTCCATCTACATACAATAGAAAATTAGTATAGCTTCCATTTTATAACCTTTAAAAATAAACATAGTGATCAAAATGACATCTACTATAACCTTGTTCTATCATAAACCTGCCAAACTTAAAATACCACTTCCTTGGAGATTTCTTTAGGCCATACAATGTCTCCTTCAATATGCATACCAAATTCTTCTTCACTTTGACCTCATACCCCTATGGCTGCTACATATAAATTTCTTCATCCAAATCCCCATGGAGAAAAGTTGTTCTTACATCTAACTGTTCAAGATGAAAATATTCTACTGCCACAAGACTTAAAATAGTCCTAATTGAATTCATTTTAACAACATGAGAGTATATTTCATCAAAACATATACCTTTCTTTTGTGCAAACCCCTTTACAACAAGTCTATCCTTGCACCATTGTTTTCCTCCATCTTCTTCCTTCAACCTATCAACCAATTTATTCTACAATGCTCTTTTTCCTGTAGGTAACTAAACCAAATCCCAAGTCTGGTTATTTACCAAAGAATCCATTTCCTCTTTCATGTCTTTCTCCCACTTCTTTCTATTTTATACCTACATTTCCTCTTCATAACTTTCTGGGTCACCAGAATCAGTCAAGAATAAATAATACAATGAAGGAGAGTATCATTCAAGGGGTCTACTTAACCTAGAATATCTTTTAACAATACTTGTTGGAGTTTGAGGTACCTATTACTCATGTTGTTGTACTTTTTATTTTATTTTCTAGTACCTTTGGAATTTATTTTTCAGTGATCTCATTAAGTACTGTGTATTCTAGTTTTTCTTTTTCTTGCTTCTTTCATGCAAATGATCTTTGTACATGACCTTATCATTGAATATGCCATATCTACTCCTAATGATTTTGCGATTTTTATAATACCATAAGAGATAACCAAAATCATTAACATTGTATCTAATAAAGGTACACTTATTATATTTTCCCTCAAGCATTGTTCTATTTTCTTTATCAATATGGACAAATGATTCACAACTGAAAGTATTCAAAAAATAATAGTTTACCTTTTTACCTTTCCATTTCTCCTATGGATTTCCACCATACAAAGAGATTGAAGGTCCTTTGTTTATTAAGTAAAAAACAATATCTACAACATCTGCCCAGAACTGTAAGGGAAACCCAACATGCAATCTCATACTCCTTGAACGCTCCATGTTTGTCCGGTTCATCCTTTCGGACACACCATTTTCGTGTGGTGTTCCTGGAACTATTTTCTCTCTACGAATCCCATTGTATGAACAATAATCATCAAAATACTTGTTGCAATATTCACCTCCCTTGTCTGATCTGAGACACTTCAACATTTCTCCTATATTATTCTCAACCAAATCTTTCCATTTCTTAAAAGTATCAAAAACATCATATTTTTTTTTGAATGCAATAAACCCAAGTTTTTCTAGTTGCATAATCAATAAAAGTAACATAATAACAAGATCCACCAAGACATGATACCTAAGCTATTCCCCATACATTTGTATGAAAAATATCTAACATTTCACTCTTGTTTTCTTTCCCAACTCTAAGAAATATGACTCTCTTATGTTTTCCATAAATGCAACGTTGATAGAAATCCAAATAAATTTGTTTAATATCCCACAAAAAAATTATTTTGTGAAGTATATGCATCCCCTTCTCACTCATATGTCCAAGCCTATGATTCCAAAATGTTGTATGCACTCCTGTAGAAGACAAAGAGATAGAATATTCAATATTACCAGTACATAA
Source organism: Picea glauca (assembly GCA_000966675.3). NCBI lineage: Eukaryota > Viridiplantae > Streptophyta > Pinopsida > Pinales > Pinaceae > Picea > Picea glauca. The sequence goes on from JZKD02S1674160.1 coordinate 120,552, forward strand.
ATACAATGTACCTACCTTCTCTCCTTTTTCTATCACCAATGATCCTTTGGTGACCTTCCGTGCTTTATATGTAAATATACATATACAACCTTCACTTTCCAACAACTAGGTTGAAATTGTATTTTTCCTTAGATCTAGAAAATATCCTACCTCTTTCAACAACCATTGGTTTCCATTCTTTTGATTTATTTGTACCTTATCCATTCGAACAATTTTTCATGGCGCATCATCACCCAAATGAACTTGTCCAAAATCACCTTGAACATAATCTAGAAAATGTTTCCTATGGGGTGTGGCATGGAATGAAGCCCCTAAATCTACAACCCAAAAATAAGAAATATTCTTTTTCCTTCATGGCCGTCGACTTCTTTGCTATTTTGTCCAATGGTAGGAATAGATCCTTCTAATATGAATAATCTTCCGTCTGCAACTTCCATAAATGGCATAGTTTTGGCCGTTAAATTTCTCGATCCCAAACTTTCCATCTTCTACCATTGCTCCCACTCAAACCAGGAACCGTGTTTTCCTGCAAGTTACCTTTCGCTCTGATACCAGTTGTTAGAAAACCAGGATCACAGAGAAATAAAATGAAACAAATTTGAAAATAAAAAAAAGAAGATACACAATACAATAGAGACACATATATACGAGGTTCACCTACTATGGCTACATCCACTAGAGAAATTTCCAGGTCCTTCCTTTTTATTATCCAACAAAATGAAGGGATATAACCTACAGCAGACGTGTTGTAACTTCCTCTTCTTTCTCTCATAGTCTCCTCTCTCAGAATACAATATTCGCAATAATACACAAACACAATACAATTCCCTCATGAAAATAGGGTTTCCTTCTAGGGAAAAAAAACCCTAACATAACTTCTACGATCAAATTTGCGAGCTTGTAATGAATGTTTCAGATTGACTAGGAAATTGCAATATTTTACAAGGAAAATTTTCCCAAAATTTCTCTTCGGGGGTGCTACCCTAAAATCCTTTGCCAGGGGGGCTCCATTAATTTTTGCCCCCCTTTGGACCGCCCTCATGAGAATAGTGGGGGGAAATCCCCCCCACACACCCCCATCAGAAAATGGGATCCAAGCATGACTGAAGAAAACCTTTGAATCATGAAGATAATCAATCTCCACAACCAACATGTTGTTTGTCTCATAATCCATTACTTAATGCATTTAATAAAAAACAATTTTGGATGTAAAGCATGCATAAGGAAACATGAGATTAAAGGACAACAAATGACAAGAGATCACCATTGATAACGGAGTTCACCAATATGGCTACATCTTCGAATCCACTTGGAATATAAATCATTGTCATTTCTTCTCCCAATGTGGGATCGATTCTCCTTTGCACAAGGGATACATTCTCCCATGGAGGGGTATAGTTCTCCCAAAAGGGGTTTACATACAAAACAGAAAAATGAGTGCTTATTTCTCTCCTAAAATATCTCTCCAAAGAGTGTCCAAAGGGCCTCCACAATGGCCTCCCAAAATCTTCCCAAAATGGTCTCCTACATGCCTCCTAAATGACTCCCCCAATTTCTCAAATGAGGAGCTTAAATAATTTTTCCTAGCTCAATAATCCAAAAAGAGAAGATCCATAGGAATAGGATCTAAGAACAAAAGTGATGAAAAGTCCAAATGAGACCCTTAACTTCCTCCTTAAGACTTGTAATCCACTTGTAATAGAGTGAAGAAGAGTCCAAATCAATTAATGAGACCCTTAACTTCCTTCTTAAGACTAGGAAACCAATTTCCTCTTAAAATTGGGAAACTAATTTGTGAGTTGGATTCTCACAACTGATTTCCTGTTTTTACAATTAAATGAATAATACATGAGATTTCCCAACTCACTTCGAGTATTAATCATTTATTACAATTAAATAATTCATGATTAATTAATTATTCTTTGCCACTTATCATTAATTAGCATTTTGATGAATTTTTCTCCATGGTGTGAAAAGTTAATGATTTTTCTCCATGGTTGTTATTGGACAAATCGGTGAATGCAGACATAAACTGATCTCCCTAGATCCACCTAGATCTAGAACAAAATGAGACAGGACATGGTGTTTTCCCTAAGTTTATTCATTGAATTTATGACCAAAGAAGAGATGAGTTACATACCTTTGAATATCGCTTCCTTATGTCTTTGTTGTCCCTGTTTCACTCCGGTGCTCTTGTGCTATTGATCCTACAATGAAACACAAGCCAACCAAAGTGAAAGAAACAATAATATGTTCAATGAAAACTTATACATGTGATCAAGGAGTCATGTAATAAAAAGAGAATGATTTTATGGGAAATAAACATGCCACCATATTATATTAAGTAAAAGAAGAAGATACAACCAAACCGCCTTGATGTTGCAAGGTTCCCTTTTAGTGGCCCTTTGCTCCAACACACACACTTGGTTGAAAATTTCATGAAGATGACCCACAATAGCTTGATGAAACAATGGATATATCAATCATCAGTTGAAATAGAGTTCCTCAAACAATCTTCATCCTATTCCTTCATAAATTCCTTACTTGATCTTGCTTTCTTTTTTCTTAACCTTTTCTATGAGAAATACATCATTATATAGGAGAAGGATAGATGGTTAAAGAGATTAAGATAATCCCACCAAATCAAAGAAGCCAGTAGGATCACAACCATACATATGCCACCTCATATTCTAGAAGATTCCCTTCTATAACCTTTGTGAACTTCGTCCCTTTTCTTAGTCTTAAAACGTCGTCGCACCCTGTCTATAGAGCAGCCTATGGATATTCTACAAGCCAGGTTAAGGACAACATACAAAAATAAGGCATTTCCGCACTGTGTATTGCTCTTATCCTGCAAAGTCCTTCTAAAAACAAGTTTTGTAGAGAGAGAAACTAGTTAATTTTCTCATGCAAAAGATCCTTTTGGGAGCCTGAACACATGCTTGTAGAAACATCACTAGAGTAACCAAAATAATGTGTAACATAATGCCCCCCAAAGTATGAGGTTGGAACTCATGGCAACCAAAATACTTTGTAAAATGTGTGTGTGTGTCGAGAACAATGACCACACCAATCGGGAACCTGCAAACAACCAAGCATCCGCACAATATTATACCATTTCTAAGGTAGGAATTCCCATGCTCAGACTATAAGTGACTTAAATCATGAATGTCATTCATGACCACCAATCATACACTGTGGATCCATATCATCGATATTCTACATAGCCACCAGGAATACACTGTGGATCTATGTTCTAGAAAACTTAAAACTGAACATAGCCATGAGACATACAAAGTGGATCTATGCATCAATACAAATAATAAATACTCCATCACAACATGGACCAAAATGGTGATATCCAGGGTCTTCAACCCTGTCATCCATAAGAACGAATCTAGCCATGCGATTGCAGGTGTTGAAGTCGAACATGGTAGAAACCACTTGATTACCGATCATTGATGAAAACCATTAACAAGTGCAAGTGAAAATCACCATTTATGTCAATGACTCCCAAGGTAATTCAGTACAATCCAATGAAAGAAAATAAATGAGTTGAAGTTGAGCACTTGATAGAATCTCTCAATCAGGGGTCAATGATGTGAACCCACTGTCGAAAGGGAAGAAACCTACCATTGAGGCATGCAGGCTCTAAGGTACTAAATGATATCTAATTCTTGTTCCTGGATGAGAGTTGAAGTCGACAGGAAAAGACTCATCACAAGAGGGCCTTGATGTATCCCCCATCAATGACGTGAAATAAGTAATAGGTTTATGGTAGATCAAAGTATGAAAATGATTTGAAATTGACACAGGAAAGGCCGACATGGTAGGAATTGATAATTGTGGATGGCTGACTCGATAGAGGTCTTGTGCAAGGTTGGACTTCTCTTGAACATATGAATGAAATGAAAATGGTATTGGAAGTATTGACTCAAAGATGACCCAAGATATGAACTTGCAGAAGGTCAAATGAGAGACAAATAGATTTCCCAACCTAGATTTAATGATGAAGGGGGTGTCATGTTCAAGAGAGACTATTACTTCCACTAACACAAATATAAAGACACATTTCTTTCCCAAATTCCCCCCCACCATTTTTGGCGAGTACCTCTTTATTTTTACGCAAGATTGAGGAGGATAACATATGATTGTTGATGTAAGCTCATCCTTCAGATGAGTCCATCAAAGTATGTTTAATGAACCCTAAGAAGGAGTGGTTCGATCCCATATGGATCTTTCGATGCTTGTTTAACGAGTCCAAAGAGAGAAAAATCGGGGATTTTTCATATTTAGAGAGTCTGAAAAACACTTAAAGAGAACTCTCTCAGTTCCTTTTTCATTAATTAGTTTAATGAGACCAAAAAAGTGATAAAATATTGCCCATCAAACATTTTATTCAAAAACTTTTACGAGTGTGAAAATAACAAGGTCTCTCAACAATATTTTCATTTTTACATAGCGTGAAAAGAGATTAAAGGATACACCATGAGTTTCACTTTTCGTGTTACCATGACGAGTATGAAAAGAAAACAAAAGTATACTCAATTGCGTTCTCATTGATTTACGAGAGCGGGAACGAACAAAGACCAAGCTCGAGATTTTTCCTAAAAAACAAAAAAAGTATTTGTACATGTAAAAACAAATTAATAAAAGTATTTGTATTTCATCGTTCAGGCTCCAAGATCATTCATCTTAGAAAAAATAAAACACTCACAATACCATTAGAACATTAGATTTTAGGTAAAAATGAATAAAATAATATAAAAATTCAATAGAAAAAGTAAAATGTGAATAAATATAGGTGAAAACCCATTTTTACCATTTTCATTGTCATTTTACCCAAAAATTATCCCCAAAACCCCTTTTTCCCTCAAAATTCCTCTGTCGATTACGGGAGATACGGGTGACCATTCAACGAATGAATTCCACTAGAAAGGTAATCTCCTAGTCCTTTGTCTTTTCCATGGATTAATTTTCTTTTTCACTGGTTAAAAAATAGTGTTTTAGTCATTTTTTAGGCCGATAGGTGCACAGAGGGGCTTCCGTAGGTGGCATATATTGGGCCCTGCAGAAACCATACGTTTCTACAGGTGGCCTTTGATTCACTTGCGGAAGTTCTTCACTGTACATAAAGCTTCACCTACGGCGGGCGAAAATCAAAATTTCTTTAGATGTGTTTAACCAATAAAAATTTCCAAGGAAGTTAAAAAGGGTGTTGACTTCTCCCTATGGCTCTTATGCAGTTTTTCAACTATCAAATGTTGGAGTGGAGGGAGAGAGAACACGAGAATGATGATCTCATTGTCAGGAATGACTCGGGCACAATTAATTCCCTCTAGCAATGCGGGCTCTCGAAATTCTTCGAGATCCAGTGCATGAGGGCCCAACTGAGGTTTCTTGAGTACTTGCTCCACATGTGGGATGTGGATCAGCAGGTGTTCCATGTGGGAGTCCACACTCTCACCATATATATCGAAGATATCTATTTTTTGATGGGGCTATCACACTGTGGATCCCATGTGACTTTGATAGGTGGCAGAGGGGGCATTTTACCAATGAGTGAGTATGTCTATAGGTATTGTGATCCCGATGCTGAGAGACGTAAGGGAAAATTTTCCATTAGGGGTGTTTGATATTTACCCCTACAGACTATCCTATTCACTATCTCATGTATGGTGAGGAGTGCATCTCCTCAAATGGTGCTCCATATTTACTTCCAGTATGCAGTGGAGTGCATGGAGCCTCGGGTATTTAATTGGAGTGATGGGGTTCTTCGCAGTATGAAGAAACAACTGACAAAGTGAAAGAGAGGTGACCTAAAGAAATTTGGGTATGGATCCATTTTAGTGTCCTTCTTCCTCAAGAGGGTTCCTCATTTGCACTTACAGGTAGAGTGGGGCTTGTGGGCCCCACAGGATCCAAGGATGAAAATATGGTGTGACCTCATGGCTCGGCATGTGGAGAGGCCTAACATTAAATATAATTATGTTTTATTTGATTGGGTGAGGCCTCATCTACTGATGGCAGATGACTATGCCTATGCTGGTTTGGATTTCATAGGTGACCCAGACTTGTTTCTACCCAAGGGTTCTCAATGGGGGAACTTAGGTAAGAAGCACATTTTTTATTTTTATAATGTTTTTGTAAATTTTGAAATATGAAATGTTTTTTTATGTTTTTAATCCAAGGAATAATAAAAAACACTTGAAAATGTAAATGTAGGACCGCACCGACCTCCAGGTACATTTCCCATTCAAAGACGAGGGGAAGCAACCAAGGTAGCAGGATGGGATGTTGGTGACTATGAAGAGATCAAGTAGAACCTGGAGGGGTTGACAATAGATATCCCAGATATCTCTATCGTTAAGATCCCAAGACGATATCAACGCCATATTGTAGGCGTATCTAGTTCTATTAGTTGACTGCTCCATAGGGTAGTACGAGCGGTTGTGTGTTATCGTGAGAAACATCCTTGATGCTATTTTGTAAAACAAATTTATCGTTATATATACATGAGGTTTATATTGGCTTACTTGCTTTATGTACAACATGTGATTGGATTTATAAATGTCTCAAATGTTTGTCTAACACATAATTAGCTAATGCATCTATTGATGTATTTAGACATCTAGGAATGTGTTGATATTTTATATAATCAAAATGATGTTCCAAGAGGTGAATTCATAAATATTCCCTCAACAAAGTAGGACTCCAGATATCATAGACATTACTTAACTATAGTACTACTAGCTATGAATCGATTCGTACAACAAGGTGATGGATTCCAAGTGAAATAACTTCGGTCAACAATTTGATTACTACACTATATTCCGCGATATTGTTAGTTGCAAGACTGAGGCAGACACCATGTAGACTGATTGATTTGTTCATAGGTGCATAGATTGGCCAAGTAGCAGATGCTAAGTTCTGAGTACTACAACTAGTGCCATTGACGAAGCTAATGAAGGGTAGCAAAGACACCGACATCTGGAAACCAAGCACAATGCAAGGTAAGTAGTTGGGGGTCAGAACCAAATAACAAAAAAAGCACACAAAAGTAGCACACAAGCATATGATATAGTAAAATACAAGCACTCATGCAAATATAACCTAAGAATAGTACTTCTTCAAGTAAATCTGATTTCTGGTTTCACTCAAAGGATTGCCATCATAATCCACTAACTCATAAGCTCCTTTATCCAACACTTGTTTGACAATATAGGGGCCTTTCCACATAGCCTCGAATTTTCCATCCCCTAGTAAATCACGATCTTGTTCATAGAGGAGAACTAAATCACCTTCATAGAAAACATGTGGCTTGACATGCTTTTCATATGGGGTTGTGACATGCATTTTTTGAGCTTCAATAACCAGGGTGGCATTACAATGGGTTTCATCTAATTGCATTAGGTATAATTTATGTTCCTCTTCGGCAGAGGTGTTGGGAACAATTTCAATGGATAACTTCAAATATGGTATCTCACATTTAATCGACAGGACAACTTTGATACCATACACTAATTGGAAATGCATTATTCTCGTGGAAGACTTCACGGATGTCTGATAGGCCCATAATGCTGAAAACAACATGGTGTGCCAACTTGTCTTATGAATTCCCATTATCCGTAGAATCATAGTGATAAGAACTTTGTTTATCGCTTCAACCTGGCCATTGGCCTATAGGTAATAGGGGGTTGAGTTTTCATGCCGAACAACCAACTTTTCAGTAAGCTCGGACATCATCAAATTTCGAAAATGGCTACCATGATCAGTGACAATAGCTTGTGGGATTCCAAATCGAGTGATGATATGATTGAATATGAACATGGCTCCAGTTTTTCTGGTATTATCAAATGTAGGCATCACCTCGGCCCATTTAGTAAAATAATCCAAGGTTACTTTTAGGACCACATATTGTACCCTTTTTGCCCATACTTTTTTCCATTGTTATACCCTTCATCACTAGTGTTTAGACTCATAATATCACTACATCTGATCATTCCAAGGTATATAAGGTCCTTTCTCATTATTATATGCTTAATCTGTTTTGCATAATACTTTACATTACTTTTTGACCTAACCATTGATGAGAAGCGCATAAGTGTCCATATTTGCAGAATAGTATTCAAGGCCGATGTTGAAACACAAAACTATCCAAAGGCGTTGTTGAACTGATGCTGAAACACGGAAGCTGCTACACAATCCGAGAACGCACATGCTGAAACACGGAGCTGATACACAGTCCGAGGATGCATATGCTAAAACACGAAGCAGCTACATGGTTCAAGGATGCAGATGCTGAAACACGAAGCTGTCACTCAGTTCAGAATGCAGATGCTGAGACACAGTGGAGACCACCACGATGCTGAGACACGAGCCTTGACAGTTAGCAGTCAAGGCC
>JZKD02S1674160.1:136932-161827 GCA_000966675.3 Picea glauca
GAATTGAGCATATATAGTGCGCAGCTATCTTTGAAACAAAATACTTCCCTGGGTTGATAATTTATGTTTCACTTGGTTGTTTGAAATTAATTAAGAAATTATAGTGACCAACAGTTATGATCATGTATCCGTGCCCCCTGGCCAAGTGAGGGTTACATGTCATGAAGTCAATGCCCCATTTTGCGAAAGTACCAACGCAAACTACAAGGTGTAAAGGAGTGGGATGTGATCTTATCTTGTTATTATACGTTTGACAAGCATGACACTTTTGGACAACAATAATATAGTTTTTAAACAAAGAAGGCTAGAAGTACCCTGCTCGTAAGATCTTTTGGGCAGTGGCATACCAATACATATGACCACCACATGCTCTAGAGTGGCAGTCATTCAAAGATTTCTTAGCCTCATCATAGATCAGACATTGTCGAAAAATTGAGTCAACACCATGGCGATAAAGAGTGTCACCGAGAATTATGTTTTGACAGTCTTGATACCGTATATGATGACAGCCTGTGCTAGAAAGGTCGGGCTGAAAAGTTTGAGTTTGGATATAGATGATAATATATCTGTACCAAGCGTCATCAAAACTGATCAGAAAAAGGGATTCATCAGGAAAGGAATCCTCTACCACATTTTTTGTCTCAGTGGAGGGAAGGTCACATATCAGTTCGGCGAAAAACAATGATTTCTCAGACTTAGCATGTTCAAACTCTAAGTCAAACTCTGGGAGAATCACTATCCATTTGTATTACTTTCCTACTAGAAATTGGCGCGTAAGGATACGCTGCATAGGGTTGAAATTGGAAATAATCGTGGTCGTTCGTAATAGGATATAGTGATGGAAACATTGGACAACTTGAACAACTGCCAAGGCTTGTTTTTCCACGTGTAGGTATTTGGATTTGGTAGTCATGAGACTCTGACTCAAATAATAAATTACATGTTTGGCATCTGAATCATGTTCCTGGACTAAAAACATGGCAATGGTAGAGTCCATAGCAGTGAGGTAGAGGAAATAGTCTCGACTATAATCAGGTGGGAAAAGTAGTGGTGTACGGGTTAGGGAAAGTTTCAAATCTTCAAAGGATTTGTTGGTAGTTGCGTCCCATACGAACTCGTAACCCTTCTTCAATAGTTGAGTAAATCCTAATGTTAACTCAACATACTTGGGGATGAATCGACACAAAACATTTTCCTTCCCTTGAAAACTTTGAAGTTGATGTAATGTGGAAGGAAGAGGTAGATTAAGGATAGCCTCAACCTTCAAAGGGTCCACCCTAATTCCATGAAGTGTCACAATAAAACCCAGAAGTTGGCCAAAATCCACACAAAAAACACATTTGTGTGGGTTTAAACATATACGATAGTAATGACAATGAATGAAAATGGCTCAAAGATGGGTCGGGTGATCTTGGCGATGTATGGAATGCACTGGTAGATCATCAAGATACGGTTGTATGATGTTCTTGACATCGTTAAAATCATAATACATGGCGCATTGAAAAGTTGTAATAGAGTTCTTTGAACCAAAAGGCAGTATTTGGTAGGCAAAGGTACCCCAAGGACAAATGAAAACAATCCTGTGTTGATTCGTAGGCAAAATGTTAATCTGATTATAGCCAGAGAAATCGTCCATTAAAGAGAATATTTCACTCCCTGTGCAATCGTCGACGATCTGGTCGACGAAGGGGGTTGGTCATTGTCCTTAGGACAATATTTATCAATATCCCTATAATCAACACATACACAGATCATGCCTTGTTTTTTATTTATCAGAACTAGATTAAAGACCCAATCGGTTAAATACACAGGATAGATAAAGATGGCTTTAAGAAGTTTTTCAACTTCGAGCTTGATAGTGGAAACTTTGTGAGGGTGGAGCGGATGAAGTCTTCGCCGAATGGGTTTAGCATCTGGGTAGGTCTTAATTTCATGCACAATGATATTGGGATCAATACTCGGCATCTCTTCGTAGCTCCAAGTGAAAATGTCACAAAATTATTGAAAGATAGATTTATAAGTGACGACTTCATCATCGGAACATGCGGCTCCGATGTGAACATTTTCGACGAATCTAGGTTTAATGGATATGTCAAGAGGAATGGTGGGTGAGATATTACTCAGGTTCCCTTCATAAATCACATCATGTGTTGACTCGGGAATAGAGGAAATGACAACAATGGTCGACAGAGTCAAAATCCATTGGTAACTCTTGATGGTGTGCTTCTCTAGGAAGAGAATGGAACGATGATATCCATCATCCCATGGGGTGTCTTCCATGAACATAACTAACATGATCATATCATCTGTAGGAAAGATGACATGAAATGAATCAGGCGATGAATCACCAAGAGAGGGAATAGAAGGGGTTGTTGATTGAATGGCTTGATAAGTGGATTCAACTGGACTTAAGGGCATTTGTTCACCATAGAAAAGATAATCACCAGGATCAGGTACTATCCATGGTTCATGAAACGTGGGGTTTTCACTAATGGAGGTGGAAATCATGTTGATTGAGGCGAAAAATGGAGGTGGAATATCAGGTGGTGGTATGGAGAAGGTGTCCATCAAAGTGGAATCTTCTAGGAGATCCACCTTGACATTCTTGTACCCAGGAGGTGTCTTCGAGATAAAGGGTACATTTCTAGTACATGAATCATAATTGAAAAAGGCTAGTTGGTCAACTGTAATGACTTTTCCTTGATGTGGGAAACATAACACACAGAAAAGGGTCGACACAACCACATGCATGGAATCAATACAACTATGACCAAGTAAGAGGTTATAGTCAAGAGGTGCGTCAAAGACCTCGACCTCGACATTGACCAATTTTCCTTCCAATGTAATAGACAACGAGGGAAGAACACCATAGGGTTTAAAACCAAAACCATTGAAATCCTTAACTGTATTGTGTGATTCGGTGAGGGGAGGAAAGCCAATGGATTTCCAACAAGCAATGGACATAACACACGTCGAGGCACCCTCGTCAATAATGGTTCTACATATATTCTTATTCTCTACAACAACTTGGATGTGAAACACTAACTGAGGAGGTAGACTTGGGATGTGATCTTCTAGGTCAAATATTATCAAATTCATATCTGTGGGATCAATTCCACTGATGGCATTAAACAATGCCTTCCGTTGAGAAGAACACATTTGAAGGACTTTGAGAGATGACATCGCAGAGGGTGCTTGTGCAAGATCTTCTACAATTCTATAGTTTTGAGCAGAATGTGCATGAGGATTTTGTTGATATTATGGTAGCTTCAGAAGTTATGAACCTCTATTGTGACCTATGACGAGATTAGAATATTTTGGAAGGAAGCAAAGAAGTAAAGGAAACACTAGACGAGATGTCGGCTGCAGAAATATAATTAATGTGAATTAACTAGTACCCAGAAGAAGAAGTCGGCCCCAGTAAGTCTGCCAGACCACTATAAATACAGGGCACCAGTTCTCATTATTCACAGTTCTCAACATTGCAAAGAGTAGTTTCTGCACATTGTAGTTGGTAGTTTTGTGCGCAACTTTCCGGGGAAGGTGTTGCGCTAGTTTCTAGGTGGGACTATTTGATCAGCTTGGTTTCTATTCTTGTTTGGTGCATTAGCCTTGCTTGGCTATTGATTGCTACCGGTATTCTTCTCTGTCAAGGTCAAGGTGCTCGAAGGGTGGCTTCGACCTATGGCTGGGTGACAAGGGTATTTTCAAAGGTAAAACGAGCACAATATTTCATATTCTAACAGGTTATGGGCCCACACCTCCTTCATTCAGTCTAAACACTAGAAGGAAGAATATCTTCTAGGGTATTGAGCTTGCTAAGGAACTACCACTAGGGTTACTAGCAGGAGCAGCTTCCAAAGACATTGTCGCTAGGGTTACTAGCAGAAGCAGTTGTAGAAACCCTAACCTCATATTGAACACCTTGCAATGGAGCATCTCCCTCAAAAAAAATATATTCAGATGTGCCCTAAATCAACACACCTTTTGGCTCTCTCAGAAGATAGAAATGATGAAGTTGAAGTTTTGGATCAAGGCATGACCAGTTACCAGTCAACCGAAGACATGTGTGAAATAATCAGTCTTTTACACTACTCAACACTTAATGGAACGATTAAATATGACATGTGGATAATCGATAGCAGAGCTTCTAGAAACAAGATGAGAGATCAAGCCAGACTCTCAAATCTAAATGTGAAGAAGACCTTGTACAAGGTATAGCTTGGAGACAAAACCACTTACCCCGTGGAAGGATTTGGATAAGTCGCCATCAAAATGAAAACAAGTAATTATGTTCACTTAAGCAATGTTTTATATGTATTTGGTTTAGAAAATAATCTTGTATCAATATTTTTCCTAGAAGACAAGGGAAACATAATATCTTTCGTGGATGGAAAAGTGTTATCATGGCATAAAGAATCCAACATAGAGAATGCTAGGGTTATCAGAAGTCCTGAAGAAAATTTGTACGGAATACTAGAAAAAAATGAAGAAGCTCTTGTACATGACGAAGTCAACTCTAATGAACTTTAGCATAGAAGGTACACTCATATTAATTATCAAGCATTACCCTTTCTCAAAATAATGGTTGAAAGAATACCAAAGTTGTAGTCTACAAATGAGGGAATCTGCAAAGGATGTGCCCTTGGGAAGAATATCAAGAAACCACTCCCAAGCAACAATAACAGATCTAAGTAGATTCTAGATATATTACACTCAGATGTTTGCGGTCCAATGCCAGTAAAATATCTAGGAGGATCTTCTTACTACATAATCTTCATAGATGACTATTAAAGAAAGACTTGGATATCCATATTGAAGACAAAAGACGAAGTATTCAACAAGTTTCAAGAATTCAAAGAAAATATAGAAAACCTCACGAACAAGAATATCAAGACATTAAGAACAGATAATGGAGGAGAATACACCTCGAAGGAATTCTTTGCATTCTGAAAATCGACAGGGATGAGGGAGATGAATGTTCCACATAATCCTCAACAAAATGGTGTAGTAGAAATAAAGAACATATCTATTGAAGAAACCATAAAATCCTTACTGAATGATCAAGGTCTGTCCATGTTCTTATGGGGAGAAACAACAATGACAACAATATATGTGTAGAACAAAATTCCTCATCGTATATTGAAGAACATGACACCAGAAGAAGCTTTCTCATGTAAGAAACCTAATGTGGAAAATCTAAGAATATTTGGATGTCCTGTTTACTCCCACATTCCCAAGGACAAGAGGAATAAACTAGAACCTTCAGGAAAGAAAGGGATATTCGTGGGATATATTGATTCATCCAAGGCTTACAAAATATATATTCTAGAACAACACAATATTGAGGTCAATAGAGATGTAACGTTCAATGAAAGGACGGCCTTCAGGAAATCCATCAAAGAAAATATAGAAGAAGAAGAGATTGAAGAACTTAATGAAGAAAACATAGAAAACGTAAATGGCGAAAAGGAACTACCCGATCATCCTATGGAGCCATGTGAAAACATTGATTTAGATATCGTACCTAAGACTAAGAAAAGACCAGCTTGGCTTGAAGATACCTTACAAAATGAAGAAAAACTCAAGGTTCCAGAAGGAACATTTAGAAAGAGTAAAATACCTAAAATATTCTCAAGTTATGCAACATACATGACGAAGCTTCTAGATGAAGAAACTACCATATTTGAAGAAGCAGTTCAAAAGGGACAGTGGAAATAAGATATGATGGAAGAGCATCAATCCATTATGAAAAATGAGGTAAGGGAAATTGTACCAAGACTTAAAGAAAAATTGGTGGTAACTTCAAAATGGGTATACAAGATCAAACATGCAGCATATGAAAGCGTGGATAAATACAAGGCAAGATTCGTATCTATAGGGTTCTCCCAGAAGGAGGGAGAAGATTATGACGAAACGTTTTCTCTGGTGGCTAGATACACTTCCATTAGAGCTATCATATCTCTTGTCGCTTCCATGGGATTGAACTTACATTAGATGGATGTAAAGACATATTTCCTCAATGGAGCTATTGAACAAGAAGTATATATTGAACAACCTCAAGGGTTTGAGGTACATCCCAAAGACACTCACGTTTGCAGATTGAAGAAAGATCTATATTGACTCAAGCAAGCTCCAAGGGCTTGGTATGCTAGAATGGACAACTATCTAACAAGACTTGGTTTCTCCAAGAGTCATGCAGATCCAAACCTTTATTACAAAGTCATGGACAATGTACCTGTGATTCTACTATTATATGTTGATGATCTATTCATAACAGGTGAATAATCTCTCATTATCTAGTGCAAGAAGGAATTAGCTTTTGAATTTGATATGAAAGATCTAGGTCTCATGCACTATTACTTGGGACTAGAAGTATGGCAGAAGCGTGGTGAAGTATTCCTTGGACAAGGAAAGTATGCAATAAAGATTCTTCAGAAATTTGAAATAATGGATTGTAAGTCCATGGACACTCCTATGAATGCAGATATAATAAAAGTGAAAGTTCCAGATTTTGATCCAGTAGATCCATCACTATATTGACAAATAATTGGGTCATTGATTTATTTGGTAAATACTTGACTAGACGTTTTCTTTGTCGTGAATACACTAAGCCAGTTCCAGGTGGAACCAAGACATGAGCATTGGATAGCTACAAAGAATGTATTAAGATATATTCATGGAACAATAAACTATGGTTTGATATATATCGCATCCAGCAATATACAACTTCATGGATTCACAGACTCAGATTGGGAAGGAAGTGTAGAAGACAAAAAGAGCACTTCAGGTATGTGCTTCAGCTTGGGCTCCGCTATGATATCTTGGGGCAGCAGGAAACAAAAGTCTGTCGCACTCAACACAACAAAAGCAGAGTATATGGCAGTATGTGAAACATGCACTGAAGCAATATGGTTAATGAAGTTAATATCCAATTTATTTGATCATATTCCAGAATCGACCATAATATATTGTGCTAATCAGAGTTGTATAAGATTATTAGAACAACCTGTGTTTCATGAAAGGTCAAAACACATTGATATCAAATACTACTTTATTCCAGATAAAGTCCAAGAAGGAGAGGTAAAACTCGAGTATATCCCCACTGACGAGCAAACAACATACATTCTAACAAAACCTCTATCCAGAATAAAGTTTGCATATTTCCGAGAGAAGATGGGGATCATGGAAATAACTCCCTTAGATGAAAGGGAATACTCTCCAGGTTAGGAGGGAGAACTAAAATATTATTGAAACATTTATCTTTGTGATTGAAAAATAGTCCAGATTGGACATATTCTTTCATGTTCAGAAAGTGCATTGAGATTTCTGACAGACAACAATTTCACATTGTGGTTAACATGGGAAATGGTCCAAATTGTTAATGTATCATAGACAACGACTTCCCATTGTGGTTAACATGGGGAGTGGTCTAGGGAAATCTCTCTTCTTGAGTGTTTCTCAAGAAGACTTCCCCACCTTTCCAGACAACGATTTCTCATTGTGGTTAATGTGAGGAATGGTCCATTTTGGAGGTTGATGCAAGACATTCTTTTCCTCTTGTGGTTAACAGAGGAAATTGTCTGGACAGTCATTCCTTAAGGTTTATACATTCTCTCCAGGGTGCACTTTGATTAGTGTAGGAGGAATGGCCCAGGGCGGGGAA
The DNA here is from genome assembly GCA_000966675.3 of Picea glauca. Lineage (NCBI taxonomy): Eukaryota > Viridiplantae > Streptophyta > Pinopsida > Pinales > Pinaceae > Picea > Picea glauca. The sequence goes on from JZKD02S1674160.1 coordinate 144,599, forward strand.
TGGTCCAAGTTCAGCAATCAGAGACAAGCATTCCTTAGGGTTTATACATTCTCTCCAGGGTGCACTTTGATTAGTGTAGGAAGAATGGCCTAGGGTGGGGAATTGTCCAGGTTCAGAAGACATGATAGTTATTCTTCCTTGTTTGAGAAGAATAGTCCAGATATCTCATTCTTCTACTCTGAGGGCATATATTCTTTCATATCTCATAGATGTGAGTGAAAGATTGGCCCAAATGATTTAGTTTATTTTAACAATATTTTTCTGTGTAGGTTGGCATTAGATGATTGTTATGGAGACTGCTTGTCTCCAGACAGTAGAGATATACTACTGTGGTGGATTTGTTCCACTATTTGTGACTATGTGTCATGGTTTGAGTATTTGCATACTACCATGGATAAACACAGGTATGTTCTATCAATTGATATTGTACCAGTTGTCATAGGAGATTATCCAGTTGGATAATAATGACGGTGCTCATGATACTGCCAGTTGAATGGTCTGTTTTTTCTTAATACCATACCTCCCTAGCTAGCAGAGAGTGTTGATATTATGGTAGCTTTGGGAGATATGAACCTCTATTGTGACCTATGACGAGATTACAATATTCTGGAAGGAAGTAAAGAAGTAAAGGAAACCCTAGACGAGATGTCAGCTGCAGAAATATAATTAATGTGAATTAATTAGTAACTATAAGGACAAGTTGGTCCCAGTAAGTCTGTCAGGCCACTATAAATATAGGGTACCAGTTCTCATTATTCACACTTCTCAGAATTGCAGAGAGCAGTTTCTACGCACTACAGTTGGCAGTTTTGTGTGCACGTTTTTGGGGAAGGTGTTGCACCAGTTTCTGGGTGGGACTATTTGATCAGCTTGGTTTCTATTCTTGCTTGGTGCATTAGCCTTGCTTGGCTATTGATTTCTACCAGTATTCTTCTCTGTCAAGGTCAAGGTGCTCGGAGGGTGGCTTCAGCCTATGGTTGGGTGAAAAGGGTATTGTCAATGGTAAAACAAGCACAATATTTCATATTCTAACAGATTGAAGGCATACTTCTGAACAATTACCTTTAGTGGAGGGCGGAGAACTGTATCAGGACCTGGTCGTTTGAGATGAAGAGGACTGTTGGGAGGTGAAGTTGAAGGAGGCGTTTGAACCAACGAAGGTGGTCAATTGTCAATTTTCTCCTTTGAAGGAGAATAATATTTTGCTCGAGTGGTGATGGAAATGTCATTCTTGGTAGAATTACCAGTACACATAAGGACATATGAAGTGGTGGAAGGAGAGGGTTGGTCAGGAATTCCCAATTGGGCTTGTTGTTGAGAAGGGAAAGGTTGTAACAAAACAACAGGTGTGGGAGGTTTTTCGGTCCCTTGAAGGAACTTAGTGACCTCAGTGCATCTTGGACAATATTTTGTGTAGTAATCATCACCACAAATAAGGCAAGGATATCGAGGTTTATGCTTATCCTTATCATCAATAGACTATGTCTTGGGTTTATCAGATTACGAATTGTTATTTTTATCCTCCTTATTCTTACCCTTTCCTTTTTTAGATTTATTTTTTCCCGCAAGGGTGGATTGAACAGAGTTAACCTCAAAAGTTTTGTCGGTGGAAGGAGTAGGAGTCAGAGAACTTTGAACATTAGAAGCAGGAGATTTGGGATTGGTGTGAGTGGCTGACGTTGATTTAGCGTCAGTGTGGAAAGTGCCAATCACACCATCAGCAGCATGATAAGCTGTTGGGGTTTTTGAGTTAGCGATGGTAGAAGGGCGAGGATCATCGGGGAGTAAGTTGTAAAGAGTGCGCATTTGTGAATAAATGAGGTCTAGGTACTTGAGCGTGACTAATCACCTTCTCTTCAATGACAACTCCCCCCATGGAAATATCATGAGAGATTTTATTGACAAATGATTTGGTGAAAACTTCAGCCAATAATTGATGAGGAAGGTTGAGTTTGATCAAACGTTGTCTTCGTATCCACTCATGGATGTGATCAGAAATATGAGTGGCTGAATATTGCTTAAAGGAACTCAAAATCTCGGCTTCTGTCTCTTAGCAGATGGGCAATTGGTAATGTGTGAGAAAATCCACGGCGAGGGTGTTGAATTCGTTAAAGAAGCCTAGCGGTAATTCTATGTACCACTTTGCAGTTGAACCCATGAGAGTTCGTTGGAAGAGTCGTAACTGAATGGAGTCATCCATCAAAGAGTTGGACGAGCACCAAAGGTGAAAAGTGATAACATGGTTGTTTGGGTATTCTCCTGATTTACCGTCAAATTTGGAAATGTCGTACGGTATCTCGGCTAGTATAACGGGCCAATGAGGATAATGTAAGATAGGATCATTGAAGATTCTAGACAAGTCGTGTAAATACAAAGTGGCTAAAAAGGGAAATTGTCAATTCACTTGAGGGCACTGGTGACTTTGGGGAGAAAGTCTCATCGGTATACCAATAGGACTGTAATCAGTCTACATGTAAGTTGAAGTTCCTGACATATTCAAACATGGATGTGGAGGCATGTAGCCCATAGGGTTGGATTGGTTGGAAATGTTCCCTTGAAAAGGGACACTAGAGGGAACGTGTGAACCCCAAGTGGGATTCAAAGAACCTGGATATGGCTGGCTCGAGTGAGGGGGAATAATAGAGTTAATGTGAGGTTGTTTCACCCTAGATAATTGTTGATTTCCTTGGGCAAGGAGGTTACAAAGGTGGGCTAGTGATCTGTATGTGTTCTTTCCATACAGTGGGTTATAGAGTCTAACCTGAGGTTGTCCTCCAAGTGGAGGATAGCCCCCAACATGATATTTCCCTCCAACAGGAATTTGGTAACCAGAAATGAATAGATGATGGATGCTTCCAATTGGATTGGAGCCACTAGGGCCAGATCCCCCAGGGAAAAGTGGATAAGACCCTCCAGAGAGGACTTGGGAAGGTGTAGGAACAAAATTGATAGCAACATTGTACCCAGGTGGAAAAAAAAGTCCAGAATATCTGGATGGAACCTGGGTAGGGATGGCGGTGGAAGGATTTAAAGCATGATACCTAGGAGGGAGTGATGGGATAGGTATAAAAGAGAGTGGTGCACCAATCGAAGATTGGTTAAGCACCACATTCCTGGTAGGAATAGTCGTAATGTGTGGGACCATAGTAGAATGGACCATCTAGAGAGATAAAGTCAAGTTAGGACCAACTGACTCTATGTATGGAACGACGGTGATGTTGCTAGTTGTACCAGAAAAATGATCTAAGGTAATCATGTAGGTAATAAAGGTTTTGGGCAGTTGGGGGACGACATGTATATCAACACCTGCCCCTGAGCCATAAATTTCCCACACCATGTGAGGCGAGCTTCTAAATATGTCGGTAGTCCAAAGGGGATTCTCAGCTCCAAGGCATGTATGGGGTCCGGTCGGTATTCCAAAAGTGTCAACGACAAGTTCTCCTGATGAATTCAGTCGTAGAATATGTCTCTTGTATCCAAGAGGTATGTGGAAAGCCTCTAGAGAATCATAAATAATTCAGAAACTTTGTAAAGAGGTGGAACCTTCCTCTTGTGAGGTTACGGTGTCTTGTACCTTGCTCTGTTGAGGAGATCCCTCTAGTGGATTATTAGGAAAAGGTTGATATCCCTCCAGATATTCTATGGATATCCCTTGCATCCTGCATGAATGACATGGAGGGTCCATGTTGGTTGAACCAAATATTTTACGGAAAAAATCTATGGCCAACTACGTGAACAAACAACACTTGCTAATAAAATCTTGAAATCAAACCAAGAAAACAAACCTTCTTTTTTCGAAGTCACTAGTTGGTGATGAAATCCAACGTCACAAAGTCAAGACAAGAAGGGTCTAGGATAAAGCGGGTGGAAAAGTTATGTTGACGAACTTCTTAACAGAATTACATCCTGGTGCAATCTCCCACACATAATCGTGGGTATACCCTCCAAGGAGCCCGAGTGATTCTGGCCAACGTCGATTCTATGTACTATGAAGACTTTCCCCTCCACAGTCACCTCGTGTAAGACCCTAAAGAGATAGGCTATTAAGGTTACCAAGAACACCACTGATGCCTGGGGAAATAGTCAATAGTTCAATCCATGTGCAAGGGAAAGGTATCTATCCTGACATCAACTCGAAAGGATTCCACTCATAATTGTGGGTATACCTTCAAGTGACCCCCATAATACGCACAATCTCTACACTAAGACCAACAAAGCAGGGTGAGTAACTCTGCCATCCTTAATGCGACCTCATGTTTGACCCTTGTGTGAGAAGGGCTTCCCAGGACAAAATGTTTCTGATGGATTTGAACACACCCTATCACAAGATGATACAATGTGTTTTATGCTTTGGAGAGTGTGCCTCACAACCTATTACAAAGTGATAGCCTAGCTAATGTTGGTGGAAAGAGACCTAGAAAATAAAAGTTACTAATTAAATTTGATAATTATGCAGTGTTTTAGAGGTTGTTGTTTACGCAAAAGGGAGACAGACATGAAACTGATGTTGTATGATATCTTCACCCAATAATATGAAAAAAGAGATGAATGATGCAATGTTTCAGTTTGATGAACTCTAAGTACAATAGGGATAAATTATTTCTTCGGAAACCATTTTTTTTAATGAACACAATTTCAAACAATCATAAGCAATGAAATTTTCCAATTTGTTCTCTTGTAAAAAAATTGAATGCACAAAATTTTCTTATGAATGATTACTACAAAGAATATATGACTTTCATTATTCCTTTCTAAAACCAAGTCAAGGAAATAATGAAGAAAGGAAAAGTAACCAAAGAAAATCGATACACTCAACAAATACCCAAATCAAACTTTCAATGAAGATAGAAACAAGGATGACAAGAAAATGTTTCACTAAATGCAAATGAAAATGAATTTCCAATCAATAAGAAATGCAGAAAATGTAAATAATCCAAAACCTTAAATCAGATCAAAGACTTTCATCAATCAAGCACTCAGATCTCAAAATCGAAGATTATATCCTTGTTGATAAAAATCATGAAGAAAAAACTTATAAAATGACAAAGAAGAGTTTTAAATCCTTGAAAACCAATCAACGACAACTCTTTAAACTAATAAAATACTAAAATAAAGTCTCCAAAATTTCATCCCAGATGATCAAAGAAAACCTGGGTAGTAGAAGACAAAAAGACCCAATCCAAAAAAAATTACAGGCAATGTCGCAGCCCAATAGTAGGGTACAGTGCGGGAATTAAAGGTTTTTGTAGGCTATCTATGGGGTAGGTTGCGGAAATTACGCATTGGTATAAGCAGTTAGGGTGTGGGTATCTAAGGTTTTCGTAGGCTATAAATGAGATACAATGCAAAAATACCAGTAAACAAAGAAAAATTGGAAAGAGGGTAAGAAATTTCAGATCCAGAGAGTCTAGATGGACCCCCCACAAACTCAGAGACTGGATGGAAATGAAAAGAGGTAGGCTAAAGGAAAATGGATAGAAAAAAAACAAAAACATGTCGTATCCCCAACAGATTCGCCAATTTTGTTATTGGATCGATGAATTCAAACATAAACTGATCTCCCTAGATCCACCTAGATCTAGAACAAAACGAGACAAGACATGGCACTTTCCCTAATTTTAATCATTGAATTTACTACCAAAGAAGAGATGAGTGACATACCTTTGAATATCGCTTCCTTATGTCTTTGTTGTCCTTGCATCGTTCTGGTGCTCTTGTGCTATTGATCCTGCAATGAAACACAAACCAACAAAAGTGAAATCAACAATAATATGTTTAATGAAAAATTATACATGTGATCAAGGAGTCATGTAATAAAATGAGAATGATTTTATGGGAAAGAAACATGCCACCATATTATATTAATTAAAATAAGAAGATACAACCAAACTTCCTTGATGTTGCAAGGTTCCCTTTTAGTGGCCTTTTGCTCCAACACACACTCTTGCTTCAAACTTGCATGAATATGACCCACAATAGCTTGATGAAACAATGGATATCTCTAGCATCTGTTGAAATAGAGTTCCTCACACAATCTTCAGCCTATTGCTTCATAAATTCCTTACTTGATCTTGTTTTCTTTTTTCTTAACCATTTCCATGATAAATCCATCATTTTATAGGAGAAGGAGAGATGGTTAAAGAGATTATGATAATCCCACCAAATCAGAGAAGCCAGTAGGATCCAAACCATACATATTCTAGAATATTCCCTTATATAACCTTTGTGAACTTCGTCCCTTTTCTTAGTCTTAAAACGTCGTCGCACCCTGTCTATAGAGCAGTCTGCGAAAATTATGAAATCCAAGTTAAGGACAGCCTATAGAAATCATGCATTTCAGCATTGTGTATTACTCTTAGCCTACAACGTCCTTCTAAAAACAAGTTTTGTAGAGAGAGAAATGAGTTAATTTTCTCATGCAAAATATCCTTTTGGGAGCCTGAACACATGCTTGTAGAAACATCACCAGAGTGACCAAAATAATGTGTAACAATGATGTGCAAAGTTTAATTATTTTCTCCATGAAGTTAATTCTTTGTCTTGAGATCCTCCTGGATCACACCTCACCACAAAAAACACTTTGGGTCCTCCAAAAGTATATAATAAATTGTAACTTGAATCTCCACAACCATATTCTAGGAAGAGTCTTACACTCCAAGATGCACTTCTTGCTCCTTGATCTGCATAGCAATACTATGAAAGCCACACCCTTCTTCTCCTTCACATTTTTTCTTTATAATGAGGATGTCAATGTCGACACTTGCATCAATACAAATCTATAGTTGACAATGCATAATCATGTTTTCAAAGAAATTTCATACTTGTCAGAGTTTATAAAATACTCATGGACATGTTTATAATGATTTTTCAAACAAACCTTGGAAAAAACAATGTCTCTCACTCAACAGTGGTTACAAGACCCATTACAATGTTTAGGCATAAGACAAATGCCTCTCACTACAAAGGGATTGGATTCTCACAACCATGTGGCAATATCTCTCCTTCAAAGAGATGATCTCCTCAGACAACATAGGGGATAAGTTCTCACAAACATGTGCCAATGTATCTCCTACAAAAAGGAGGTCTCTTTCGACAAAGGATGATATCTTCTGACGAAGTGTCAAAATGGCCTAATCAACACCGCACTACCTTGGTTTGCATGAAAAGGATTATAAAATGAATTTCTTGCATTAAATAAGATCTTGCTTCTTTCATACAACATTCAAAGATCACTAGAATACATTTGTCCTTTTGCAAAAAAATAAGACAAACCATAAATGCATAATTTTACATTGGTTTGTGATGCAGGAGCATCCACAACACATCAAGCGAACTAGTGCGTCGAGCAGGAAAGACAACTGGACAATGCCTACAAATTTTGAAACACTTTGATATGGTTGCGCCAAACATTAATGAGAAGAGTTAATGAAGCGCACTTTTTATATTGTAAATGGACCTTGAGTAGATAAGCTCTTGTCCTTAGTAGATAGGAGGGCATTTATTAGTTTTAATGCTGTTAGATAGGAATTAATTGTAGATTTGATAGTTTCAATTGTTTCTCTGTTTGATCCAGGAGATTCCTGCATCGAGTGCAGTCGAATTCATTCGCATAGAGTGCGTTGATGAGGCTCAACAGTTAATCTCTCATTCTCGTTCACCCAGAAGTTGATTTTGGTTGGTAGAGCCGAGCAGGAGAAGTGCAGGCTAAAATTGAAGTTTTAGTTGTAAGTTTCAATAGGGAGCTAAGGACTGCTATAGCAGGAAGTGCACAGAGTCTGGAAGAATCCAATACTTTGAGAGTTGTTGAAGGTCAAGCATGAGAAGTGCACGAGGAAGGTCTCTGAGGGAGTCAGAGTTGTCAAAGCTTAGGAGGGATAGTTCCCTGGTGACACTGCGAGAACAAACCAGGAAGAAGGTTGAGCAGAAGAAGCTTTGAAGCGAAAGGATCCCTCAAGGAAGAGGAAACAACTGGCGGTCTTGCAGGAAGAAATCTGCGAAGACCCGACGAACGTCAGATTTGGGAAGAGTAGCGAGGGATTTAACCCTCAGGCGCAGGAGGAACCCAAAGCCATCAGGATTCGACATATCGGGTTTTCTGGAGGCAAGAGTTGCACAGTTGTCGAAATCGCGATTAGCGATTTCTCGATTTAATCAGAGCCATCGATCGTTACAGGGACACATGGCACGACATCCCTAGGAATTGGGGTTCGACATTCAGGGTTTTCCAATACACAAGTATCGCGACCTTTGAAATCACGATCCCACGATTCCCAATATAGTGGAGAGAGAAGGTGACGTGGCAGGGAGGCAGCGCACATGCCATCGGAGTTCGGGCTTCGGGGATTCATCGTGTATGTGAATCACAACATCGTAGGTACCGATTTCCCGATAGGGAAATCCCCGACAAGAGTGGAAAGCGTTGATCCATTGACCCATCGGGGTTCGGGGTTTTGAATTTCACAAGAATCGTGCTCGCGTGTTTCGCGATATCGCGAAACCCGATTCCCCATCAAGCAAAGGGGAGATCACCGAGGAGATAGCTGTGGGTATTGAGGACTCCCGAGAGGAGTTGGAAGAGTCTTTGACTCTTCGGGCTTAAGTGAAAGAAGGTCCTGGTGAGAGCGGTTGGACCGTGAGGGTCACGACTCGCACCAAGTGGTATCAGAGCGGGAATATCTTTGCTTCCTATAGGAGAGACAGAAGACATCATGCCACCCAGAAGGGAGAGACAATCACCTGATAGAGAAGACGGGGATGCCCGAAGAAGAGGTAGACCAACAGGAACTCTAGAGATGGAACACCAGATGAGAGATCTCCGAGCAAGGCTTGAGGAGATGGAGACAGCGCAGAGACGCGGAGTCGGCGCTGGAGAGTTCAGTGATTCTGAGGTGGAAGAGGAAACTGGACATGATGAAGGAGAGGTCACAACAGAGGATGCGTCGACCGAGTGATTAATCAAGGCCATTGCTAGGATGAGCTCCAAAACCAAAATGGACATTCCAACTTATGAAGGAAGTCTGGATGCAGAAGAGTTGCTGGATTGGATACGAGCTCTTGACACCTACTTAGATTATGAGGATATCGAAGAGGACAAGAAGATAAGGAATGTTGTTACGAAGTTGAAAGGACATGCAACCTTATGGTGGGACGAGCTACAGGCAGATAGGCGTTCCAAGGGAAAACAAAAAATCAAGAGCTGGGACAGGATGATTGCGAAAATGAAAGCAAAATTCATCCCAAGGGATTACCAGATCACACTGTTCAGGCAAATGAAGAACCTAAGACACAAGTTGATGACAGTCAGGGAATACACTGAGGATTTCTACCGATTGAACATCATAGAAGGTCATCGAGAGAGCGATGATGAGAAGGTGGCGAGATATCTGAATGGTTTGAGGTATGACATTCAGGATGAATTAAGCATGGTTACCATCCGAACAGTTGAGGATGCGTACCAGATGGCTCTGAAAGCCAAGGAGAATCTAAGCTGTAAGCAAGGATAGCGAGGGCGAGGCAGGAGTCAGCCCAGAGGCAAGGCAGTTTCCCAGGAAAAATTCCAGAAGCCCAAGGAGGAGTGGAAGAAACCTTAGGGTAAACCTGAAAGAGGTGGAACCTCACAACAGAGGCAGCAATATGCTAAGCTGAGGAGGCAGCATACAGAGTAGGGTGGCGGCTATGATGATGCCAACACATTTCCTCGTACCTGAGGCAGAGGAAGAGGCCGAGGTGGAATCATCACATATTTTACATGTGGAAAGGACGGACATAAAGTCATTGACTGTCCAGACAGGAAAATGGACAGAGGAGAAGCTCACATCACTGAGGCGTAGAGGCGTGATGTTGAGGATGAAGAAATCAGAAGTGGGAAGTCACTGACGATGCATAAAGTTCTTTTGACACCTGAGAAAGAGGTGGAGGACACAGCTCAAATATGCAAACTGTTCAGGACAACATGCAAGACCAAGGGATGGAAATGCAAGGTCACTGTGGACAACGGAAGCACTGACAATCTCGTTTCGACCGAGATGGTGGAAAAGCTGGAGCTAGAGACGACTGATCACCCGAGCCCATACAAAGTATCATGGCTGCATAAGGGGCATCAGGTGAGTGTCACTAAACAATGTTTAGTTGATTTCAAAATGAGTGAATATAAAGATAAAGTTCTATGTGATGTCATTCCCATGGATGTCTGTCATGTATTGTTGGGTAGACCATGGCAGTATGACCGAAAGGTTGTTCATGATGGGAATATGAACACATACACCTTAGAGAAGGATGGGATGACCCATAAGTTGCTTCCGATAAAAGATAAAGAAGTAAAGCTGGAAGTGAGCAATACCATACTTCTCATGAGTGGGAAGGAGCTTCTCACAGAGATGGAGAAGAATGAACATCCACAATTCTTTGTTGTCAGGAAGATGAGAATTGTCCTGACAAGCACAAGAGTGGATGACTTACTAGACGAGATTCAGGAACTGCTAGGAGAGTTCTCTGATATCATCGTGGACGAACTACCTCATTTTTTGCCACCGATGAGGAGTGTGAGTCACCATATTGACCTCATACCGGGAGCAAGTTTACCGAATAAAGCAACGTATAGGTTGACACCCCAAGAAAATGAGGAAGTCAAGAAGCAGGTACAGGATCTGCTGGACAAAGGACTGGTCAGAGAGAGTTTGAGTCCATGTTCTGTTCCGACAGTACTAAGTCCGAAGAAGTATTAAGGCTGGAGGATGTGTACAGACTCCAAAGCGATAAACAAAATCACCATTAGGTACATATTTCCACTGCCGAGAATGGATGATCTAATGGATTGCCTGAGTGGGGCAAATTATTTTTCGAAAATTGATTTGAAGAGTGGATATCACCAGATTCTCATGAGAGAAGGTGATGAATGGAAGACAACATTCAAAACAAACGAAGGTTTGTACGAATGGCTGGTCATGCCGTTTGGCTTGACAAACGCACCGAGCACATTCATGAGACTGATGAATGAAGTCCTGAGGGAATTCATCGGGAAGTTTGTAGTCGTGTATCTGGACGACATACTGATCTTCAGTAAAACAAAGGCTGGGCATTTAAGGCATTTGGCCATTGTGATGAAGAGACTACAGCAGGAGAAGCTGTTAATAAATTTGAAGAAGTGCTCGTTTTTGCAGACAGAGCTCATTTATTTGGGTTTTTTTATCTCAGCAAATGAGCTGAAGATGGTCCTGGAGAAGGTAGAAGTGATAAAGAATTGGCCATCACCGAGAAATATTTTTGAGGTGAGGAGTTTCCAAGGATTGGCTAGCTTCTACAGAAAATTCATTCGGAATTTCAGTGGAATTAGTGCAGCAATGATGGACACAGTGAAGAAGTGGCATAAAGTTTTTCATTAGACAATAGAGGCTGAGAAGAGCTTCAATCTGTTGAAGTGGAAGATAACAGAGCAACCAATTCTGGTGTTGTCTGATTTCCAGAAGACATTTCAAGTGAAATGTGATGCAAGCGGATATGTCGTAGGAGGGGTCTTGAGTCAAGATGACAGACCAGTGGCATATTTTAGCGAGAAGCTGGATGATGCAAAGCTGAAATACTCCATGTATGATAAGGAGTTTTATGCCATCATACATGCATTAAAGAAGTGGAGGCATTACTTGATACCCAAAGAATTTGTTCTGTACAGTGATAATCATGCATTGCAGTTTGTAAGTTAACAAGAGAAGTTGAACCAGAAGCATGCAAAATGGGTAGAGTACATGCAGAATTTCACGTTTGTGATCAAACACATTTCGGGGACTGCTAACAAAGTGGCTGATACTTTAAGCAGGAAATGTTTACTGTTGCAGGAGTTCCGAGTCAAAACATTGGGTTTTGAGAATCTGAAGGACATGTATGCCAGTGATGCTGACTTCGGAGAAGCGTACGAAGTAGCTGAGAATCCAGTTCTCAAGGATCAGAGTCCGTGGATAGATTATATGATCCAGGGTGGATTGTTGTTTAGGGGTAATCACTTGTGCATTCCTGATTGCTCCATGAGGGAGAATTTGGTGAAGGAAAAGCATAGTGGTGGATTGTCAGGTCATTTTGGACATGACAAAACATTCGCAAAACTGAGCAAATCATATTTTTGGCTGGACATGTGAACCGATGTCAAAATATTTGTTGACAGATGCAGGATTTTTCAACATTCAAAAGGAAGAAAGCAAAATGCAGGGTTTTATCAGCCATTGCCCATACTTGAGAGGCCATGGTAGGTGATCAGCATGGATTTTGTTCTGGGATTGCCAAGGACGTAGAGAGGAGTTGATTCAATATTTGTGGTGGTTGACAGGTTTTCGAAGATGTCACATTTTATTCCATGTCATAAGACCAGCGATGCGACCCACATCGCAAACATATTTTTCAGAGAGATTGTGCGACGACATGGATTGCCGAGAAGTATAGTCTCGGATCGGGATACCAAATTCATAGGTCATTTTTGGAGGACGCTATGGAAGAATGTGGGAACTAATTTGGCTTTTAGTTCAACTTACCATCTGCAGACGGATGGGCAGACCGAGGTGGTGAACAGAAGTCTGGGGGATTTATTGAGAAGCTTGGTGATAGAACACCATAGCAGTTGGGACCAGATATTGCCACAGGCAGAGTTCGCGTACAACGATTCGGTGAATCAGAGTACAGGAAAAAGCCCATTCCATATTTTATATGGAACACAGCCAAGGGGAGTTTCTGAACTCAGAGAGTCAGAACAGGCTACGACTAGCAGTGCTAGCACAGAAAAATTCGTTGAGGCGATGCAGGAACTTCACAGTTAAGTGAAGCAACGACTGATGAAATCAAATCAAGAGTATAAGCACAGAGCCGATCAGTGGAAGAGACAACTTCAGTTTGAAGTTGGTGATCTCGTTCTAGTGCACCTGAGAAAAGAAAGGTTCCCAAGGGGAACATATAACAAGATCAAGATGAAGAAGATTGGGCCATGCAAAGTCCTGAAGAAATTCAGGGAGAATGCATATGAAATTGAGTTGCCAGTGGGCATCGGGATATCTCCGATATTCAATATTTCGGATTTATACCCATACAAGGTTGGAGAAGCAGAGACTGGAACTGAGTAACCAGTAATCCAGTGGCAGAAGCAATTACCAGTAGCAGAAAAGCCGCAGATGGAATGCATACTGGATAAGCGAGTGGGTAAGAAAACCAGACAAAAGCAGTATTTTGAATATCTGGTAAAATGGAAGAATCACCTAGTGGAGGATGCCAGCTGGGAGATGGACGCAGTGATTCAAAAGCATGGGCACACCGTGCAGGAACTCATGGACAGGAGCCCATGAAGATTTTCAAGCCGAGGAGTATGATGCAGGAGCATCCACAACACATCAAGCGAACCAACATGTGGAGTAGGAAAGACAGCTGGTCAACGCCTAAAAATTTTGAAACACTTTGATATGGTTGCGCCAAACATTAATGAGAAGAGTTAATGAAGCACACTTTGTATATTGTAAATGGACCTTGAACAGATAAGATCTCGTCATTAGTAGATAGGAGGGCATTTATTAGGTTTAATGCTGTTAGATAGGAATTAATTGTAGATTTGATAGTTGTAGAATTCGAGAGGGCAAACGGAATATAGGCACCCTCCTTTGTACATTTTATTATTGCCAAGCATTCAGAAGAGAAAAGCAGAGCAGAGAACTTGTGTAGAACACCCATGTACAAATTGAATTAATAGAAGAGAGTCTGTGATTCAATTTCATGGTTTGTGTTGTTCCTCTGTGTTGATATTGTGCTCATGAATGTTTGTTTTATTTGTATACATTTGATTTGAATATGATGTGCATGTGATTTCAGAGGTTTACTGAAGTCCGAGAAAGAAGAGAATGAGTTTCAATTGTTTCTCTGTCTGAGCCAGGAGATTCCTGCATCGATTGCAGTCGAATTCATCCGCATAGAGTGCGTTGATGAGGCTCAACAGTTAAGCTCTCATTCTAGTTCACCCAGAAGTTGATTTGGGTTGGTAGAGACGAGTAGGAGAAGTGCAGGCTGAAATTGAAGTTTCAGTTGTAAGTCTGAACAGGGAGCTAAGGACTGCTGTAGCAGGAAGTGCACAGAGTCTGGAAGAATCCAATACTTTGAGAGTTGTTGAAGGTCGAGCATGAGAAGTGCATGAGGAAGGTCTCTAAGGGAGTCAAAGTTGTCAAAGCTTAGGAGGGATAGTTCCCTGGTGACACTGCGAGAACAGACCGGGAAGAAGGTTGAGCAGAAGAAGCTTTGAAGCGGAAGGATCCCTCAAGGAAGAAGAATCAATGGGCGGTCTTGCAGGAAGAAATCTGTGAAGACCCGACGAACGTCATATCTGGGAAGAGTAGCGAGGGATTTAACCCTCAGGCGCTGGAGGAACCCAAAGCCATTGCGATTCAGCATATCGGGTTTTTCGGAGGCAAGAGTTGCACAGTTTTCGAAATCACGATTAGCGATTTCCTGATTTAATCGGAGCCGTCGATCGTTACAGGGACACGTGGCGTGAGATCCCTAGGAATCAGGGTTCGAAATTCGGGGTTTTCCAATACAAAAGTATCGCGACCTTTGAAATCGCGATCCCACGATTCCTGATATAGCGGAGAGAGAAGGTGACATGGCAGGGAGGCAACACATGTGCCATCGGAGTTCGGGGTTCAGGGATTCATCATGTATGTGAATTGCAGCATTGTAGGTACCGATTTCCTGATAGGGAAATCCCCGACAAGAGTGGAAAGCGTTGATCCGTTGACCCATCAGGGTTCAGGGTTTTGAATTGCACAAGAATCATGCTTGCGTGTTTCGCGATATTGCGAAACCCGATTCCCCATCAAGCAAAGGGGAGATCGCCGAGGAGATAGCTGTGGGTATTGAGGACTCCCGAGAGGAGTTGGAAGAGTCTTTGACTCTTCGGGCTTAAGTGAAAGAAGGTCCTGGTGAGAGAGGTTGGACCGTGAGGGTCATGACTTGCACTAGTTTGTGTGCCAAGGAGGTTAATCTTTGGCTAAAATATTAGCATACCCAACATGATCCGGTTTGTCTCGTCATTCTGCAACCTTTGACTGTAGACATGACCCTGTTTTGAAATTTGCAACTCTACCTCATAAAGCATGCCATGGATTAATGGAAAGAATGGGATTTATCCATAAGCCAAGAAAATACACTACTTAGATAATAAAATGGACAACACCATTGGATTCTTGGGGAAAAATGGTGCAAAAATGATTGTACTTTCGTCAAATTCTGACACTGTCACTTATTGACCCCCTTGGGCTCTCTGTCTCAATATGCATGCCAAAGCATTAATGGAAAACTTGGGATTCTATCGTGAGACCTCATATACACTACTCAGATCACAAAACATACTACACCATTGAATGTCTAGCGAAAAATTGTGCAAAAATGACTATTTTTTCATCTAATTTAGTCATTGTGATTTCTGGAACCCCCCAGGCTCTTTGCCTTGATTTGTGTATCGAACATGGCCCTAAAGCATAAATAAATTCACCTTCCAACTCAACATGTTGTTGTCATCACTATACATTCTACGACATCATCGATCCATTCAGTGCCACATCACTATATGGCCTTCCACGTCATCCACCCAGTCAGTGCCACGTTAGCTGCCATGTCATGCTGACATCATCATTCATACTACCATGCCAGATGTTGATGTCATCATATGTACTGTCACATCATATGCTGACATAATTTTTTGTACATTCACATCATCTGCTAACATCACCATGGATATTACCATGCCATCTACTGACGTCATCATTCATACTACCACATCATCTACTGACATCATCATCCATACGTTTTGCACTCATGTAGGCCATTAAGAGTTCTTAGTGATTCCCTTTGGCATTTGTAATGCACCTTCCACCTTCCAAATTCTCATGAACAAAATATTTCAACCTTTTCTACGTCAGGTTTTCCTTGTATTTTGTTATGACATCTTGATCTATATTAAAACTTGGCATGCTCATGTCACCCATGTGGATTAGGTCTACAATTTCTTGTTTATCATCGACTCTTTATCAAGAGATCCAGTTGTGCATTTGGTGTCTTTGAAGTGGAACATTTATTCCATATTGTTATTCATGTTAGTGTACATGTGGATCCAAATAAAATTTAAGTGATAAAGGATTGGCCCCATCCAAAGACTCTCCTAAGTTTAAGAGGTTTTCCTAGTCTCAGTGGTTACTACCAAAATTTTGTAAGGAACTATGGTAAGATTGCAAGTCCTCTCATATAATTTCTTAAAATGAATGCTTTAAGGTGGAATCAAATTGTTGAAAAATCCTTCCAAGATTTTAAGAATGCTATGTGTACAACCCGAATACTTGCTTTGCCAAAATTCAGTAAGACTTTTGTCTTGGAATGTGATGCCTCCAATAAAGGAGTTTTTTTTTTGGATATGACTATGATATAATTTATAAAGACGGAAAGGAGAATGCAGTAGTATATACTCTCTCTTGAATGTATGAAGAGAATGAGTCCCTCTTTTCACTCTCCTTCATAGTAGAAAATTGGTTAAATGACATCTATAAAGAATGGTGAACATATCCCTAGATCACTTTCTCGATACAAATTCAAATGGAATCCCATGCATATTGGGGCTCCACTTGGAAAAGTGAACAGATTTTCTATAAAGAGTTTCTTTAGTTTAACAATCAGTCAACATTTAAATCAATAATGTTATCTGAATGCCACATCTCTCCAATAGTAGTTCATTCGACAATTCATAAAACATATGAAAGAATCAAATGTTCATTCTTTTGGAAAGGAATGAAGAAGGAAAATGCAACTTTTTGGTAGAATGTGACATTTTCTAGTGACCTAATGGAGAAATAGTGAAACCTATAAAAAAAATACAAGCTTTACCCATTATCTCAGTTGTATGGACTGACATTTCTATGGAATTCATTATGGGGTTACCAAATCTAGAAATAAGTCCATCATCATGGTTGTAGTTTATAACCTTTCTAAATATGCTCATTTTTGTGTTCTACAACACCCCTTTAAAGCCTCCATAGTCACTCAAGTATTCGTGGATAATATTTTCAAATTTCATGGTATGCCATGATTTATTGTGACAGGCCATGTGTTAAGGTCCTAACCCGCACATAGGTAGATCAATGTATTCAGATGTAATAAAGGTCAATATTAATAAGACCTTTCAATAAAATAGAATAAGGCAAATGTAAGAAGACCTAATAG
>JZKD02S1674160.1:180137-191124 GCA_000966675.3 Picea glauca
GATTTTCGAATTATGCCTATTTTCCTATTCTTACTTTGATTGCGCAATTTGATTTTATTAAACTTATGAGGCATTGAGCATGTGGGTTTATACTTGATTCTATGAATTGCATAAAAGTCGTGAATTATTTTTGTTTTATATATATATTGTGACCCTTATGTTAAATTTTTATAGCTCTTGGCTTGTCAATTTTATGAAATCGATGGTCACAATGTTTTATAAACTTTTGATTACACATTTATGCAATGGAGCATGTTCAACTTTTGGGATTGATTTCACATTGAATATTCATGGTTTGAAAGATTATGGTTAATGGCGCGTTGGCATATCACTCATCGTTTGATTTTTTTGGTTGAACGAATGATATGGTTTTGAACTATGTTATGATTGATTGAACAGAGGATTAATTGGCGGTTGTACTTTGCCATTACTATTATCCACGGCGGCGAGTAATTCCACCACCCTCGCATGTGCACATTAATGCTCCCCCTTTGATCGTTCATTGTGGTTAGACCGAATGACTCTGCTCATGTGTGTTGATTTCGAACCAAAACCTTACCATGTGCTCGCACCATGGCTCCAGTCATGAGGGCTGAACCGAATGGTAGCCAGGCTCTGTTGATGTTCAACAGTGCCTGCAGTGACCTCGAGGACAATGGGTGGCTCCCGTTCATACAGAAATTTGATGGCTTTAACCTCTACGTTGCTAGGCAATTCACCATGACCTTTGATGGTTGTCGAGCCAAGGTCGACGATGTTCAATTTCAAATTGACGAGCAGTTTATCAGTCTTTCCACGAGTTTACCTGCCACTGGACAACGATGGTCCAATAATTGCAAAGTGGAAGAGGTCCCTTGGAATATTCTCTTCCAGTCGCGTAAGGTTAGCTCCTGTGATAAGGGTTTGCCTGTGACCATGCTGAAACAGCGTTGGCATGAGTTGTTGATGATTATCAAACAATTTATCACCTGCGAAGGTCGGTACGGGTTTTTTTTCTTATACCACCTTTGTTTGCTTATGGTTTTTATGGGTTATCAACTCAATATGCCCTATTATCTGCTTAGAAGCCTGTTTAAAATGTCTAAGAAATATAAAAAGAACTAGGCTGATAACAACCTTTTTCACTATGGGTTGGTTAAAATGATTGTTGTCTATCATTTGGGGTTACATGGAGACTGTTGGAACGATTTTCTTACTCGGAATGATTTTGTGGATTCGAACCCACCATAAGTCGACAAACCTATGGTGAGCGAAGACAAGACTGTACCCCCAGTACCCTACAATATTCTGTTACCTAAACCCTTACCCGACTCACATATCGACGTACCCCACTCTATGACCAAGGATGTCGAGACTGTCAAGCCTGTGGGAAAGAAGCCTAAAGCCAAACCTACTGCAAACGCTAAAGGAAAAAATAATGCTCATCTAATTTCTCGGATGGCGAGGAACAAGCCAAAACCTCCTGTCAACCCTGACCCTATCGTTTTGAGTGAAGAATCCGACTCGGAAGTGGAGCGTTTCTTGGCAAGTGAATATCCTTATTCGGAAAGTTTGTGTGCCAAACCCTCGTATGACTTTGTGTCGAACTTACCCCCTTGCCTTCAAAACGACCCTAATTACCCAGGCATTAAGCTGCCTTGTGAAACCCCTGGTCATTCATCCAAACCCTCTCCTGCTCTGTCGAAATCTACAGTGCCATCCTGTGATCAATGTAGCTCATGGTTAGAGAGGTATTATCTTGATGTGCCAATGCTACAGTCGAGAATTCACTCTTTGGAGGACCAAGTTGTATGACTTACCAGTCAAAAGGCTGAGTTGCAAGCCACTGATAAGAAACAGAGGACGACAGGCTCTATTTTGTTTAAAAATGTAGAGTCAGCTACAACGGTTGTGAATTCAAAGTTGGCATAGTTTGAGAAGCCTCACGGGTATGTTCTATCACTTGTTTATATAACGAATTTGAATTCTTTGAATAGCTCTGATTACAACGTGGATTTTCTCTGTCACAATATATGCATTATGTACATAGTTTTGTTCTGATTAATGGAATTTAGTTTTCCCAGTTTATCTTCGATTGGATTTTCTTCGATTCGATTGATCATGGTATGGATTTGATTGGTTTGATTTAGCTTAAATTGGATACCTTGCTGTCAATTGAAGTCGTTTGTATCTATTCTAAATACAAGCTATTTCTCGTATTTCAATTTTGAACACAATTAAGTTTCGATTCGAATTGGTTATAATGTATACGATATGATTGGCAAATTTGGTTAACTATTACGGTTTTATGTCTCATATGACCTTCGATCAACAGGAATACAATTCAGATTATTCTCAACATGACCCTGTAAAATACATCCAAATCAATTCATAACGGTTATGTGAAAAACCCAGCCGATTACTTCATATTGGTTTACTGTTTAATCGACCCTGTTATTAGTTGGATTCGTATTTACAATGGATATTTTGTTTCAATTGGATTTGTGAAATGAGATTGAATTCATGATTTGTTTCTATTTTAAACCGAGTCGCGATTTGTTTGGAATTAACTATTTCGTTCAAATCCAATAGAGTTTATTTGCGTGCGTTTTACCAATTACCACTGATGTCAATTCTATCATGATTGTAGTCAAAGCCAAATCAATCTGGTTATGATGTTGTATGAATTGATTCTCGTATATGTATGAATTAATCTACCTGTGGCGCGAACCATTTAATGTCATAACAATTATAACAATTGTAAAATGATTCTATCTTGATCTGATCGTATCTCCTGTTTTGGAAAAACACAACGTTGCATATGATTTGCTTGATTGCACTACTTTCGAATTCGATGCGAAACGATTTGTAAAATTGTTTGGTTTCGATTCTGTTTACCCGACTATGATGGAAATTGAAACAAAGCATGCTTTCTTATCTATTTGGTTATTGGATTTTGACCCTATGATTTTAATTGGATATGGAACAGTCTTGTTACTATTCGACCTGATTTTATGGTAACCGTGAAACAGAGTATTCTTACCCCTGTTTCGATTAAATCACTTTTGATTACATTTTATTTTGAAAGATAAAATCATTTGAATCATTAGTAATTCATTTTAATGTTTATTGAAAGAAAATTGGATTTGATTCTCTTAAAAAGATTTGATTTGATTTCTATTTGGTCTTGTATGCTATTTTAGACTAGCTACAAAATCAGATGATTCTGTAGCTAAGTCTATAGGATTGGATTTTTGGTCTATTGGAGATGAATTCGAAATTGAAGTGGATTTGATGAGCAATTAGGGGATATTTGAAATATTTCACTTCCATTTTAGTTTCTTAGTTTAGTTGATTTTGGGAATATCTTCCCAGATTATGTAAAACAGTTTGATATTATCCACAGGGAGGTTTTACCCTGTGGAAAGACTTATAAATACCTATCATTTTGTAATAATGATCATCCTCATTGGTGGGAGAACAAGGATATGGAGTTTTAATACAGACTGAGGCATAATTTGGTGTTTTGTTACAGCTTTAGCTTCTCATTATATCAATATTTTTGTTTCATGTTGTGTATATTAATTTGTATCTGGTTAATGACTACTTTAGCTATCTTAATCATGTGCAAATGATATAATTTTAATCACAGTAATCCATATCTGATTTCTTCCAAGTATTGAAAAACATAACAATTGCTTAGTTCAGTTTGTGAATGACAGATTTCTCTTCTTCATGAGTTGAATTATTAAGTATAAGCTTTTGCATAACAGGTTTCCCTTATTGCAGAGATTTATAAATCATATAATTGTTATGGTTTTTTTTATGTCTTGTTTGTCCTGTAAACAACTCAAAGAGAAGCACAACCTATCATTTGGGAGAATCTTTTGGATTAACCGGTGCGAGTTTACTTCCTCCGATCAACTTCGAAGTCATCACACACAGGGCAAATTAGGAGCGTTTCCAGGTCAGATTGTCATTCGTTTGTTAGTGTATTTATTAGTATTTAGTCAGATATACGTTTTTAGTATATTAGATCGTTTAATTTCAGTAAGTTTTAATTTCTTATTCGTAAAATCATAAAAATAAAAAAATATCTCTAGCTGTCTTAGGGTAGGAAGCAAATGAGTTTTACAGGTTTTATTCAAATCTGCAAGTTGTAGATATTGTATATTTGTGAATAAGTTATAATTCAATTAGTAATTAGATATTTAATTGTTAGAGTTAGTGTAAAAGTAATTAGTAGATTGTATATAATAGTTAGAGTAGTTTATATTTAGTTTTAGTTTAATTTAGTAGTTTGTTTTAATTAGATTAGTGTATTAGTTTGTTTTTATTTATTGTTAGTTAGTTTAGTTTCTTGTATTTAGTTTTAGTTAGTTTGTTTTAGTTTGTTTTAGTTAGTTTTATTTGTTTTAGACAGATTAGTTAGTTTAGATTAGTTTTCTCTTTGGTTTTCTTAGGATCTTAGAGCGGCCAACGAAGTCATTAAACCCATCAGGGTGGTTCATTCCAAACAACTTGGGTTATTAGACAATCCCGGACCAGTTCCACTCTCTCAATTGACGGATTGACATTTTCGCCCGTCAACAGGTACTTAGGAGTCTTCCTCCTAAATTTTATACTCTTGTTGTGACCCTAGAAGAGAGCAAAGACCCGAGTCAGTTTAGTCTAGATGAGCTACAAACTTCCCTCATTAATCATGAACACAGATTAAATAGGTCAAATATGTCATTAGGAAATGCGTTTTCTACATAGTCATCTATAAACCATGGAAGAGGAAGGGGGAGAGCCTACTGTAGAGGAAGAGGAAAGAGTTATGATAGAGGTGAACACAATAGAAGTTCTGCAAATACTGGTGGAAGAGGAAAAAATCCAAATAATAGTCAACTGAGTAATCAAAGATTTAGTGCTATTACTATCAAAAGTATGGACATTATGCATATGAATGCAGAAATAGACAGTATCATCAGAACAAGCAAGGACAAGATCAATCAAATAACACAAATACTCCCCTGAGTCCTATGTTTATGGCGCATGCTGAAGCAATGCCTATAGTATCACCAATTGAATGCAATGTTGTTCAAGAAAGTCCTTCTGACATATGGTACCAAGATTCAGGTTGCAGTAATCACATGACATAAAATTTAGAATTGTTTTCTAGTTTGGATAAGTTATTCCAAACTAAAGTTACACTTGGAACATATATCCAAGTCATTGTCTTAGGTATAGATATTATTAACATTTTAACTAAACAAGGAGAGAGTTTTTTTATGCATGATGTATATGATGTTTCTTGCCTAAAACATAATTTGATGAGCACAGGATAGTTGTTACGGAAAGGATACATAATCTACATGGAAGATAATAACTGTGTGATTATGGACATATGTCCAAGTAATCAATGTATTGCAACAATTCAGATGACAAGCAACATAATGTTTCCATTGACATTGAAGCCAACCATAAAGAAAAATGCAGTGCAATCTTTCTATGACACAAAATATGCGTAGCCAAACAATGCATTCAAAGCAGAAAGCGGAGAAGTAAGTACGAGCAGTTCCAAGGAAGGAAAAGTTAGAGCATGCAATTTTAAGGAAAAACAAGACAGTAGCGCAGATATGCAAGAAACATTCCAATCTGAAGTGTAGGATGATTCCTAGCTATGGAATTTCATAATTGGACATTTAAACTTTGGAGGTGTGAAGCTACTACATACAAAGGATATGGTGAAAGGTTTGCCATTAATAGAAAAACTAGAAAGAATATGTGAAGGATACATCTTTGGAAAACAACATAGAGAATGATTTTGAGTTGGAAAGTCATAACTCCACTGGATATTGTACATTCAGATATTTGTGGACTGATGTAAACACCATCTATAGGAGGGAGTACATATTTTCTTACATTCATTGATGATTTCTCAAGAAAAACATAGATTTATTTCTTAAAACATAAATATAATGCAGTGGGTTGTTTTCAACAGTTCAAATCACTTGTGGAGAAGCAAAGTGGTTATTACATCAATGTTCTAAGAACCATTTCAATAAAATTTCAGAACTTTGGTAAAGTTCATGGAATTTACAAGCAATTCACTGTGCGGTATACACCACAACAGAATGGTTTCACAGAAAGGAAGAATTGAACCATCATGGAAATGACACGTAGTATGTTGGAAACCAAACACTTGTTAAATGAGTATTGGGCTGAAACAGTAACAACTGCAGTATACATCATGAACATATGTCTGATAAAGAGTGTGAAAAACAAAGTTCCTCAAGAACCCTGAACATGAATGAATCATAATGTTGCACACTTAAAATTTTTTGGTTGTGTCGCATACACACATGTTCTAAATAAGCTGAGAAAGTAGTTAGATAAAAAATGATATAAATGTATATTTGTTGGATATTCTGAAGATACGAAAGCATACAAGTTACATGATCCTATTGAAAGAAAAGTCATAATCAATCGCAATGTTCAATTTGTGGAGAATGAAGCATGGGATGGAAGCATATAAAGGACAGTCAAAATTATTGATGTTATGACACATGATGAAATGGAAGAAGAAGTGGTTCAAACACAAAGTACAAGTGAGAGCGTAGTTCCTGGAACTGGGAAACAAATCCCAGTTCAAACTACTCCAGTGAGATCCGCAGGTGCGCAATCCACACTTACAATGCAAAAAACTCCATCAAGCGGTCCAAGCAGTTCTACATCTCCAGATATAACATTGGCAAGTTTTTTACCAAGAAAGACAAGAAGTCTGTGCGAAATCTATAATGTTGACACAACAAATTCATTTTCATTTTTTTCTCTGTTTTCAAAAATAGATGATCCATTAACCTTTGAAGAAGTTGTTAAGGATGATGTATGAGAACAAGCCATGGATGAAGAAATTAGATGCATAAAGAATGATCAGACGCAGAAATTGGTAGATGTACCTGAAGACAAGGATGTGATAAGTGTCGAATGGATTTATAAGACCAAGCAAGATGCAAAAGGAAATGTGCAGAAGCACAAGGCAAGATTATTTGCAATGGGTTTTACACAACAACCTGGAATTGACTTCAGTGAAACATTTGCGTCAGTTGCGCGCATGAACAAGTCAGAATTATGTTTTCATTGCTGCACAAAACAAGTGTCATGTTTATCAAATGGATGTAAAGTCAACATTTTTGGATGGAAATTTAGAAGAAGACGTATTGTGGAACAAGCACAAGGCTATGAGGTTCCACGACAAGAAAACAAAGTATACATGTTGAAGAAGGAACTGTATGGGTTAAAGAAAGCTCCCAAAGATTGGTATAGTTGCATAGATTCCTATTTTACACAAAATGGATTTCAAAGAAGTAAATGCGAGCCAACTCTGTACATCAAAGAAAATCAACAAGGTAACATGTTAATCTTTTGCTTTTGTGTAGATGATTTTCTTTTTACAGGTGATTTTGACATAGAAGTAATGAAGGATGAATTTGAAATGACTGATTTGGGCTTATAAAATATTTTTTGGGTATTGAAGTTCACCTATCCAATCTAGTATATTTATCTCACAATCTAAGTATGTGCATGAAATCTTGAAAATATTCAACATGATAAATTCCAAAGCAGCCCCAACACCTGTCATAACATGATTGAAGTTAAGCAAGCAAGATGAAGGATCTAAGGTTAATCCCACACTGTTTAAAAGGTTTGCATGAATCCTTATGTATTTGACAACAACAAGGCATGATATTATGTATGGACTGAGCCTCATTTCAAGGTTCATGGAAATTCCAAAAGAATCACATCGGAAGGCAATAAAAATAATTTTCTGAGATATCTGAATGGAACAAAAGATTTTGGCATTTTGTATTCTACTTTATAAGATTTTAGACTTATTGTATACACTGACATTGATTTTTGAGGCAACATAGATGACAGGGAAAGTACCTCTGATTTTGGAGGCAACATAGATGACAGGGAAAGTACCTCTGGGTACACATTTCATTTTGAAACAGGTATAGTGTCATGGGCATCAAGGAAGCAAGCCATTGTGACTCTTCATTAGATGGAGTTGAGTACATAGCAGCTATAAGTGCAACTTGTCAAGTAGTTTGGATGAGAAGAACATTACAATATTTGTTGCAAGAACAACATGAACCAACTATAGTATTTTGTGACAACAACTCCGCCATCATGTTGTCAAAGAATCATGTGTTTCAGAAGAAAACCAAGCACATTGCTACAAGGTATCATTTTAACAGAGAATTAGTGAATGACAAAGAAATCTGTTTAGAATTTTGTAGGTCAAAATAACAAGTCTTAGATATATTTACAAAATCTTTGACAAGTGATGCATTTCAAAAACTGGGCTCTTTGACAGTTTATGTCAATTCAAATTTTTGATGTAAATTTTGTATTTTATAAACTCACCTACTTATAATTAAGGGGGAGTGTTGAAAATATTAATTACAAGTAGTGAGCTTCACTCTTAAGAAAAACTCTATCTGTGGCCTAAAGATGAGCCGATCCTTATCTTTCTCAAGCTTGTTATGCAGATAAGAGTCAATTGAAATTTATTGTCATCTTAATTGTTTGAATCATGAGAGTTCAGCGACAAAGAATTTCACTGTGCAGTCTTTTAAACTGAGGTGGGCAGAGTTTGTCTGTGCTTTGTAGATCGGAGAAAGAGAATGGTGGAAATCTCAAAAGGGCTCTAAAAATGAAGTTACAGAATTTTCATTTTTAATCAGAGTATTGGAATTAAAAGAAAGATTGTTAAATGTAGCTTGCCACTTTTGCAACGACAGGAGGCCTGGTATCTCTTTGGTCTTTGACTTCGTAACGTCTAACGGCCCGCAAGCTTTTCTCATATAGCATGGTGACAAGCTTCTTCTGCATATTTGTATCCATTTCACTCCTTCCAGTTCCAATCATCTGAACCATAGCACTATGATAATTAATTATTTGCCTCCGCGGCATACACACTCACGCTAACTGTATTTAACGTCAAATTAAAATATATCATATTAGAGGATTCCACTTCAGCAGATCTCACCCGGAGGCGCAGAGTGTGGCAAACCCTCTGTTCAGAGAGGAAAGTAAAAACACTGAGCAGGTCGAGTCCCTCTTTTTCCAGCACAAGCAAAAATGTAGAGAAGGGGAACCCAGTTTTGCATGCGTAAATTGTAATTATCATCTCTAAACTCCCCAATGCTGAATTTACTATAACATTAGTAGGAGGGCTTAAGGCCGCGTAAGGAGAGTGCGCCAACTCATTCGTAAATTCTTGTTCACTAGCTCCACTACATGGTTTTGAGGTCACCGCCGAGCTCTTGCAAATTCGCTTGGTGGCGATTAATAACTCATCTCGTTTTCTGCCCAGTTCTGCGATTTCGTTGCGCAATTCAGGAACGTATTTTAGAACTCGACCGACAGTACTCGGACTGCTCCATTTCCTCTGGAAATGCTGATTCAATTCAATTCAGCAAAGAAAAAACAGGCCGATTCTGATTTATACCCTAAAGCCCGACAGCTTAAATCCTATAAGATGCTTCCAAACTTGCGATGAGCATTCATCAGGTATTAAGAGCTGATCTCTCGACGACGAAACAGATTAAACCCTAATGGGAGTTGTAACAGTGCGTAGCCTTTACCAAAAGAAAAATTAAACCCTAATGGGTGTTGTAACACTGCAGAAACTTTACCCCAAAAAGAAATTAAACCCTAGTGAAAGTTGTAACTCTACACGGCTATTTACCGAGCCTATTCGCACACAACCATTCATTTATCTATTAATGATCAACCAAGGTGAATGACTCATTAATGAAATTAGATTAAATTACCTTTGGATTTGGATCAGGCAGCAACGAACGTAGCTCGGAGTAGAGTACTTTCAATTTATTTCGCCGGTGCAGTTCCATAGCGTTATGAAAAACCTTTTTGGTGGAAGATCGCAAATTAGGCATGGAATCCTCGTCAATGAGCCGCTGCAGCTGACCCGAGTTCAGTGGTAGATGCTGAGCTCTGAACTACTTTTATGCATTCTGAATTGAGTATTGTATTTCAGGGTGACATTATAGAATCCAGATTGCATCTGATGATCAAGCTTCTGCCAATATGCATCCGAAAATATATTTATGGCTTCAGGCCGGTATCAAATTTAAAAGGAAGGATTATATTTCAAAGTGAAAGGTTAACTTTATTGTAATTTCATGTTAAAATAAATTAATCTTTTCATAGGAAAATAAAAAAACAATTAAATTTTCATTCACAAAATCATTATTTTATAACCCATTTATTATAAAAAAAATCAATTCTTAACTTATTATTCTTCAATCATAACATATTAATCAGTAAGTTAAATTAGTTAAATTCAAAGAATTTTACACAACTACAATTTTTGTTAATTAAATATATATAATAATAATACTTTTGCACATTAATATAAAATGATCAACTCTTAACTTATTATTCCCTAATCATAACATATTAATCATTAGGTTAAATTTAAAAAAAAATTCACAATTACAGTTTTTATTAATTAAATATATATAATAATACTATTTTTGCACATTAATATAAAATGTTAGTTTAAATGCATTTCTCAAAAATATTGGGGATTACAAAATTGAATGAAGTATCATGACAGGGATACCATCTAATGAAAGAGGTCTGTGTGTTTTCATTCCTCTCCAAGTTTCATAAATTATGTTATTATTAGTGAAACTTATTTATTCAATCCTTAAATTTTAATACCAAACATTAATATTAAATCACCATGTCCATGGATGTTAATCATCATATTGATTATTGAAGAAATGTATGCACATGAGAATTGGAAATTAAAAAATTATTGTGTCACAAAAAATATCATTATATCCAATAATCAATCTTAAAATTCACCCTTCTAATGATTTACCAATTACAAAATAAACATTACAATTAACAAATTTTTCAATCTTTAACATTCTTACCAATTCCATTATATCTTTATGTACACTAATCTAGTTGAAATTTAACTTAT
>JZKD02S1674160.1:193015-205651 GCA_000966675.3 Picea glauca
ATAAAATTCTCACTAGTGTTGGATGATAGGAAGATAAAAATTTGTGGAGAAGAAATGAGGAGTAAGTATTCTCTTAATAAAACAATATAATTTGATAATATTATTTCACATGAAATGGACAAGTAAAGACCAACATTTAAAATAAATCATAATTAGCTAATTATAATTAAAAGAAATATAAACTTATAATCAATAAAAAAATATATAGAAATTAATAATCAACTAAAATTAAATAAACATAATTAATAATCAACAAAAACTAAAATAAACATATTGATATGCATATGCATGATACATATTAACAATTAATTAAAATATATTAAATTAATAAAACACTAATGCATGCTGGATGATATTGTATTAAAAAAACTCATTTCAAATGGACGAACAAGCATTAAACATTTTGAATAATTTAAAATAAATTGGATGAACAAGCACTAAACACACACTTTGGGTAATTTAAAATAAATTTTAAAATTGTATAATTAATAAATACTTTGGGTAATTTAAAATAAATTTTAAAATTGTATAATTAAAATAAATATAAGTTAATACTAAAATTAAAAACATAATTAATATACAAACTACAAATATTAACAATTAATTAAAAAAAAAAATTTGAATAAATTAATTAAAATAAAAAACACACAAAATTTTAAATAAATTCATGTAAAAGATTCATAGCCTCCCAAATCATTCATACTGGATATATCTATCTAAAACACATGAAGGCGGATCTATTCTTTCGCTTGATTCAAGATAGAGGGAATGAATTGTATACTAACCGAAACCTAAAGCAACTATACTGACCGACTGGAGAACCCAACAGGCACTCACTTAACGACCAGGCTTAACCCCTTCCTACCGGGGTGAGTTAGTGAAGTGAAGCTATTCAAAGGACTGATTCTCTTATAATGAATCTCTCTATCAGGTGAACCATCGCAACATTCAATTAAAATAAATAACACACATTATTTTGAATAAATTCATGTGACGACTTCTAAAGAAGTTTACGGCCGGCATGGTGTTGAATCGGAAGCAAGCAGAATAAAAGGGAGTGATCTTAATGATATTCAAAGTTTATATTTTTTTTTTCCTAAAGAAGAGAATTATGAATTGAATCAACTATGTTTTTATTGGTAAATATTTAAGATATTGCTTATATAGGGAGAATTAGGGATTTTCTAATTTAAAAAAAATAAAAATAAATTAAAGCAAATCTATAGAGAAGATAGAGAACTCCTTTAAAAAATAACAAAATTAAAAATGATTTTGTTTTAAAATTAATTGAACAAAGAACTCCTTTAAAAAATAACAAAATTAAAAATGATTTTGTTTTAAAATTAATTGAACAAAGATAAGGGATTTTTTCATTTAAAAAAACATTAAAATAAATTAACACAAATCTAACAAAACTGAAAATTGTTTTCTTCTAAAATTAGCGGAACAAAGATAAAAGATTTTTTCATTTTAAAAAAAAATAAAATAAATTAACATAAATCTGTATAGAAGAAAGAAAACAATAACAAAACTGAAAATCACCCTGTTGGAAAATTAGATAAACCTACAACAGAACAAAGATAGAAAACTTTGGAAGGGTTCGTTGGACAAAAAAAATTGATTTACAATGTGTAATAATATATCTCCCAATTTGGAATTCACAATGCTCGTTGTCACAACACTAACATTAGTTGCTCGTTGTCACAACACTAACACTAGTTGCTATGTGTTTAGAGAATTCATCATTTCATATTTCATCTCTGCGAGTTTAATAAATAGAATATGCATGCATGCATTAGCTCCATAAAAATAGGATTGTATCTTAGAAAAACTATAACATTTTTTTTTTTTTAACTGATTTAACATATGAAAAATTGGTAACATTCTTTTTTTTATTACTAAGATATAGAAAGATTGTTAACATTCTTTTTTTATTACTCAGATATAGAAAGATTGTTAACATTTCTTTTTATTACTAAGATATAAGAGGAAATGACTAATAAATTAAAAAATTTATAAAAAAATAAAAAGTAAAATTTATTAATGAAATTTACAAGCCATAAAAACAATGAAAAGTGAATATATTAAGAATTTTTTCAAAAATATCAAATAATTTTTATTTCAAACTTGCTAAGTTTTTTTTTATATTAATTTTCATTTACATTGAAAATAATTTAAAAACCTTCTATGAAGGGCTACAAGGCTCTTGAAGGGCAATGAAGACCTCAATTTTGATCCCTGGTTGCAGGTTGGTGAGCGTCCGTTTCTGCTGATATCTTAAACAAAGAGCTACTGGGATATTCAATTTTGTAGGTCTGATTATAAGCAGCAGCGGCATGATTAGCAGTTTCAGAACTGGAAAATAAGGGGAAGACGCGCATGATTATGAAGATGTTGGTAAGCAAGATTGTAAGATCAGCGGTTGGATTGAACAAGTGAATTGACCAGACTGACTTACTACAGATTTTCTAAGCCGTAAGAAAGCTTTGCAACTTTGATCTCTAACTCCGCGTCGCCTCAACTTCAAAGCTAACCTTAGATATTCTGGTCGCAGAGAAGGGCTTGATACTTTTTAGTGGGAGAAAGTAGTAGTAATAGGGAACATATTACTTCATCTATTAAATTGAAATGGTCCAGTGGTACTCTCCAGAGAGGACATATTCTAATATTTATATTTAATATAGTCAGGCTCGTCTAGGAATGGTCTGTACTGTATCGTCGGCCATGGTCGGCGAATATTTCACGGATCAAAAGAATCTTCCGAATAACGAGATTCAATACAGAAAATGGTGGGCATCAAAGAATCGTTAAGAGAATCTTCCAACTGTTCACCTGGGGAGGATCTTCTCGAGTCCGGGAAAGATCTGATCCACATCCCACTGATAAAGAGACTGGGACAACAGAGACAGCGACATTATTAAGCCTTTGTGTATCATTTCTCTTTACAAAAATCAAAATGTGGTCTAGACTCCTTTAGGTATAGCATCCTATCTACTCTGCGCAAGCTTTAATATATAATCCTAGACTATATGTGGTCTAGACTCCTTTAGGTAGATAGGTAGAGCATCCTATCTACTCTGCGCAAGCTTTAATATATAATTTGATTGTAATAGGAAGAGGCAGAATCTTCCATATAGTCATTATACAGGGAGAGTGAGGAGCAGAACCTTTTCGCACCAGATAACTTTGCATAATATCGTATACATTACCTTTACCCTGATGCCACCCGATTTCAATATTTTTTTAATTTTTTTTAACGAAGTTTGCAAATCAGTAACTTGTGATTTGGTAATGGTGAGACTTTAAAAAACAGTCTCATATGAGATTCCACTCCAATGGAACCATATAATAGATTCCATTTTATAGAACCCATACTAGCACAGCTGCAAAGTGGTTGGTGAATGCTTAAAGTTATTTGGACGGACAGCACTCCGGTGAAGTAAAACTGACAGCTGAAACGCACATAGAGCTGAGGAAATCCAAAAGTTAATCTTAAATGTGGTAATTCCAAAGGTTAATAAGTTAAAGGAGGCAATCATATGGTGGTACAATAATTTCTTAATATGATTAGGTAAATGTTAAAAAATAAACAAGTTAAGTGATGCATTCAAAAATACAAGGAAGTTATGAAGAGTAAATCACATTCATTGATTTGGGAGGACGACTAAGAATATTTCAGCATTTTCAATTGTTAGCCATCACATTAGAATTTTAAATTGAAAGGTGATTAATTGTGCCCATCTCCAAAAGGTATAAGCTTTTCGGCTTAATTAATCATTCAAGATATACATTATATATCTATTTTTCAAATATATAAACATACATTTGCAACTATTAAAAATCACAAAAGCAGATATCAAATATCAAATAGTAACACAATAATTAATCTCACACAGATAAATGAAACTAAGTGTCTCATACACAGTAACACAACAATTAATTAAACATAGATAGATGAGACACATACACTTTCATTTGCATTCCATTGAAATACTTTACACATATATAGCAAACCAGACAATTAAACCACTTCGATCTTATAGGCATCATGTACTAAACCTAGACTCTCTCCAATAGATTTTAGTTCTAAATATACATTTTTAGATTATTCCTAACACTTCTCCTTAATAGAGAAATGTGTTTTCTACAACACATAACTTTTCTACAAATTTCAAATTTAGTCTTTTCAACCGGCTTAGTATTATGATATTCCAAATCAATTTCATTTGAGTGATTTTTTTCCCTCACAAAATAGTAATGTGCCTCAATATGATACATTGGATTTTCTTTTCTCCAACATATTCAAGAATCCTCCTAACCTATACTGCTTCATAAGTAGCATTGCATAAATCTTTATACTCATTTTCTTACTCCTCCATGAAACAACTCCATATCCTACCCTAAGCACATATAGAGATTGACCTCCTATCATCTAGATTTCCATCCCAATCAAAATCAAAATGACCTATCAAATCAACATCAAACTCATGAGTATATTTAATACCAAAGTTAACAGACCCTTCTAGATATCAAAGGACTCTCTTTGTTGCTTTCTAGTGACTTTCATAGGGCTTGGCCATGAATTGAATAACGATGTTGATTTAATATGCTATATATGGCCTAGTGGTGGTGAGATCCCACCAGTTGTGGATACAAAGTACCATCCATCTCTCTTGCATCATCATCCCTACAGAGTTTAGAATTTTGTTCTAAAGGAATACACATTGCCTTACATTCATTCATATTAGACCTTTTAAGTAACTCCCTTGTATATTTACTTTGTGTGATAGGTTTCTTACCAGATTTTTTCTAGACTTCAAGGTCTAAACATTAATGCAACTCTCCAAGATCTTTCATCTCAAATACCTATGACACTTGTCTTTTGATTTCTTTAATCAAATTATATACATTGCATGTTATAATAAGATCATAAACATATAAGAAAATCAAAGAAATATTCCCCATTTGATCGATCTTGATATACATATTAGGATCACTCTTACTTTTCATAAAACCTTTCTAAAAGAAGAAGGTATTGAAATCTTTACATACCAAGATCTTGATTCCTATTTTAGTCCATATTAATCTTTCTTTAACCTACAAGCAAGATGCTCTTGACCATTCTTTACAAACCCTTCTGGTTGAACACTATAAACTTCTTCCTTTAATTTCCCATTCAAAAAAGCACAATTAACATCCAACTAATCTAGTTTCCAATTATGTTTTGTAGCTATTGCAATCAATAATCTAATGGTGTTCAACTTAGCTAAAATTGTCTTTATAATCAATTCCCTCTTTATGTGAATAACCTTTTGCAATAAATCTAGCTTTATATTTATCTATACTACCATCAACATTAAATTTGGATTTGAACAACCATTTGGATCCTATTGGAAATTTATTTTGAGGAATTTTTGTTAATTCCCATGTTTCATTCTTCATTATGGAATCATACTCATATTTCACAGTATCCGTCCATTGCTTATGCTCTTTAGCTTGTTCAAAATTCAAAGGTTCTACAAGATTCATTACTTTAGTCATCAATGCATAATATTTATACCTTACAATTCTATGAGTTTGTCGTGTTGATATCCTTGGTACTACACTCCTTTGTGGAGTTCCTTCATCTCTTATTTTCATCTATGGTGAATCTTATCCTCCTTTTGGTGTGCTTTAGCCACTTGAAGTGTCCATGTTGTTTAAATATACATCATGTTCATGTTCGTTTTCAAGATCTACTTCTTTCACATTTTCATTATAGTCATAAGGAATATGCCATGCATTATAACTATCCACCTTATGAACTTCATCTGCATGCTCATGAAATTATACATCTCTACTTGCAAAAACTTTATGTGTGTTGAGATAAAAAATCTTATATTCTTTCTGATCATAACAATAATCAATAAAAAATCACTTGATTGCTTTAACATCAAGATTTCTCCTATCTATTTTAGGAACATGAGAAAATGATTTGCATCCAAATACTCTCACATGAATTACTACTAATTTATAGACATAAAAAGATTCAAAAGGATTTTTACGGTCTAAACTTTTAGTTGGACTTCTATTTTTCAAATAAACAACAATATTGATTGCTTCAACCCAAAATCCGTTAGTAAGATTTTTACTTTTTATCATGCTCCGATCACACTCAACCAAAGTTTTGTTCTTCCTCTTGGATACTCCATTCTACTCAAGAGTATGTGGCACTATGTATTGTTGTTGTATTCCATTTCCTTTGCAATATTTAAAGAAATCCCTAGATGTATATTCTCCTCCCTTATCGGATTGGGGAATTTTTATGAAACTTCCTGTTTGTTTTTCAATGAGGTTTTTAAATTATTTAAAATACTCAAAAAAATTGCTTTTGTTCCTCATAAAATAACCCATGTATATTTAGTGTTATCATCAATAAAGATCAGAAAATAATATGCTCCACTAAGGGACTTTGTTTGCATCGGACCACACACATTTGTACGCACAAGTTCAACAATATCTCTTTTTCTTTTATCTTTGTAAGTAGGATATTCTTCCCTATGCTACTTACCTAGTGCACAAAGTTCATATGCAGTATGTTAAATGGAATTCCCTCCACCATTCATCTTTTTTGAAGTAGTAAAAAATTAATATAATTCATATGATTGTACCTTTGATGCTATAACACTTTTGTTGACATTGTTGTAGATGCCAATGCTTGATGACCCTTCCTTCTCACATCAATCTTGTATAGTTCTCCAAATTTGACTCATGTTGCAATAATGTTATAATGATACTATATATCTTTCACAACACAATGTGACTTAACAAACTCAACCTTCAAATCTTGATCTTCTATGGTGGAAAATGAGATTAAGTTATTTTGTGTACTAGGCACATTCTTTACTTTTTGAATTTTCTTAACACTACCATTTGACAAGGTCACATATATGACCAAACCCTTTGATTTGATGTGATATATAATCCCCTAGATAGATCATTCACTGGTTCTCCTCTATCAAAAAAATGACCAATATGCCTTCTATTTCTATGTTTGGACTCATCAAACTCTTTTTTCAAACAATCTCTAGAATAATGTCTAGACTTTCCACAATAAAAACATGCATCATTTCTCTTAATATTATCATCAATCTTTGGTGGTGTCATACCTTGATGTGGTTTAACATGTGGTGGCTGACATCCCTTATTTATTTCCCATGGATTTCCTATGTATGGTTGTTTCCTATTTTCCATCAATTCCAAATATGAATTATGAGGTCTACAAATAAGATTTTTTCTTCATTCTTCTTCTTGCATAAGAATACCTATTAGTTCTTCAAATGCAAGATCTTTTTTGTGATCTGCAAGACCTGTAATAAACATCAGATATTTTTCTAACATTCCATTCAAGGTTACTATTAAAAGATATATGCTTGAGATATTTTCACCAATATCACCTAGTTTTTCTTTCAATTCTTTAATTCTAAAAAACAAAGTTATTAACATTTTCATTCTCCTCCTTCTTAATGGAAAGAAATTTACTTTTTGATAACGAAACTAGATTTGTATTTGTTTTTTCATACAAACATTTAAGGGTATCCCATATATCCTTGGATGTATTGTTGTCTCTTATATGCACAATAATAATTTCCTTCACATACATTCTTAGAAGGACTTTTTCTTTTCTCTCTCTTCTATCCCAATATTGTGTGTTTGTGGAGGCTTCGGGTTTGGCTTCTTATACAGATACAATGGGCCAAACATTTGATGCTTCCATCAAGGTTTGAATCTTGAATTTCCAATTCACATAATTGGAACCATCTAGCTTATTTGATTCATTTATGCATAAAACATCCAAAGAATTTTCCATTATTATGCTTGCAAATTCAAATCAATCAACAAAATGTTTGCATATAAAAATTACCTTCCTGGAAAGTCATTGGCTTCTCTCTCCTCCACTAAAAAATTCCTTCTTCTTCTCTATGAACAATGACTTCCTTTATAGATTTGGTATATTATGTATTTACTCCTTCACAAGGAGACTCCTCCACACAAATCCACACTTCACTCTCACCAAATAACAATGCCTCTAAGTATTGAAATCAATTCGGTCCATGTAGAAACCCCTGCACATAGGTTGCTCCACACAACAACTAATGTTGATGGAAACAGGTAACTAAAACAAACCAATCTTCTACATCCAGATAGACATCGAATAACAATGAAGAATCAATTTTCTCCATGCAGGTAAACAATGGACAATAGTGAAAAATCAATCTTCTCCACATAGGTAGACATCATACAACATCGAAAAACCAATTTTCTCCATGTGGGTAGATAGGTGACATTAACAAAGAATCAACCTTCTCCACGCAACGCCTCCTTTGATCCAGGTGGATCTATGTGTCCAACCACCTTTTCCACTGAATCCACGTTTCGAGCATATGGTTTTGTTAAACCATGATATTCACCCTTTTGATGGGGAATGGAATGTAATAGCATATTCATTTGTTAATTACAAACATCATGTAATGCTCTTATGTCTACACCATATTATTAATGCACCAGATCCCATTAGAAATTTGCAGTTAAGCACACCTGGGCTAGAGTAGTAATGGGATAGGTGACAGCCTGGGAAGTCCTAGTGTTTTACATGCCTATGACATTTTATAAACTTAGATTAATTTATCCCACATGCATCATGGGAATTTTTCTCCTCTCACTCTGTCATATATAATTGAGGTGAAGGAGGCACTTTAAGTATGCAATGGAGTGTGATGTAAAGATTCTTGTGAATGAAGCATAGCCAACATGTCTTTCTTTTCATAGATAAGCTATCCCATTATGCCAATTGTTGTTCTACATTGTTTTTCTCTCTTATTCATTAGTAGAAGTTGGGTTTCACTGTATTTTTGTGTTCTCTTCTATATTTTTGTTTCTGTCTCATTCCGTTCTCAGCATAATCTAGATCAGTGGTATCAGAGAAGTATCCTCCTTATCGTTTCTCAAAGAAGGTCCCCGATAAGGCCAGGGTATAGAGAGTTGGATCTTGAGCTAGTTTTGCTTGAGGAACACTTATCTCACCAGCCCAAGCAAGCTCCCATGGCAGACAAAAAGAGATATGAGAAATAAAAAGATACTTTCAAGATATTTCTTGAGGAATCCCTCTTGCGATAGAGGAACTAGATGATGGACAACTTCACTTATATCCTTCGAAGACTACCAATGGCGATGACCTGGGCATATTCAACAATAAACTATTTCATAGGTGAGACACCCTTCAAGGTGAAGAGAAACGAGGTACTATTAGGGTGCTAAATATGATCTATCTTTGACCAGATTTTATCTCTAAGTTTGAACTTCCAAAAATTTCCTTTGTTGCCATTTAGGAAAACAAACAATTAGGTAAATTTCTAGTGATAGTTTTCATAGGTTAGGTGTTATTTGAGGTGACCTTGCAAGTGTTTTTACATTCCAATGTTAGAACATGCAATAAAAATCAAACACATAACACTCCTAAGATCTTTACAACTCTAAAATGTTGATCTAACAATTCTAAGCATGCATGAAATTGACACATACATTTTTGGTCAACATGACCCTGGAAAAACCCCCATGGGGAAAACGAGTTTGGAGTAGATGTATATAGAAAGCCTCAAAGAAAAAAGTACAACATCAAAAACATATACAAGTGAACCTAGTACAATAAAAAACTTCTCGGATGCCTTGGAGTCCTGTGAAGATGTTCCTTCTAGAATCTTGAAGAAAGGCATTGTTTTCCTTGATGCGTGATCTGAAAATAGTGGGCTGACTTGTTATGCTATGCAAGTACCATCTACTTCATTAAAATAAACTTTACAGGACCTTTCTCCATGTGTTAAAATATGCAAGATGAATTATGTGTCAAGTTTATGCATCTTCTTTTAAATGTTCATGTGTGAGGAAATGTTCTTTTAAATGGTTAAATATGTGCTTTAAATAAATACACAGCAACATAACTTCCAGAAAATAAACCATCAAACTCACAACAATAACAAGATGATAAAGGAGTTCACCCCTCTCTGGGCTACATCTCCTTGAGCCTCCATCAATGGACTTGGCTCTCTGGGATTAATTTGTCAAAGATTCTTTTACAAGATATTTCTCAACTCCAATGGAAATACTGACTGTACCATTGGGTTCATAATACATAAAAACCCCAGAAATGACTAATAAAACTCTAAAAACGGATCATGGCTCATCCGGGCATGACCTCTTCTACATGTCACCTTAAGCTTCCCTGAGCTTCCTTTTGGAAAAAAACACCTATAAAAGTCCTCAAATGGATCTGAAACCTATCCCAAAGTGTTTAGAGCATAATAATTAGCCAAAAATGATTATTGTCATCTCAAATACCTATGAAAATTGTCATCTCAAATACCCATGACAATTGTCTTTTGATTTCTTTAATCAAATTATATACATTGCATGTTATAATAAGATCATCAACATATAAGAAAATCAAAGAAATATTCCCCATTTGATCGATCTTGATATACATATTAGGATCACTCTTACTTTTCATAAAACCTTTCTAAAAGAAGAAGGTATTGAAATCTTTACATACCAAGATCTTGATGCCTATTTTAGTCCATATTAATCTTTCTTTAACCTACAAACAAGATGCTCTTGAACATTCTTTACAAACCCTTCTCGTTGAACACTATAAACTTCTTCCTTTAATTTCCCATTCAAAAAAGAACAACTAACATCCAACTAATCTAGTTTCCAATTATGTTTTGTAGCTATTGCAATCAATAATCTAATGGTGTTCAACTTAGCTTAAAGTGTCTTTATAATCAATTCCCTCTTAATGTGAATAACCTTTTGCAATAAATCTAGCTTTATATTTATCTATACTACCATCTGTTATCGCACGGTTTGTAGGAAGGGTTTACGCAACTTGAGTCAAGGCTTAAAACCGGCGTAACAGGAGCTTCCCCACCCACTGTCACCTCGATGGGGGGCTCTTTCTATTTAGGAAGGGCTAGCCCAAGGGAGACATCCCTATGTAATCTGGGTTTGTGAAGGGCTAGAGGGGTAATGGACCAAGTTAAAGAATCCTTTTCACAGATTACTGCCAAGTATGAGATAGTCAAGAGAAAAGTCTTCCACTGAATGGCACCTGTTTGCGAGACAAGACAAATAACTAGAATATGTGCTGTGGTGGTTAGTACTTCAAGATATTAATGACTATGTGTATCATATATATGAGCAATGATCAAATTCTATTATTGACGAAGTCAATGATTGCTAATCAAAGATAAATAACTTATATCACTTCTTCAATAAATGCATAAAGAGATAAGAGCATTCAGTGTTCAAATATCAATCCTTTATATTATCACAATGCAAGTTTTCTCATAAAAGTAATGTTGCTGCGTCACCTATATTGTTGCTGCTATAGGGTGACGTCAAGCATTAATCAATAAGTCCAAAAGGAGACAAAGAGTGAAACGTTTTCTTCAATAATCTTATGGATGCAATTAATAACTCAATGTCTATGAAGATAGATGACAAATGTCACAACGTTACAATCTAAACAAGAGATCAAGAAGGTGTGACGTCACCTATATAATTTTTGTTGCAGGATTAGGGTTAGCTAACCAAGAAGTGACGTTTTGACAAATTCAACCAATAAAATTGCAATAAACCTCTATGGCTATGATAAGATGACTAGGCCACACTTTTCTATCCAAACACAAGTTTAAAATCAGCAAGACGTCATCTCATTAGGGTTAGTTCAAATTTCTAGGGTTAGACGCTAGGTTAGTTAGTGTTTCAATTTAAAGGTAGTTTGAAAAAGAGTTTAAGACATAAACAAGATCAAGAATACTTCTATACTAGTGCCTTGGGTTAATGGAGTCAATTGAAGTGAGACTAATGGTTTAGGAGAGACTTAAACTTAAGGACAAGAGAGTTAGGGTTTGATGGTGTTTCTATGGCAAGGCCATCAAATCTAAACCCTAAGAAGGAAAGACTTACCTAGGCGTAGCTAAAGCTAGTCCTAAATCTTTCTCTCCTCTCCTTAAGACTTCTTTGGCAAAACAACTAGCTTACAAACACAAACCTATGGCTGAAAAGTGTTTCTATGGCAAGGCTTTTCAAAACCCTAGAAGTAAACCCTAGGTGTAAAACAAATTAGGCCTAGGACGCCTTCTTTCTTCAATTTGTGCTTAAANCTAACTCAAGATAAGAGGGAATCTAGTGTAGCTATGGCTAGGCTAAAACTCCTTCAAATCAAATGGCTATAAGCTTTATTCATGGGGACATGAAGCCACAACCTACTTGTGTGTTGGCTCCCTAGGGTTTCAAGAATTAAGAAAACAACAACAAAATATCAATATATGCAAGATGTTAAATCAACAACCATTCATTCAAGAAGTTTTGATGAAAGAACACCTACAAAATCATGAAGAAGCATAATCCAATACCCTAGTTGTAAACCTTCCAATGAATAAAAGCACCACTTGCCAAAAAGTAGTCCTCCAAGAAGTTGCGCCTCACTCCAAAAGAGAAGAAAAACCAAGACAAGAGCTAAGAATGTATCTCTCACAAGAGAGCAAGTTGTGTTATGATAAAATGAAGAGGCAACGTCCTCTATTTATATGATCTCAT
>JZKD02S1674160.1:226492-243343 GCA_000966675.3 Picea glauca
AGTTTCCAAGAACAACGATGACTGCAGTGATTTGTTAAAATCGAATCTCCATATATTGTAAACAATTTTTACCATTGACATCACAAATTCGAATATCTAGATTGAACATAGATTTATAAAACACATGAAGATATAAGAATTTAACTTAGGATTAATTAATATCTAACAAATTCAATATGAATGTCAATATCGATAAATGCAATTTACAGCGAATGGAGGAAATTCGAAGTTCTGGGCTGCAATTAAATTCGACAGCGTTCATAAAAAAAATTTGTTTAGAGAAGAAGCTATATGATTCTATAGAGATATTAAAATTATAATACACAAATTTACTCAACGATTTGTCTCATGGTTTAATCATAATATGTTGATTGCATGGGGAAAGGTAGTAGAGGTTGATAGTGGAGAAGCCAACAACTTGGCCACAGGGATAGGTCCCCGCGGCCAAGTCACAGTCCACTGGACTGTGACTTGGCTGTGGGGGCCTATCCCTATGGACAATCCATTGGCGTGCCCACGGCTTGGCCACAGAGGCTGCCAGCTAAAGATAGATTTTAATTTAAAAATTAAAATTAAATTTAATGTTACAATCTACAAATTAATTTTTTTTATTTTTTGTTTACAGTTACTTACCTAAAGCTCGGCCCGCCAAACTCCCACCAACACTCATGAACACTCACCTGAAGCTTGTCCTGTCGAATGCTCGACCTCCTATAGGAATGCCCGCCAACACTCACAAATGCTCACAAACACCCTACGTCAGTGCCAACACTCGCGAACGCTCACAAACGCCAAAAGGTTAGAAAAACGTTTGAAAATTGATGTGTGGATGATATATAAACCTTCTTTCGACTGAAATATTTTTTGGCTAAACACTCTTTCGACCGAAAGATTGTTTCGGCCGGAATATCTTTCGACCGAAAAATACTATTAGTTCATCCAATTTTTTTTTCTTCGGAATTTTGGAGACCAAATTGTCACGAAAGTGTTACCCACCTCCATGATTTCACCCCTCTTCTACTCCTCCTCTCCTCTCAAATGTCTCGAGTGAATAATGAATCTCATATTTTCTATATTCCCTCCT
The DNA here is from genome assembly GCA_000966675.3 of Picea glauca. NCBI lineage: Eukaryota > Viridiplantae > Streptophyta > Pinopsida > Pinales > Pinaceae > Picea > Picea glauca. Next base: position 227,577 of record JZKD02S1674160.1, read on the forward strand.
TTAGCCTCTCTTTGGCCAAACCCTAAAAGATCAATGACCTAGAGCCAATCTAGACATGTCTAATCAATGGGTGATATTTAATCCTATAATCTCACTTAGAAAAACCCACTTTCCTTATTTTTTCACATGTCCTTTAACTCACCCACAAAGTGAATTAAATGTCACTTTAATGACTTAAGTGACATATTTCACTTTTGACATAAACTCCTAAGTCGAAGTGAAATTATAACATAAAGTAAAGTAATGAGGTAAATAGTCACCCCTTTGTGTTTAGAGACTCACAAACATAAGGGGAACACATTCCAAGGTACCCAAATCTCAACACTCCCTCTTACTAAGGAAAGTTCCCTTCACCCCCTATTTCATCCCTGTAGAGGACATGGTTTCCTACTGGAAAATACTCGGTGAGTATGGTTGTACCCTAATCATCAAAAGTAGTATCTGACACATATATACTCAACTTGTGTGATCTATAGATGGAAGTGCATATCCACTTATCCAAGATCACCTAGATCTTGGTATCATACTAAAGATATCAACCTTGGTCTCCCACCAAGGATTTCTACCTCCTGGCATCTCACCAATGGTCACTACTCTGTGAATATCACCAAGATCTAGTCTCTTTGCATCTCACCAAGAGTCTCTCCCTCTTGGAATATCACCAAGAGTATCTAGATATTTTCATCTCACCAAGAGTCTCTTCCTCTTGGGATCTCACCAAGAGTATCTAGATCTTGGCATCTCACCAAGATCCTCAACTTGGCCTCTCACCAAATAACTTCCACTTGAAATGGAACCTGAATTTGATCTTCTTGTCTCCATATCTAAGTGAGTCTCAAGCCTCTGTGGTGCCATGTTTCTCCTCCTCATCAATCTTTGATGATATGAATCCCCTACACCAACCCTTTGTCTCGACAAATCTAAAACTGAAGTTATTCTGAGTGGACCAGTCACCCCTAAAGATGGTGTCCTCGAAAAATGAGCATGAGCTCCCTATGAATCACTACTTTGAGTCAATAGGTCCTCCTCAACTCTGTCTCCCCACCTAATTTTGGATGGTGTATCAATTGACAAATAACTGATGAATGCACACTCTCTTGCAAACCGTGCATCAAACTCAACCTCCTCTGCAATTGTTGCAGTATCATCCTACTTCTTCTTCTTCTTCTTCTTTTTCTTGGGACATTGTCCTACATAGTGACCCATATTTCCAAAAGAAAAGAATCTAACTGTGCTCATGTCTCTCTCTTTCCCACTGCCACTCTATTGTGGTTTGGCCCCTCCCTTAGGATCTTGTCTAACACCTATGTCGATCTTCTTCTTTCCATTATTCCACATAGAAAGTTCCTCATCACCCTAATATATCCATTGTTGTCCTGAAGACTCTAAGGTGCATCTCATCTCCTCCAGTACGAAATCATCCCAAAGTCTCTCCCAAGTAGGCATAACCTCATGGGAAACAATTCCTCGAACAAATGAACCCCAAGGTTTGGTAATGATGTTTAAATATGTCCTCACCATAAATTCTAGGTCCACTATCTCTCCGACGGATGCAAGATCATATCTTATCTGATTGAATCTTCCAAGGAATGGTGTAACCGACTCAGAATCGAGCATCTGAATGTTCCTCATCTTGTTCTGCAGAACCATCTTCTAGTTCTGGTTTGGACTCTGGTAAAGATTTCATAAATGCTACCACATCTTAAATGCATAGACTTTACCAATAAAATGTGGAATGGCGTGGTCTCTCACTCTATCAAAAATAGTCATTTTCTCCTTGTTATTCCTCTTCTTGAAATCTTCCACCAACATGGGAGTAGTGACATGAGGAACAACAACGGGAGCCTGAACTATATCCCATAGTTCAAAATCCTCCAAGGAGAAAGTAATCATGGTCTTCCAAGGGGTCCAGTTTCTTGCTCCGTATAGCCTATCCTCTGCTCGCATATGGGACACCGACATGGTTGTACACTAAATCTCACACTAATGCTAAAACTTCACAAGAGTACGACCTCGCTCCTATCAACACAAGTGTGAAAAGAGGAAATAAAACTACAACCTCGCTCTTGACAAATCATGTGTTAAGAGAGGTTGTCTAAATAAGACTCACTCCTTTCCACGCAAGTTTGATAAGAGGTTGTCCACAAGTGTAAAAAAAAACAGTCATGCCACTGTCCAAAAACTTTGCCCACAAGCTGTCCACTAACTCTGCCAACATGTTTTCCAAAAATCTACCAACTAGAAGTCACAAAACTATCCACTGAATGCACTAGAAATCAACAAGTCTTTTCCACCAAGGGTTATGATACCATGAAGAGAAATGAGGTATTATTAGTCTTCTAAATATGACATGTCTTTGACCAGATTTTATCTCTAAGTTTGAACTTCCAAAATTGTCCTTTGCTACCTTTTAGGACAACAAACAATTAGGTAACTTTCTGATGATAATTTTCACTGGTTAGGTGTTATTTGAGGTGCCCTTGCATGTTTTTTTACATTCCAATGTTAGCACATGAAATAAAACTCAAACACATAACACTCCTTAGATATTTACAACTCTAAAATGTTGATTTAACAATTCTAAGCATGCATGAAATTGACACATAAGTTTTTGGTCAACATGACCCTGGAAAAACCCCCATGGGGAAAACCAATTTGGAGTAGATGTATATAGAAGGCCTCAAAGAAAAAATTACAACACAGAAAACATATACAAGTGAACCTGGTACAAGTACAACCCTTATCGGATTCCTTGGAGTCCCTTGAATATGTTCCTGCTAGCCTCTTGAAGCAAGACGCCCTTTTCCTTGGTGCACCCCTCTTCCTTAGCTAGTTACTTGACCTCTTTCCTTGCCACTTGCTTTGAATTTTCCCTTTTCTTGTGCCTTTAACCCTTTCCTTTCCTTTTCGTTGCCCTTGTTGAAGCACCCTCCTCTTAAGAGTGCCTCCCTCTAAGTAATGGTGCACACTATGCTCAAGTGCACCCCTCCTCTAGAAAAACTCCACAAGTGTTCGTGCTCCTTCCCCCTTGCACCCTGTACACTCTAGAGTTACCCTTGCAATGATGAATTAGTATCCTCCATGATATGGGAAACTCCAATAAGCTATATGCACCCTTCTTCCCAAGATGTGCCTCTTCTCACTAGCAAATGTGCCCCTATTCAAGATGAATGCACCCCTCCTCAAGATGTATCCCACTCCTCCATGGAAGCCTCTCCATGCAATCTACCAACAATCTATGGATCCTACTCAATCCTTGGCCTCATGTGCCCTCTACTCCTCAATATATTCTCCCAAGATATATCCTTCTCCTCCTCTCCTCTCAAATCTCTCAAGTGAAGAATGAATCCCATCTTTTCGCTATTACCTCCTTTAGCCTCTCTTTGGCCAAACCTTAAAAGATCAATGGAATAGATCCAATCTAGCCATGTCTAATCACATTTAGGAATCCCAATTTCCTTAGTTTTCCTCATGTCCTTTAACTCATGCACAAAGTGAATTAAATGTCAGTGTAATGACTTAAGTGAAATATTTCACTTTTGACTTAAACTCCTAAGTCAAAGAGAAATTAGAAATTTAATTAAAGTAATGAGGGAAATAGTCTCCCCCTTTTTGTTTAGATACTCACAAACACAAGAGGACCACTTTCTAGGGTACCCAAATCTCAACACAAGGTACAAGTCAATTTTGATATCCCCTTATTTGAAGGCCACATAGATGTGGATGCTCTAGAAAAATGGTTGAATCTGCTAGAAGGTTATTACTCCGTCCAAAATTTCTTTGAAAGTCAAAATATCACCTTCACGCTCAAATATTTTCCCCATGTGAGATCTTTATGGAAAGGTTATTGGGAGAGGTACATCACGAATGAATCTACACCATTAAGGAGAACCCACTTGGACAACCTTGGTAGATTCCCTAAAGGAGTAGTTCTACCATATCAGAAACTGTGATGACCAGTACATGAGATGGATTTCTCTACAACATAAAAGAGATCAAACGGTCTCAAAGTACACAAACATCTTTCATACCTTTCCCTTAAAGTTAGGTATCAAAGACTCCGAGAGGAACATGGTTTTGAAGTATCGCAATGGTCTGCACAAGTACATCCAAACATAGATGGATTTGTTGGACATCTCCTCACTCAAAGCTGCTTATTGATATGTAATCAAAATTGAGAAAAAAATCAAGCAATAGAGTAAGAGGGAGTTTGGGTTTGAAAATACACCACAACAAAATCATGCCAATTGAAACCCTAACTCATAGAACGAAATATATAGCAAGGAGGGTTAAACTCAAGAGAGCTAGTCCAAGACGCAGGAAAAGAAGGGTAATGGGAATTCTAAGAAAGACATCAAAAAGTGTTGTGAATTCCCCTGGCACAACACCGATGAATGTTTCTCAAAAAATTCATTGGTGGCTGATCTCAAATACAAAGAATCAAAACCTGAATCATAATATGATTCAAAGAACAATAAAGGGAAACAAATTATCGATGCGGAATCCACTACTACCATTGCATCCACAAAAATAAAACCAGAAGAACCAGAGGATCTTGAGGATGAAGAGCACCTTCTTCCATTCACAGATGTTAGTAAATGGGACCCCACTACATTTCCTTGTTGACAGTGGGAGTCATAAGAACTTGATCTTAGCTAAGGATGTCAATATATTGAAGTTTTCAATGATGCCACACCCCCAACCATGCACGATCAGATGGATAAGTTGAGGAAATAAATCTATGTTAGCTAGTAGTGTCTCCTATCTTATGGAATCAAGCCCTTAAAGGATGAGGTAGTGTGTGATGTTTCCCCACTTGAATTCTATGATGTTATTTTAGGACAAACATATATGTGGAAATGTCACACTATCTACGAGTCTCGACCCCACAATGTCCTTGTTACTTTGGGAGGTCATCTCTACAAGGTACCAAAGGTAGCTTCAACTACTTCCACTTCATTAATCTCGAAAAAACAATTCCACAAAGTAATCTCTTAGACCACAAAGTTTTCCCTCTTCATGATCCAATCAGACGGTGGATAGGAAGTCACTATGACAACTTCATTCTTGGGAAAATACATTTATATCCATCATAAGAAGGTCAATGAGATTATATATGATCATGAAGAGAATGAGATTCTGCCACATGTTCAACATAGCTCTATTGGCCACATCCTGTTTCAGGGGTTCTTTGGGTTCAAACCTTTAGTCCCCATTGTGATAGCTCTTCTTGATGCATCTTGATTGAGAGAGTCCTACCACACTCAGAACAAGGTAGATCATGAAACCATATATGTTGAATGGATCCAACACCTCCAACAAGTTCATGACATCCTTCCACAAGCAAATTACAAGCAAGACATCTACTTCAACAAGACAAGTGACTCACCAAGGTTCAGATTCAACAAAAGTTTCCCCATCTCCCAAGGTAACTTGAAGCAATGGGTACCATTACTTCCTAAGGGGGGAGGAATGATCTAGGTGGATCTCAATGGCCAACCACCTTTTCCACTGAATCAACATTTCGAGCCTATGGTTTTGATAAAGCATGATATTCACCCTTTTAATGGGGAATGGAATGTAATACTATCTTCATTTTTTAATTACATACATCATATAATGATGTTATGTACATGCCTACTACATAGTGTTAATACACTGGATCCCATTAGAACTTTGTAGTTAAGAATTCTCGGGCTAGAGTAGTACTGGGATGGGTGACCACCTAGGAAGTCCTGGTGTTTTACATTCCTATGGAATTTTATAAACTTAGATTAATCTATCCCACATGCATCATGATAATTTTTCTCCTCTCACTCTCTCAAATATAATTGAGGTGAAGGAGGCCCTTTAACCATGCAATGGAGTGTGATGTAAATATTGTTACGAATGAAGCATAGCCAACGCCTCTTTATTTTCAGAGATAAGTTACCTCATTCTATAAGTTTGTGTTCTACATTTTTTTTCTCTCTTATTCATTAATAGAAGTTGGGTTTCATTGTATTTCTATGTTCTCTTTGATATTTTTGTTTTTGTCTTGTTTTTTTCTCAACATAATATGTATCATCTTTTAATCAAAACAATGGTTGTAATCTCTCCTTCAATATTGATCGACTATCAATTACACAACATACACATGAATAGGTTCTCTCCTCAACTTCCTCCTTAATAATAGAAATGACTCCTCCTTCACACAGATGGTGTATACCTCTATAGATTCCTCTGACATGTCCATAGTAAGCTATGACACCAAATCAAGAAAGAAACTTATCAAATAGTAACAAAACAATTAATCTCACACAGATAGATGTTACAAATTATCTCATACACACTTGCATTAAAAAAAAATACTTTACACATATATAGAAACCGAGACAACTCGACCACTTCCACACAAATAAGATCTAATATACATCACTTAGTAAACCTTGACTCTCTCAAATAAATTTTAGTTCTAACTATATTCTAATGTAGAGATTTCTTGATCATTCCTAACATTAAATTCAATTAAACTACACAAATAATACTTTATTTTCAAATTTATATCAAATTATAAAATCACAAAACTATATAGAAAAAATACCTACATAGCATTATCCATTTGAACATAAGAGACAAACGTGATGAATTCATATATATATATATATATATATATATATATATATATATATATATATATATATATATATGAAACATAGATCACACTGAGAGGAGGGGTGCATCAGTGTGAGGGATATTTCACACTTCTCACAAAACTTTAGTTAGAAATCATGATTCACACCATCAATACTTATTACTTTCATTCTTACTTAGTTGCTTGCATGTATTAACAATAAAGAGTTATGCACCATCACAATCAATAACACAAGGAACAACATATATATGTATACATTTATTTTGTATTACATACTACAATTCTTGGGGTTTATCAACAAAAAATTAATAGAGAAATAAATCTACAAGAGCACCAACTCTAAATGAAAGACTCAACTTGTAGATCTCAGCACCATCTGAGATGTGAGAAATCCAATCCTTAAGTACAAGACCCCGCTTATAAACAAAACCAAGTCTGTCAGTAAGTACACTACCTTTCAATAGTACAACATGCGTATGTATGCAAATTTCTTGTAATGCCACACGTGGATGTACGTGTTATTTCTTTTGTCATCCTGGCTACACTGCAAAAACTAGGGTTTCTAAATCTTCAACCTTTTGGCCCTTCAAACCCTTTCTGCCTCTGTCATATTCACTTGTGACCTGTCACTACAATATGCCTGTCACTGCCCAATCTATACCATAACCAATCACAAAAATATCTAAACCATCCAACAACCTATACATGCTCCTCATGCATACTCAATCATAGATCATGGATATCTCTCAATCAAAACATAATTGAACTACTCAACCAACTAGCTACCATATTCAGACATCAATACAACCATACAAAGTATGCCTCCAACATTCACCATATCATGAGCAAGCCTAAAAATCAAGACAATATTTACCATACCAAAATCTCTGTAGTAGATATGAACCTATAGAATGTTGATCTGAAACTTGTTTCAAACTTCAAGAACCTAGAACCAACACTTACTCAATTTTTTCATGTCATTCCCAAATGTGCATGCGCTTCTCTCCTTCAGCCCACATACATACATGCTCTGGCTCACTGCAACCCACATACTACTTAAGAAAACTAGGGTTTTTTGAACCTCCAAAACTTTCACCATCAAAACCTCAGACTTATAGAATTTTGATGCATCCATGAGTACACACAATGAATAAATATTCAATATGTTCAAGAGATTCACTCAAAAGAGACCCTTGTTCTATTATCTATTCTTTTGCAAGTAGCTTCCTCATCAAACCAACTCTAACCAACTTCTTTATTTTTGGGGCTAACCCACTTTTAACCACTTGTCTACTTATAACTACTTTCTCCACAAATAGTAACTTCTCCACTTTTAGTTGCAACTAATTTATTTTAAATTGTTTTCTTTTGCAACCACTTAACCCATGACTAACCACTTTGACTAGTCAACTTCTTCTAGGAGCTTCTAGAATAATTTGACTTCTTTGACCTTCTAGGGGCTTCTAGACAACACATGAGGGTTCTCCAACTTCACATGGCCATAAATCTATGATCGTGAGGAGTTATGTGATTTTCCACATATCACTAGAAATGGCATGACAAGCACTATCCATCTAGAATAGTATGACTTGCAAATTCACTGATCTTCATTAAATTATTCCACAATCAACCTTGTGTTCCCTAACCATATTTCGAGGATGATTCAACCACTTAAACATTTTGACTTCACAAAGCATCTTCCCATGAGGAATTTCACCATAAGGGGACCACTTTGGAGTTCATCTATTTGGTACTTCCTATCAGCCATGACATAACATCAAACATACAACTTTTTCCTATCAACCAACACATCACTATGACACCACTTGACATCAATTACATCAATGACAACATAGGACATTAATCAATACATCAATGATACTATGACAAGACATCAAATCTTTGACATCAATCCTTTAACATTAATGACAACATAATGCAACAAAATATTCATTAGTTAGAAAGTATTTTTGATAAAGTTTAGATTTGGTGATTGGAATGAATTATTATTATTATTGTTGATGTTATGTTAACAATTTCTAAATGTAATTTAAATATATTTAATATCAATGTATTTTTTTTTTTTAAATATGATTGAATTCATTAATAGATATTTTTAAAAACTATGATAAATAAATTAAGTTTATTTAATCTCAATATTACAATTTAATCTTCATTATTTTTTTATCATTATATTATAGTTTTAACAATTGTACATAAAATTTATTTAAAACGAAGGAAATAGATGGAATAACCTTGCTTAAAACCAATATGACAATTAATATCTATTAAATACTCATAATAACAGTATATCTTAATAATAAGACATAAAACTAAACTTTTAATTTTATGTTTAAAGTTAAATAATTTTCACTTATTTTTCAAATATTATATATGTAGATATTTTTAAGAAAACTATATAAATAATTTATTTTCATATATTTGTAATGTTTAATATTTTTTTTATTTGTTTTCAAAAAAAACTTTGCAAAATTTACATTTTTATTATTTAATGTGTATTATGTTTCAACTGAAATTTAAATATTAATTTTAATGATTATTATTAACATCCACTTAGATTGAATTGGTTTATCAATCCTCAAGAAGGTAAGGGATTATTTGAAATTCTTTGAAATTTTGGTAAGTACGTCATATTTATGGGTATTAGATCTTACTTTGACATGGATCAACCTATCTTTATGTTCAATTATTTTTCCCAACCTCTTTGCGTGTATGATGTACAAATTGTTTCAATTTGTGATTTATGTTTTAGTTATTCTTTTACTATTGCTAGTGTATCCTCATATTCATGCTCTTTTATACCAAAAGTTATGTGGTTCAAGGATCTTTTGTTACAACCATGATCTAAGTTGATTGTTTTTGTTTTTCCATTTCTTGTATTCTAGCCTCTATTTTCTTGTATTGTAGCCTCCATTTTGTGCAAGCCTCAAACCCTAATATTTCTTTCTCTATCTATGTTTGAATATTATATTTTAATAATTAAATATTTTACTCTTTCATTTAATTTATTTGAAATTTTTAAACATTTATATTATAATTAATATTTGTTGTTTATCTTTTAAACATTAAGTTTTATTTTCAAGTGTTTGTCATAACACTTATAATTAAATTTAAAAAATACTTAAATTAAGGTATTGATTATGAGACTTAATGTCCATTAAGACAATAATTAGTTTATTGGACTTTCATAAAGATAAGAGATTACTTAAATTTAATTAGAATCTTATTTATGTGCTCAAAAAGCATTTAGAGAAGTGTTCCAATATCACCATAGTTTTGATGACTTAGGAGGTTATGACTGTCAATATTGGGACAAACATTTTGAAATTGGGATCTAATTTGAGTATACTAGAGCACTCTAGGAGAAAATGCTTTTCATATTCAACCATCTTAGTGTCACAAAGATGAAAGAATATTGCATCCCACAATGTTTTGGTAATTAACCAATGCCCAGTTTCACTAATTAGAACATAGAGATACTTTTGATCTTCTAGATTAGGGTTGAAAACCTCATTGTAGTATATTAGATTCCTTTTATTTTATTAAGCATTGAATTAATAATAATAATACTATGTCAATTCCCGCTAGCTCAATTGGTTAAGTTGTGGGTTTCGTATGTTAGGTGACCTGAGTTCAATACCCTTATGGTGAGTTTAGTCTAATAATAATAATAATACTATATTATATTAATTTATTATATTTGATTAAATTACTAAATTTTAATTAATATTTTTTTATCTAATTTTTATATAGTAAATTTGTTTTCAAATTATTTTTATAATAATTATAATTTATTGAAAATTATACCTTAAATTAAGATGAAAAATAAAGGTTGTAGTCCAAACATTCTATGAAATGACTCTTTTTCATCAATATTTTCCGGGGAAATTTTCTTGAAATCTAGCGAGAAATTGTTAGATCCATTGTTATAACAATATTTTCCTCACCCCATGCATTCTTGAACAGAAGGCCTTTTTCCATTTCCCTATGCAGACTTGTCATCCCTTTTTGCAAATCCCAGAGCTAAAAATAAAAATTTTCCACATATACGCATCTTGCCTACTATACAACATGCATATACACAGGTTGCACCACCATAGCCTGCGTACATTGGGAAATGTGCCCAAAATTGAAAAATGGTGTCGAGATTCCATGTCACAATAGGAGATCAATGATCGTTGGCCTTGCATATACTAGAAACATTCTGACTCGACCCTTCAGTTTCAATTGAAGGCTATAAATGGGCCAAATCTGAGCTATGGAAACGAGGAGAAAGAATTAAAATTTTAGAGCAAAGTTACTCTGGAGAAATTATTCACTTCACATTGAGTTTACATCCCTTTATCCTTTAAGTATGACCATAGTGTTCAACCCCCAAGATCTTCCCTTATTGAGTGAGAACTCCATTGTCTCTCTTACATGAGCTTGCCTTTGGTGGAGGATTGAAGTGGTGGAGGCCTAGCTCGAAGTAACTTAGTTTCTCAGTTCTGAACCATGTCGACACAGAAGTCTGTAACTTATTCACTTATGTTGATCATATCTAAATAGAAATACTCTTTTCTCATCCAATTGATATCTTGCATATATGTGAATTATTATTCCATGGGCGTATTTGTTATGAATGTTAATGGATTATGCTATTGAATGTGCTAACATCATAAATTATCACCATATGATTTCTTTGCTTGGTTGTTGAGGACTAGTTGCAGGTATATTGCTTTGGGTCAAGTGCTTAACGATGGACTTAATCGAACGTCTGGACGAGGTAGGCCTTTTATCTTGTATTTCTAGCATATTTTTTTATATATCATACTTGAGAATAGAGTTGATTTATGCAATCATTTTAATCTCTTGTGGTTTTCCCCTAGCCATAGAGAGATTTTCCTCGTAGCATAATTGACAACCATAGTGGGGATAGAATCTTATTTCTTGGGGTTTGGAGTGTTTTTCTCCTTAGATTTCTCTCATTCATATTGATTTTCTTGTCGTATGATTGCTTGACAACCTTTGTTCAGTTTGGGTTTGAGTCTTTCATCCTTCTCCTTAGCCTGACTATGGTTTTGACACATATACACGGTTTTCTCTTGTCAGTCACGTATATACGTGTGTTGGCCTTCTGCAAGTTGTGTGAAAATGTGATTTCCCCTTGAATAGTCACGTACACCAACCTATTTTGCTTGATTGCTAGGTTTGGTTGTTTTTGGGTAGGTTTTGATGATTGTTGAGTCTTCTTGGGTCTCTGTAGTGATTGTTAAGTGTATGTGGGATGATAGGAAACCTGTCTTTGGTTGAATTTTTGGGTGGTGCCTTTCTCAACATATTTTCATTTTGATTGTCCTTGAACATTGGGTTGGGTGTTTTTCTCCTTGGTATCCTACTTGAGTTGTCTCTTTTTATACACAATAGAGTCTTTATATATCAAGTTGTTGTTCAGTCCATGCATTTTCATTTTTCTTATATTGCAAATACAAAAATATTAGGCATTTTACATTGATTGACATTTTGATCTTTTGAGACTTTTTCATTTATCTTAGTGCATGCAAACAAAGATTGCATTTTTATTCAGAATTGCAGAATTGAATTGAAAATTGCATTTTTAGAAAGCATATAATTCATTGGAAATTGAAGTTAGGACTTTGCATTGTTTAATATTCATTTACTTTGTTGAGTCATAACATCAATAGTTTCACGACCACGCCTTTTGAGTAAGCACGACCATTAAAATTAACGCTATAATTTACAATTGATTAGTAACGATTTTATTTTATGGGGTGCACAAACTAGCTTAGGATTTAGTGCCTTGGAATAGGATTTTGTGAGTAAAATTCTCCAAGGCTATTAAATCAACATATCTATGTGACTAAGGGAGTGGAGAAATCCATTGTATAATTGGTAATATCTGGAGGCTCCGCTTACACCATAGTTAATCATGAGATCACGTGAGGTCAGTTGAAGGGATATCCCCCTGATACCTTCTTAGCATCAGAGATATTTCTAGGGATCTATTCATAAATGGGGATCTTGCTAGTTCCCTTACCTCCATGAGAGGCGATCATTTCAAGTTTTTGAGATTTGATATCCTTCCCATAAGGTGGACTTGACTTACGACTGCTCGCCTATGCATCGATTATATAGTGGTTTCTTAGTTGCTTGACTTAGGTGCCACATAGGTTACTTGCATGGGTTATTCTACAGGTACCCTGGGTCAGATAAGGGTTGGACAACACACAACCTTTATGGAGGATTACCTCTCCTGGGGGATCTAAACAACTGGTTGTTAATCCCATGAGGTCCCTTATAACTGATTATGTTACCTCTGATCTTTAACAGGGAGTCTCAGGCCCCTCTTGGGCGAGGTATACCTACTTTAGGGAGGGAGGCCCTTTTCAACCACTTTATCTTGTTTGTGTGCATATTGGTCGTTTGATTATTTTTGGTGTGCTCTTTGATTACTAGTTGGCCTTAGTATTTGGTTTTATATCTTGAGTCTTAAGTCATCATGGATTCAGACCAACTTCCTTGCTGGTCTCCCTGCTTGTTACAGTCACCACCAGATTTTGAGTCTTTTCCTTCTAAAAGGTGTAGAGTTATTAAACATGGTACACACACCTCCACTTATCAGACTTGTGATTATACAAGGATGAGTACTGAACTGATTCATCAAAATACTGGGAGCCCTTCGACTCCCACACCTACTATAGTTAATGGCACCCCTTTGACTCCTGCAACCACAATGGTTGTAGTGTCAGAGGCACCTATCATCATTGTTGCCCATCCTATAGTGAATTCTCAGCCTATTGTCACAAACCCATTTGGGTCTCTTAGTCACTCACCGTTATATAATGTTCAGTCCATCCCTATGGCCTCTAGTCCTTTTTCCTATGGTATGTCAAATTTTACTTCGCAATTTTCAAAGTCCATCTCGACCGTTGGCCCTCACGCTAGAATTGGACTTAGGGGAACAACTCCTCCTTATACTCCATTCTCGTTTGGTGGCTCTCAGATCCCTCAAATGAATCCTAATATGGGAGGCATTCCTTCTTTTAACCCCGGGTCTAACCCTGTTTCTTTTGGGTGGATCAACCAACCTGGCGGAAACGCTTCTGCTCAAATTTTGTCCTCTACCCTCACCTCCTCAGTGATTATTCTGACCAACAAGTTTGGCATGAAAAATGCACCCTTATCCTCCAGATTCACACCAAGAGGGGTCAGTTTCACACTTTGGGTAACCCCCAACCCAGAGCCACTCCGGATGGGGGAATTTTTTTTAACCCCCGACATAACATTCCTACTAGAATGATGCCCAAACAAACTCTTATGAATCATCATGGAGGAGGGTATTACAATCTCGGATAGGGCCATCATGCTTACCAAAACTTTGGATGGGATGTGATTCCCCAAACACAATCTTTCCAGGCAGCTTGGGGCCATATGTCGCAACCCCGTCTCCCTTTTCTGGCCACACTCAACTTTCCAGACTTGTCTAAGTTGATGAGTTATCCTATGTGTCATGATCCTACATGGCCCCCCATTCCCATCAAGCTTCCTTCAGATATTCTAAAATTTGAGGGTAAGAATGGAAAGGATCCTGGTGATCACGTCACCACCTTTTACCTATGGTGCTCTTAGAATTCCCTTAATGACAATTTCATTTGGTTAAGATTATTTCAATGCATCCTCATAGGGGTTACCACAAAATGGTATATCGAGCTACCTAGGGGGGAATATGGGACCTTTAGTCAAATGGTGCTAGTATTCCTTAACTACTTCCAATTGCCAGTTCGTTATGATGTTGGCCTAGAACTTCTGTCAACCTTGCGCCAGGACACAACCACTCAAATCTTGGATCACATCCATAAGTGGCGTAGACGGAAGAGGTTGATAAAGACTTGCATTCCCCTGAATTTCCTGTCAGAATGGTTCCTTAATTCCTTGTAACCTCCTATATCGAAGGATATTGCTACATCCAGGGTTACATTTGAGGAAGAAGCAATCTTCAAAGCCTAGTAGTTAGATATTATATATGTCCAGTCTGGGATGTTATACCAGATTCTTTCGAACACATCGAGGTCAAACTATGACCCTAGACAAAATCCTAGACCTCATGTCAATGGAATTATAAGATCCACCAATGTGAAATCCGCAGACTCGGTGACAAGCCATTTGAAAGAGTTGTCTCTAAACCAGTCTACAAGAGGGCCAACTTTGTTTATGTCTTCCAATCCTATTCAATCAGTGGATGTACATTCTGTGCAATCATCGACCGAACCAAATGGTAACCAACAACCAGGCAGGAATAAGAAGAAAGAATGCAATAATAATTATAAGGGTGGGTGTTGTAGGAAAATCTGCCTGCGAACAAGTAGATCGACCTCTAAGGCTTGACCTTAACCCTAGACAGAAAAATGCTTATCATGGACACTGACTTCCTTTCAAATATATCTAAGCCTAATGCGTGAGAAGGAAGGATGATAGAAGTACCTTTTAACCGACGTTTGTCCCTGCACACTCCGAGTTGCGCTCCAATCCTTTTTCTCCTCGCTGAGGTCTGTGGACAAACGAGATACGACCACTTCCTACTCTACTGACATTAGCTTGAAAACAGATCTACCAATAAATGATAAGTTTATGCAACATCAAACACAAACTAGAAAGAAACAGGCCAAGCTTGTCATATTAATGAGAATAACGACAGCAGTGCTTACAATCGTAGATGCGAGTGCGGCAGTTTCGTCAAGTCCTCTTCGTCTAACCCTTGCATGAAAGATCCACAACCTGGATGACAGCAGCTTCAATGATTTCTCTCCTTTGGCTGACTGCAAGTTTCCTCCAAGATCATAAGTTTCATATGCTCAATTCTTCCTCCCTCACTTATGAGATCATAAGTTTGGTGTAATTCTGCATTTTCCATTTTCACCTATGAGATCATAGGTTTGGTATCATTCTCCAATTTGTAGTCCCACTCATGGGATCATAAGTTTGACATTCTCTATTATTCCCTTCCCCTTTCACCATTAGAAAGCTTGCTTATATAGCCTTGGAGAGGCTTCAACCACTTGAGATATCCTTGGGGAAGTTGAGGATTTGCCTCCTTCAGTTGAGGATCTGCCCT
>JZKD02S1674160.1:247282-269212 GCA_000966675.3 Picea glauca
AATTCTTCACATAATTGATCGAAATCATAAATTTCAAAAGCATCTAGAAACTCATCTACAAATTGAAACCAATAAAAAATGTGACATGCTGGAAAGGATTCAAACCAATGTTTAAACCGGCCTCTAAAAGTAAAAGAAAACAGTTTGCATACAACTCTTAAATCTGAGATGTCAAGCTTGATGCATTTGCACCAAAACTTGTTAAGGTGGTCTTTAGAAGATAAATTGCCTCCACCATCAAAGGCAAGTTTGGACAAGCAAGAGACTATCTCGTTGGGAACATTGGGTAATGATAAGTTGAAAGCATGTTCCAACACAGTGATTTGGGGAGCCATGGGGGAATTAAATATATTTAAAATAAAGGCTCCTACAAGGCCAGCTTGTCAGTCAGGCCCTCCTTCTAGCGCCATTTGTTGACGGGCGAAATTGACCGTTTTTCAACTGGAGGGGTGGATCCAGTCCGGGGTTGTCTAAATAACCCAAGCCATTTGGGATGATCCACTGCGATGGGTTTAGCGGCTCCGTTGGCCGATCTAAGTCCTAGGAAAACGAAAAAAAAAAAAAACTAAGCTAAAGAAACTAATCTAAGTGAAGAAAGCAGCTAAAACAAACTATATACAAATATATAATATATATATAATTTACTAACTAAAATTATAAAAAAATTAATCTACTTTTTAAATATTAAACTAACAATAAAATTAAAAATCAATTAAATATGTAAAACATTTATATAATTAAAATTTTGATCTAAATTTGCAAAATCATTTGTAAAAGGTCTTATGACAACGAAGCTATTATTTTTTATTTTTATAATTTTTATGAGAAAGGAATGAAATGAAAGCTATCTAAGCTAAGCAATTAAAATAACAATCCTATCTGTAAATCTAAACTATAGAGATGAATAATGAAACATGTTCAGATTACAAGAAATTTATATATTAACTAACTAATTGAATAACACTAACAAACTGACATGTAGAAACGCTTCCTATTTGTCCTGTTCATAGTACTCGATTTAGCTGTTTGATGGGAGAAATCCGCACCAGGCTTTTCCAAAGCTTCTTGTAAACAAGAAGCAACAATGCTCTTTGAATATGAATGACAAAACAAACAAGACATAAAACAACAACAATCTTATAGTTTACAAATCATCACATTTAGATAAATCCCAATGCGAAGATTTGTACATAATCGTTCATTTAACAAAGAAGATAAACCTTCTAGTCATTAAATTCAAACAAAGTAATTGTTGTGAGTAAAATGAGATACATCAAATATGGACAGAATTTAAATCATAATACATCAACCTGTAACAAATCTTGATATCTAAAGTAGTCAATAATTTGATTACAAATTAAAATGCACAGAAACTTGAACAAAAGTAAGATAAATTGAAGCTAAATCTGTACAACAGATCCACTTCTATTTGAGTCTGTATCATCATAAATCCATAGTCTTTGTTCTCCCAACAATGATGGGTTGTTTACAAAAAATAACAAGTATATAAAGGCCACAGGGTAAAACATCCCTGTGGGAATTATCAAAAACAGTTTGCAAAAAATATGGGAACAATCTCCCAAATCTCTATTTCTGCCTAGGACTAACAACTAGAAACAAAACTATGTAATAAAAAAGTATGTTCTAAACTTCCACAGAAGATCCAATTCCCATAGAAATTCATATGTACCTATAGATAGGCAAAAGTAAACAATTTTAGATAATGTTTTAATTGTAAAATCAACAAAATCCAAATTTTATGACTAGCTACAGAATCTCACGATTCTGTAGCTGGTCATATTTACAAACCAAATCGTTTTAAATTAATCCAAATGGTAACAGAAATGTATACAGTGAATCAAACAACTCTTAATTACTAATTCAAAACAAAGCCAATCATTCACACTAAAACTAACCAAATCGTTTATGCCAATTCAAAACTAACAGAATCGTATTGCATTAATCGAATGGTAACAGGAATGCATGCGTTCTATCAAACAATTCTTTTGTTACTAATTCAAAATGAATACCATCGTTTATGCTAATTCAAGGACAACAAAATCGTGTTAAATCGCTTCAATCCAAATAGAACTGTATTCGATTTAGCAATGAAATCAACGCCGACACAATCGACTATGCTAATTTAAGAACAACAAAATTGTATTAAATCGATTCAATCAAAACAAAACTATATTCGATTTAGCAAACAAATATTTTGTACTAATTCAATGCAAACACAGTTAATTCAAAATGAAATCAAATCATATTAAATCGATTCAATCAAAACAGAACTATTTCAGAGAAAACACAATCGACTATGCTAATTCAAACCAAATCATTCAAAAATCGATGTTGAAATAACATACCTTGGTTGTAGAGAGACGATTCGGTCAGGATAACTTTGAGTTAACAAAGGCAATAGCTGCCTCAACATTTTAAAGAGAACAGAGCTTGTTGTCTTTCGACTTGCTGATAGATTGCTTGATAAAACTTTGGATTAATCAAGGGTTCAACAGAGGGAAAGAGGCACAAGGTTGGACAGGTGGAAGGGGTTCTGAGGCCCAGGTCTGGAGAGGTAATAAACGTTCCAACAAATGCACACAGACCCAAAACGCACCTTCCAGCCACAGAGAAGATCTGAAATTTGACCTGTAAAGGATGAGCTAGATCTCTGTAAATACCAAATTTCTGAGGAAACCGCCTGTAATGAAGGTAAAGGGGATAATTTCAGTTCTGGGTTTTCAAGGGTTTGGTTTGATTCAAAACCGTTTTCCCAGAATCGCTCACGCAAAAATATGTCTCTGGGAGGTAATTACGGGGGCAGTCTTCTCTGGAACTATCAAACAGTAACAGACTTTGAACACCATGGGGTTAAATTCGCACTATAGGAGCCATAGGAGAGAGAACACAGTCAATAGGGTAGTTGGTGAGGGGTTTTGATAGGGTAGGCATGGGACCAATTCCCACAGTTTTCTCAAAACCAACAGAGGTAACCCGAGGTGCAAGGCAAACATTAACTCTTATGTGTGCGAGGATGGTGCAATGAAATAAAACCATGCAAAACATTCATTTTGACATGTACAATAGACGATGCTTTGATGATTCAAATCACTATTGGTGTGTTTTAAAAACAATGTAAACGACATGCCAAACAAATAACCATTGAAAACCATGACAAGTCGATCCGAATATTTGAACAAACAATAGCATTTGTATGATTTAAAACAAAACAACATTTCGAATATAACACCAAGGATTTGATCATAAAATGTATGCGTTCTATGAAACCATTGCACCAAGGATTTAATAAAAGACACCAAATATCATTGCATCATGAACTTAAAAATTGAAACCATATTAACAAAAATGCAAGTGAGTAAAGGTTTGGTGTCTTGCCAACTATATGACCATTATTGAGTTAGAGGTGAAATGACCACATGAACAAGAGTATTGGTAATAATCCAGTGATGATTTTAATGCCATGAACAATGCGTTTCAGCTCAAGGTTTTCACGCTTGCAGTCATGAAAATGAAAATGAAAAGCAGGTGTGCAAATGCGCAAGATAATCATGTCGTTTTTAAAGAATTGTGACGCGTATTGAGGGTTCAAAACCCTTGTGTGGGCAGCTTGTAAGGAAAAGACAAAAATGCAAAATGGATGCCAACAAGTTTCCCACATAATGTAGGATACTCATTCATCATTGCAAGGGTCACTTTACAGTGTACAGGGTGCAAGGGGGAAGGAACATGCACACTTGTGGATTTTTTCTAGAGGAGGGGCGCACTTGAGCATAGTGTGCACCATTACTTGGAGGGAGGCACTCTTGAGAGGAGGGTGCTTCAACAAGGGCAAGGAAAAGGAAAGGAAAGGGTTAAAGGAACAAACAAAGGGAAAATTCAAAGCAAGTGGCAAGGAAAGAGGTCAAGCAACTAGCTAAGGAAGAGGGGTGCACCAAGGAAAAGGGTCCCTTGCTTCAAGAGGCTAGCAGGAACATATTCAAGGGACTCCAAGGAATCCGATAAGGGTTGTACTTGTACCAGGTTCACTTGTATATGTTTTTTGTGTTGTAATTTTTTCTTTGAGGCCTTCTATATACATCTACTCCAAATTGGTTTTCCCCGTGGGGGTTTTTCCAGGGTCATGTTGACCAAAAACGTATGTGTCAATTTCATGCATACTTAGAATTGTTAGATCAAAATTTTAGAGTTGTAAATATCTAAGGAGTGTTATGTGTTTGAGTTTTATTTCATGTGCTAACATTGGAATGTAAAAAAACATGCAAGGGCACCTCAAATAACACCTAACCAGTGAAAATTATCATCAGAAAGTTACCTAATTGTTTGTTGTCCTAAAAGGCAGTAAAGGATAGTTTTGAAAGTTCAAACTTAGAGCTAAAATCTGGTCAAAGACATATCATATTTAGAAGACTAATAGTACCTCATTTATATTCATGGTATCATAACCCTTGGTGGAAAAGAATTTTTGACTTCTAGTGCATTCAGTGGATAGTTTTGTGACAGCTAGTTGGTAGATTTTTGGAAAACATGTTGGCAGAGTTAGTGGACAGCTTGTGGGCAGAGTTTTTAGACAGTGGCAGGACTGATTTTTTTGACACTTGTGGACAGCCTCTTATCATACCTACATGGAAAGGAGTGAGGCTTATTTAGACAACCTCTCTTCACACATGATTTTTCAAGAGCGAGGTTGTAGTTTTATTTCCTCTTTTCACACTTGTGTTGACAGGAGCGAGGTCGTACTCTTGTGAAGTTTTAGCATTAGTGTGAGATTTATTGTACAACCATGTCGGTGTCCCATATGAAAGAATAGGATAAGCTATACGTAGCTAGAAACTGGTCCCCTTGGAAGACCATGGTCACTTTCTCCTTGGAGGATTTTGAACTATGGGATATAGTTCAGGCTCCCATTGTTGTTCCTCCTATCACTACTCCCATGTTGGTGGAAGATTTCAAGAAGAGGAATATCAAGGAGAAAAGGACTATTTGTGATAGAGTGAGAGACCACGCCATTCCACATTTTATTGGTAAATCCTATGCATTTGAGATGTGGGAGTATTTATGAAATATTTACCAGAGTCCAAACCAGAATCGGAAGATGGTTCTACAGGACAAGATGAGGAGCATTCAGATGCTTGATTCTTAGTCGGTTACACCATTCCTTGGAAGATTCAATCAGATAAGATATGATATTGCATCCGTCAGAGAGATAGTGGACCCAGACTTTATGGTGAGGAAATCTTTAAACATCATTCCCAAACCTTGGGGTTCATTTTTTTGAGGAATTGTTTCCCATGAGTTTATGCCTACTTTCGAGAGACTTTGGGATGATTTCGTACCGGAGGAGATGAGATGCACATCAGAGTCTTCAGGACAACAATGGATATCTTAGGGTGATGAGGAACTTTCTATGTGGACTAAGGGAAAGAATAAGATCAACATAGGTGCTAGACAAGATCCTAAGGGAGGGGCCAAACCATAATAAAGTGGCAGTGGAAAAGAGAGAGACATGAGCATAGGTAGATACTTTTATTTTGGAAATATGGGTCACTATGTAGGACAATGTCCCAAAAAGAAGAAGAAGAAGAAGTAGGATGATACTGCAGTGATCGCAGAGGAGGTTGAGTTTGATGCACAGTTTGCAAGAGAGTGTGCATTCATCAGTTATTTTTCAACTGATACACCATCCAACGTTAGGTGGGGAGACAGAGTTGAGGAGGACCTATTGACTCAAAGTAGTGATTCAAAGGGAGCTCAAACTCATTTTTCGAGGACACCATCTTTAGGGGTGACTCGTCCACTCGGGACAACTTCAGTTTCAGATTTTTCGAGATAGAGGGTTGGTGTAGGGGCTTCATATCATCAAATATTGATGAGGAGGAGAAACATGGCACCACAGAGGCTTGAGAATCACTTAGCTATGGAGACAAGAAGATCAAATTCAGGTTCCACTTCAAGTGGAAGTCATTTGGTGAGAGGCCAAGATGAGGATATTGGTGAGATGCCAAGATCTAGATACTCTTGGTGAGATCCCAAGAGGGAGAGACTCTTGGTGAGATGAAAAGATCTAGATACTCTTGGTGATATTCCAAGAGGGAGAGACTCTTGGTGAGATGCAAAGAGACTGGATCTTGGTGATATTCCCAAAGTAGTGACCATTGGTGAGATGCTAGGAGGTAGAAATCCTTGGTGGGAGACCAAGGTTGATATCTTTAGTATGATACCAAGATCTAGGTGTTACCCATGATTTTGGTCATCATGATGGTGTATTGATGATGGTGTACTCAGGCTCCTCATAAGAACTTTCTCCTGAGAAAAGTGACATTCATCTCTTCCCATAAAACTTACTTTTGAAGAGAGTTCGCAAGTTGCTAATATCCTAGGGTATGAGAATGACCCATTCTCACAGGCTGCCTTAAGCTAGGGTGCGAACTTCTCGCACTGTGCTACATAGCTATGGTGTGAACTTGTTCTAAAGCTTGGAAAAAGATGAATTCTCGATGGTTCTAGAAGGGAATCTTTTAGAAGAATGGATTTTCATTCGAATGGGTATCCTTGTATTGGTTTCTTTGATATTGTGGGATCATTATTATCCAAGCAACCATCTCATTCTCTCCTATATATTGATGGAATTCTCATGGAAAAGGTTAAGCAAGATTCATTGGAGAATTGGTGAAAGAATTGTGTGAAGGACTTAGCTTGAACAGGAGCTTGGAGACTCTAGCAATTCTATCAAGAGGATTTGATCTTCTTCATACAAGGATTGAGAAAGTGTGTGTGTTGGAGCCAAGACCCACCAAAAGGAATCTTGCGACATCAAGGCGATTAGGTTGTATCTTCTACTTTCGATTAATATGATATAGTGGCATGTCCTTTTCCCATAAAGTCATTCTCACTTTATTGTGTAATTCCTTGATCATACACATAAGTTGACAGTTGAATATATTTTGCTATCTTCACTTTGGTTGGTTTGTGTTGTCTTGATCTTGACCTCATGAGAGCATAAGAGAGAAGCGGGAGCAACAGAGACCCTAGGAAGAGATACAAAGGTATGTTACTTGTTCCTTCCTACTAGCTAATTCAATGGTCATAACTTAGGGAAAGAGTCATGTCATATCCTGTTTTGTTCTAGATCCAGGTGGATCTAGGGAGATCTGTTAGTGTATACACCTACCGATTAGTCCGATAACAAAATTGGTGACTCCAATGGGGACATAACCTGTTTTCTTTGTGGTTTTTGGTGTTTTTCCTCGGCCATTTTCTCTTGCCTTGCCTTTATCCATTCATATCAATCTCTGAGTCTTCAGGATACCCTGATAGACCCTCTGGGTCCAGAGGCCTCTTGAAATTTTGTGTCTTTTCGAAAAAATTGATTAGTTTCAGACATTCTCGCACTACACTCCACAGTGGCCTGCGAGAAACTATTGAGTTCGCACCCTGCTTTTAGGTTCAGTGCGAGGTTCTCACACTCTTCTCAAAGCTGGCCTGTGAGAATGACCCATTCTCACACTGTGTAATACCCTCAGCCTGGGAACCCTTTTTTCAAAATTTTGGCTTTAAGACTTTTGCATGATCAACTGCCCAAATCAGTATATGTGCTTAAAAAGATCTTCTTGGACCATTGGTTGATGTTTTTCTTGTCTTCGTTTTTGTGCACGAACAGTCTTAGGATTTCAAAGGCTCTTCCTATCACTTTTTTCTTGACTTCCATTTCTTGACTTTTCTCTGCCAAGATATACTGTCTGATTTTCGAATCTGAGTGTGCTTATGATCGGTTGAAATTTGAGCTTATTTGTCTTTATCATTTGCTCATTATTTGAAAGATCACTTTTCTCATGCAATTGAAAAGGCTAGTTTGGTCTGCTTGTTATTTTTGTTTCCATTGAAAGATTGGTTTGGGTTTTTATCTATTGCTTGTTCATTAGTTTTTGGTTTTCTTCACTCTCACCATTATGGTGTAGGTCCTTTTTGAAAAGTGAACAACATTTTTCTTTCAAAAGCATTTTCGTCTTCGAAAGTATTGAAAACCAATTGTTGAAATTATTGAAAAAAGAAACAATAGAGAATTGTTATTGATGCGTGATTTGTTGCAATTGCATTTTAAAGGAAATTGTGTCTTGTAGTTCAAGTTTGATCTGGAAAACTTCTCTTTCCCTCCCGTACATAGGATCCATTGAACGGAAATTGATATATATTTCATTCTTATCCATGCATCGTTGGGTCAAAGTCTCATACAACATCAGTTTCATCTCCATTTCCTTTAAGTAACAACAACTCTTAATAACACTGCGCAATCGTAAAATTTAACTAGTGACTCTTTTCTAGGGCTCTATTACACCAACATTTAGCTAGGCTAGTGCTTTGGAATAGGAAGAGAGATACACTCTCCAAAGAACAAAACACACAATATCATCTTGTGTTAAGGAGTGTCAAATTCCATTTACAACATCTTGTCCTGGGAAGCCCTTCTCACACAAGGGTCAAACACGAGGTTGCATTGATATTGACAGAGTTACTCACCCTGCTTTGTTGATATCGGTGTAGAGATTGCATGTATTACGGGGATCACTTGGAGGTATACCCATAATGATGAGTGGAAGCCTTTTGAGTTGATTTAGAGATCGATACCCTGCCCTTGCATGTGGATCGGACTGTCGACTATCCCCCCAGGATTTATTGTTGTCGGTGGTAACCTTAGTGGCCTATCTTTCTAGGTTCTTACACAAGGTGACTGTGAAAGGGAAAGTCTTCATGGTACCTGGAATCGACGTTGGCCAAACTCACTCGGGCTCCTTGGAGGGTATACCCATGATTATGTGTGGGAGCTTGCACCAGGGTGTAAGTCCGTTAAGCAGGTCATCAGCGTAACTTTTCCACCGTAGCCCAGCCCCTTCTCGTCTTATTGTTGCGATGTTGGATTTCATCACCAACTAGTAACTTCAGAATTAGAAGGTCTTGTTTGCTTGGTGTTGTTTCCTAGATTTTGTTTACTAGTGCGTGTTGTTTTCTTACCAAAGTTGACCATATGATTTTCTTCGTAAGTTTGTCACTCCTTTACAATAGCTCCTCCATGTCATTCACATAGAATGCAGGGTTTATCTCCAGAGCATTTGGAAGGTTCTCAACCCTTGCCTACAAGTTCACCTGAGGGCTCTCCTCGGTAAAGTGAAGTCTCAGTTGTCACCACGCCACAAGTGGAACAAACTGACTCTATAGAAAATTTCCAAATTACTAATACTCGAGAGGAATTTCGACTTCAACCTAATTCTGAGCGACTGTTTAGGCGATTGAATTCTTCCGGAGACTTAGTTGTTACATCTTCTGGATCACTGGTTGGACCCTTTCCAAGCATCGAAGGCCAAGATCCTTTTTGGTCTACGGGCATTTTTCGATGGGACCTTTTTGGTCCAGGTTCACCTGTGATTTTTGAAATCATCTCACCTATGATTTCTGAAATCTCTAGCCCAGAGACAGTACCGTTTACTACAGCCTATTATTTTCCTGGTACAGATGCCCCACGATCTGACCACATCTTGACCATCCCTATAGAAATGGCCCATCTCACAGATACTACAAGTGTTTACATCGGGATTACCATGGTTAGTCTCGCCCCCATCATCACACCGCAAACTCCCAGCGTCACCCCAACACTACCACCTAGATATTGTGTGTTGAATGCTTCCATTCCCACTCCTACGCCAACCCCATCCGACTCTCCTGGTGGTCCTTCTTCTTCTAGGCACTCTCTTCCTGGTTTTATTCTGACACTCCCTCAATTTCCTTTTGGAGGACCTCTCTCATCCTCCACTGGGAGTATTAATCCTAGTGGCACTATTCTGTCATTCACACCAACTTACCAGATTCCCGTCGGTGGAAAATTTCAACAAGGTGGTATGAATCAACCCCCTCTCAGTGGGAAAATTCTTATTGGAACGCAAATCCCAATTGGAACACAACCCCCAATTGGAACACCACCTTCGATCGGAGGACCAACCCCACCTTATGGACAAAACATACCTTTGTCCTTGGCCCAGTATTGGAATCATTTGATACAACATCCTCCTCAATCGACTGGGGGGAAACAGTTTCCAGCTGCATTTGTGATACCCCCTAGTGTATAACAACCATATCCAGGTATGTTCAATCCCATTTGGGGCTCAAATTCTCAAACTCACGTCCCTATTCCAGGGTATAATCCCATGATATACTCTTTTCAACCACCACCGAATCTGCCTGGGTCTTCACATTATATGCAGACTGCTTATGGTCCTACTAGTTTTCTGACAGGGCTTCCTCCCCAAAGCCACTAGTACCCACAGGTGAATCGATAGTTACCCTTTTTGGCCACTTTGGATCTTCTGGATTTGTCAAGGATTTTAAATGATCCAATTGACGTTGTGATTGGCACTTTCCAGGACCAACCACATTCTACCTCAAGCACCAACCCCAAAACTTCTTCTTCTAATGTTCAAAATGCTTCGTCTCCTGCCCCTCCCACCTGTAAGACATCTAAGGTAAATGCAGTTCAATCTACCCTAGCCGGTAAAAAAAATCCAAAAAGTGAAGGGGTAAGAATAAGGAGGACAAAAATAATTCTCAAGCAGAGCGAACCAAAACTACACCTGTTGACGATCGAGATAAGCGCAAACCTCGATACCCTTGTCTTATCTGTGGTGATGATCACTACATGAAGGATTGTCCACGATGCGCCGAGGTCACTAAGTTCCTTCAAGGAGCTCCAAAACCACCTGCTCTGGCCGTTTTGTCCCAACCCTTCCCATCTCAACAACAGGCTCAGTTGGTCATTCATGACCAACCCTCATCTTCTACTACATCCTATGTATTGATGTGTACTAGTGATTCAAAGCAAAACAACATTTCCCTCACTACTCGAGCCAAAGATTATTCTCCCTCTAAAGAGAAGGTTGATGATCTACCTCCTTCCTTGGTACAACCCTCTCCCGTGACTCCACCTACAAACGGTCCTCTTCATATCAAACGACCGAGCCTCGACACAGTTTTTTGACCCTCCCCCAAAGGGTGTCATTCAGAAATCAGCTTTAAATCTTCATGCTCGTGCTGCCCAGAACTACAACATTGTTGAAGATCTGGCCCAAGCACCTTCTGTGATGTCCTCCCTCGAAGTCCTTCAAAGTTGTCCTACACAATGGAAGGCACTGTTGAAATCTATCGATGGAATCGACCCTACGGATACAAATTTAATAATTTTTGACTTGGAAGATCACATTCCAAGGTTACCCCCTCAAATTGTGTTCCAGATCCAAGTGATTGTCTTTAAAAAAAACATTTGTTGAACCATTATCAATGAGGGTGCCTCAATGTGTGTTATGTCTCTTACTTGCTGGAAAGCCATTGGCTCTCCCTCTTTGAACGAATCCCATAACACTCTCAAAGAATTCAATGGCTCCAGTTTTAAGCCCTACGGTGTCCTTCATTCGTTTCCCATCACATTAGAAGGAAAAATGGTCCAAGTCGAAGTGGAAGTCTTTGACGCTCCCCTTGATTACAATCTTCTGCTTGGTCATAGCTGGATCGATTCCATGCACGTCGTTGTGTCGACCCTTTTCCGTGTGGTACATTTCCCACATCAAGGAAAGGTCGTCACCGTCGACCAACTAGCCTTCTTTAATTTCGATACACATACTAGCAATGTATCATTCATCGCTAAAACCCCACCAGGTTATGAGAATGTCAGTGTAAACCTTCTCAAAGACTCTTTGTTAATGGGTACTTTCCCCATTCCACCACCCGATGTTCCACGCTCGTCCATTGCTTCAATCAACATGATCTCCACCTCGATTCACGAACTTCCTATGTCTCACGACCCATGGATAGTACCTGACCCTGGAGATCATCTTTGTTACGGTGATGAAATTTCGTTTAGTCCGGTCAAATCTCCCTATCAGGCCATTCAATCGGCAACACCTTCTACCCCCTCTCTTGGTGAGTTTTCTCCCAATCCCTTCAATGTCATTTTTCCCACAGATGATATGATCATGTCTGTTATGGAGGACACCCCTTGGGACGATGGACATCATCATTCCATCCTCTTTCTGGAGAAACATACCATTGAGAACTACCAACGGATCTCGACCCCGTCGACCGTTGTTGTCATCTCAATCGTTCTCAAGTCCGCACACGATGTGTTTTCTGAAGGGAACTTAAGCAATATCTCGCACACTATTCCCCTCGACATCTATATCAAACCTGGAATTGTCGAAAATGTCCATATCGGAGCTTCGTGTTCTTCTGGAAAAATGATCACCTACACATCCCTTTTCAAAGAGTTTCGTGACATCTTCGCCTGGAGCTATGAAGAAATGTCGGGTATCGATCCTGAGATTGTGATACATGAGATCAAGACATACCATGACGCTAAACTCGTATGGAAACGCCTTCATCCAGTTCACCCACATAAAGCGGCTGCTATCAAGCTCAAAGTCGAGAAACTTCTTAAAGTCGGCTTTATTTATCCGGTGGCTCTCACTGACTGGGTTTCCAATCTTGTCCCGATCGACAAGAAACAAGGCACATTTCGTGTATGCATTGATTATAGGGATATCAACAAAGCTTGTCCCAAAGACAACTTTCCTACCCCTTTCGTCAATCAGATTGTCGACAATTGCACCGGAAGTGAAATATTCTCTTTGATTGATGGTTTCTCCAGGTATAATCAAATCAACATTGTTCCCGGGGATCAACATAAGACTGCTTTTATTTGTCCTTGGGGTACTTTTTCCTATCAGAAACTCCCTTTCAGTCTCAAGAACGCTGGCGCAAATTTTCAATGTGCTATGTATTATGCTTTCCATGATATCAAGCACATCGTTCAACCATATCTGGATGATTTACCCGCTCACTCAATGCACCGAGTCGATCATCCAACCCACCTCCGAGCCATTTTCGTCCACTGTCGGTTCTACCATATACGTTTGAACCCTCATAAGTGTGTTTTCTGCGTGGAATCTGGCCGACTTCTAGGTTTTATCGTTTCACGTCAAGGGATCAGGGTGGATCCTTTAAAGGTTGAGGCAATCCTTAATCTCCCTCCTCCTTCTACACTTCGCCAGTTACAAAGTTTGCAGGGGAAAGAAAACTTACTTCGTTGTTTTATCCCAAATTATGCTGAGATAACTCATGGACTTACGCGGCTCTTCAAAAAGGGTTCAAAGTTCGTCTGGGATACCATTTCCAATAATGCTTTCGAAGCTTTGAAATTGTCACTAACGCGTGCTCCACTTCTCTTTCCCCCCGATTACAGTCGCGATTATTTCCTCTACCTTGTCGCCTTGAATTACACCATTCGTATGGTTCTTGTCCAAGAGGATGATTCTAATGATGAACATGTTATCTACTACTTGAGTCAAAGTCTAAAACCTACCTAAATCAAGTATTTATATGTCGAAAAACTGGCCTTGGCTGCCGTCCAATCCGTCCAATGCTTCCGGCACTATATCCTCTCACGCAAGACTACAGCGATTTCTAACTACAACCCTATGCAACACATTATCACATGTCAATTGCTAGGGGGAAAATACTCCAAATGGATTGTGATTCTCCAGGAGTTTGACTTGGAATTCGAATGCGCCAAGTCCAAGAAATCCTTAGTGTTTGTTGAGTTGATATGCGACTTTCCCTATCCTGAAACGGAAAATGTAGCAGCTGATTCCTTGCCTGATGAATCTCTTTTCCTCGTCAACACTGATGATCTTTGGTATGGAAATATAATCATATATCTCCAAACCTAGACTTTCCAGCCAACTTTGTCTAGTACTGACCGACATCGCATACGCTACCAAGCCCATCAATATATTATCCTCAGGGATACTCTTTATCGTCGAGGGATTGACTCCATTTTTCGACGCTGCCTCACATTCGACGAAGCTGAGAGAGCTCTGAATGACTGCCATTCTGGAGCCTGTGGTGGTCATATGTCTAGGTATGCTACTGCCTATAATATCTTATGAGCAGGGTAGTTTTTACCTTCTTTATTTAATGACTACATAATCGTCGTTCAAAAATGCCATGCTTGCCAGACCTATAAGAACAAGATACGGTCACATTCCACTCCTCTTCACCCTGTGGTCTCCGTTGGTCCCTTTGCAAAATGGGGCATCGATTTCATGAAATGTCACCCTCACTCAGCCCGGGGGCATGGATACATTATTGTAGCTGTCGATTACTTTACGAAATGGGCCAAGGTGATGCCGACATTTGAAAACACTGGAAATAACACAACATTATTCATTTTTAATCACATCATAGCTCATTTTGGTGTTCCCTAGGCTATCGTCACTAATCACGGTAGCCACTTTAGAAACTTCATGATGTTCAAACTTACTGAAAAGTTGGGTGTTCGCCATGAAAACGCAACGCCCTATTACCCACAAGCCAATGGCCATGTCGAAGGAATTAACAAAGTTCTCATAACTATGCTCCGACGAATGATAGGGATTCACAAAACAAGTTGGCACACAATGTTGTTTTCGGCATTGTGGGCTTCCCGGACATCCATCAAGTCCGCTACTGGGTTTACACCTTTCTAGTTAGTCTATGGTTTGGAAGCTATTCTCGCGATTGAATGCGAGATACCCTCTTTAAAACTAGTTGTTGAACTCCTACCAAACACTTCTGTTGAGGAATAACATCTATTGTATCTTATGCGATTAGACAAAACTCGACGCGATTCTAACCTAGTGATAGAAGCTCAGAAAAAATGTGTCAAGGCCCAATACGAAAAACATGTCAAGCCTCGCGTTTTCTTCGAAGGAGATCTCGTTCTCCTCTATGAACAAGATCGAGATATGCTAGGAGCTGGAAAATTCAAAGCCATGTGGCAAGGTTTCTTATATCATTCGACGAGTTTTAGAAAAAGGAGATTATGAGTTAGTAGATTACGATGGTATCCCTTTGAGTGAACCCAGGAATGGGTTGTACTTGAAGAAGTACTATGCATAAAATCATCTTTGCACGAGTACTTGTATTTTTATTGTATCATACTTCGTGTGTGTTACTATATCTTGCTTTCATCGTTATCTGGTCTCTACCCTTATGTGACATTGTGTTTTATTTCCAGATGTCGGAGTCTTCACTACCCTATATTGGCTTCGCTGATGGTGCTAGCCATAGTACTCAGAATCTTGCTTCCGTTGCATGGGCAATTTACGCCCCTACAAATGAACTCGTCTCTTTATGAGGTGCGTGTCTCGGCCGTGCGACCAACAATATTGCAGAGTATAGCACTGTTATCGAATTGTTGATTGATGTTATCTCCCTCGGAATCTATCATTTGGTTGTGTGACTCTATTCGTAGCTTGTAGTACTACAGTTAAGTAATGTCTATACTATTCGAAGTCCTACTTTGTTACGGGTGTATTTGAGAATTCGCCTCTTGGAGCATTATTTTGATTATATTGAATATCAACATATTCCTAGATGTCTAAATACATTAACTGATGCATTGGCTAACTATGTATTAGACAGACATTTGGATCATTTATAAATCAATCACATCAATTTTCACATAACACATGATAAGTCGGTAGAATCTGTATGTATATATAATGATCAAAAGAGTTTTTACGAAAAAAAAGTTCTTTCTGAAGACCAAAATGTCAAAATATGAATCTCATAGCTTCTACAAAGTGACATCATGGATGACGTTCATGGTAACACACAACTGCCTGGAAAACCCTACAGAGCAGTTGACCAATGGACTCTGACACTCCTACTGTATGACGCTGATAACGTTGTGGAACCTCTCCAAGAGGCATGTCTGGAATATCTATTGTCAAACCCTCTAGGTTTTGTTCCACTGCTTGATAATCCTCGGCATCCCATTGTGGCACTGGCGCTACCTCTCCTCGCCACTGAATAGGAGAAGTACCAGGAGGTCAATAAGGTCGCACATCTGTGTCATCAACAAGGAATTTTGTATTTAGTCTTTGGACGAGCATATAAAAAACATTTTCATATAATAAAATTCACAGAAACATTTTAAAAGTAAAAAATTGTGTACTTCTTACCAAGTTCCCCACACGGAGCACCCTCAGGCAGGACTAAGTCTAGATCTCCTCAGAAATCCAACCCGACATAAGCATAATCATCAACTATCAGCATATGTGGTCGCAACAAGTCGAAGAAGGCATCATCATACTTGATAATTGGTCTAGCTACGTGTCGGGCCATGAGCTGAAACCATCTCAACATTATTGGATCTGTGGGAGCCAGTAAATCCCACTCAACCTGCAACCTCAGTAAGGGAACCCTCTTGAGAAACAAGGACACTAACAAATACCTGTACCCGAATTGCTTCAGGTCGCCTCATCTGCATTTGGTCAATTGCCTTTTCATGCTACGAAGCACAACATCTTCCCAATTAAAAACTCGAGGCTCAGTACACTCTATGGCATACTAAAAGTAACTCTGGAGCACCATGTGAGGAGTGGAGCTCCTGGCCATACGAGCAATGGTGAAAAAAATAGTGCAGAGGGTCAAATCCCGCACTCCCCAAATAAATACTTTCCCTTTCTTCCTCTCTGCCTCGGGAACACAGTGTAAGTGACAGTACTCACTCGTGGGAAGCCCACCACCTCTACTACTAGTCAGGCTCACGTGATACCCACGCCATGACAGTCCTATCAAGAAGTAAATGTCCTCAATATCCAAGGACAATGTGTGGACCCCTACATGAAATACTTGCTGATCGGGATCCCACATATGCACAAGGTACTCTAATAACCTGACTTGGGCCCTCATGCCTGGGATACGAAAGTACTTCAGAAAACCACAGTTTCTCAAAGCGGCAATGGTGGGTGGATGATTTCTGGCATTGGCATTATCTTCTTCGTGCTCCCTTTTGTGCCATTCCAGAACCATTTTAATGGCCAAATACCTGCATAAGAAGCACAAGAAGAAGATTAATAACTCTATTCACAAATTGGTATCTTTTCATTGGGCAATTTTTTTATAAATTTTTACACTTTATGGTT
Organism: Picea glauca; assembly: GCA_000966675.3. Lineage (NCBI taxonomy): Eukaryota > Viridiplantae > Streptophyta > Pinopsida > Pinales > Pinaceae > Picea > Picea glauca. The sequence continues at coordinate 264,310 of JZKD02S1674160.1, forward strand.
CTCACAGGTGCCCTTTAGGCACAGTGAGAGGTTCTCGCAGGCGCCTTTGGGCTCACTTGCGAGAATGACCCATTCTTGCAGGTCCCGTGTAGCTCACATGTGAGAATGGATGATCACAATAATGGCCCCCAAAACCAACTCAAAAATGTGTTTTTTCCAATGAAAATGAAAATTTAAACCATGAAAAAGTAGAGGACAAAGAGCCTACCTCACTATCACTGACGGCTCGTCGAATGGATGCTCATAACTCCCGCAATATGACGCCGAATTTTGAGGATAAAAGAGGGGTTTTGGGTTCAAATAGTGGTAAAGTTAAAATGATATGGTAAAAAGAGTTTTTACTTATGTATATTTACTTTTACCATGTTATTGAATTTTTATAATTATTTATTTATTAAAACCTAATCCCTCATGCCCTTTTGAGTGTAACTTTTGCAAGCATAACGACTTCGATGTTCATATACAGGGATGCAAACATAGTTTTTCTTCTTCATCGCATGTTTTGATTGTTTTTTATGGTTTTTGTATAAAACCTCAAGCTTGGTCTTTGTCTGTTTTCATGCTCTAAAATACATGAGAACACAATCGAGCATACTTTTATCACTTTTTCGGGCTCAACAAGGTTATACGAAAAAGGAACCCCCCTGGAGTCCTCTTTAAGCTCTTTTCAAACTCTCTAAACATGAAAAGATAGCCGAGCAACCTTGCTATTTTCATGCTCGATAAAGTATCTGATGAAAGCATTTGGTGAGCGATAATTTATCTCTTTTTCGGTCTCATCAGACTATTTTATGAAAAAGGAACTGAGAGAGTTCTCTTTTAAAGTGTTTTTCCAGACTCTATAATCATGAAAAACCTTTGATTTTTCTATCTTTGGACTCGTTAAACAAACATCGACATACCCATAATGGGACTGAACCACTCCTTCCTAGGGTTTGTTAAACATACTCTGAAGGATAATCTTATATCAACAAGCATATGTTATCCTCCTCAAGCTTGCGTAAAAATAAAGAGGTACTCACCAGAAATGGTGGGGGAAAATTTGGGAAAGGGATATGTTCTCATCTTCATATCGATTGGCAGTAAGTGTCGCTCTTGAACATGACACCCATTATTCATTATATTTGAAGCTGGTTTGGGAAATCCATTTGTCTCTCATTCAATTTGCTACAAGGTCATACCCTATGTTGTCTCTGAGTCAACGCTGCCAAATCATTGGTCATGTCATTCATATGTTCCAGAGAAGTTTATCTGAAACCTCTATTGAGTTGGCCATCTACAGTTGTCCATTCTCTCTATGTCAGCCTTCCCGGTGTCCAGTCCAACTTACATCATTCTCTATTTCACCTTCAAAATCTGTTACTCATTTCATGTCATTGGTGGGGGATACATCAAGGCCCTCCTGTGACGAGTTTTGTTCCGTCGACTTCAGCTCATTATCCGGAAACAAGACTTAGAAATTATTTAGTACCTTGGAACTTGCATGCCTCAATGGCAAGTTTCCTCACTTTTGACAGTGGTTTTACATCATTGACCCTTGATTGAAAGATTCCATCGGATGTTTTATAACGCTATAATTCATAGGATCATCTGGTGACTGGAAATTTTTCCACTCTGTGTGTATTTTGGTTTGCAAATAATATTTCATATCTGCAAATTATTTTCAAGGAAAGGAAAAGAAAAGAGAATTCATGGTTGTTGACATTGAGTGGTTTTTCCTAACCCCATGGTGACAAAAGCAAGAGAAACAGTGCACAAAACCCACAAAAATCGCTAAAGCCTAAGTTTTTGCTGCATTCGCGCCTGGAGAATAAAGAACACGCTTAGATCGACGGTCGATCTAGCGGCGCATAGATCAACGACTGATAGTGGATTCCGGACCCCCTCGATTGTTCTGTTTTTAACAGTGAGGGGACGAGGTATGGAATCGTAGATAACGAAGGCACACATCTGAATGGCTGAAGCACCAGCGCTTTCATCAACGGCTGAGATTGAATTTCGGACCCCCCCGACTGGTCTGTTTTTAACGGAAGGGGGGTCCAGAATGAAATTTTTCTCTAGTGGGCCCCTCTCTCTACATGGAAAAAATATATTGGTCCCAACTCCCATCACTTACCATTCATCATTTCTTGACATTCTTCGTCACCTCATGACATCATCCTCCTTTTTTCCCACCACCCATTCACGAATAAATGAACTTAGGATTAAAGGAAAAATCAAATAAGTTAATTAGATTAATTGATAATGTTAGTAATTAGTAAATATGTTAATAAAGATAGGTTAGTCAAACAAAAAATTAGGTTAAAATCTTGTTAGAAATTAATTAATCAATTAAAAATTAATTTATTTAATTATTAATTAATTAATTAATAGTTAAATTAATTATTTAAGTTAGTAATAAGGTTACTGTTCCATTAATTTAAATAAATTAAAAAAAATAAAAAAATATTAATTAAAACAAAACATATAAAAAACAAAAACATAAAAATAAACTACCCTAAGTCTACCCACCCAAATACCCCCACACATTCATTTCATCAATCAACATAAAACAAAACAAATCAACGGTTACAAAATTTTCTGGACCCCCCCCCCTAGACAGGTGTTAGGCTCCCTATTCCAGTGGACCCCCCCCCCTAAAACCGCTTACCACCTCAGGGGGGATTCAGAATACCACTCTGCCCTCGAAAAAACCGCTTTCGCAACATTTTGACCATTCAACTTTCAAAGCCTTTTCTGGGTAGAATAATTAGAATTTTGAAAACCCGAGAGATGTTTTTATCTATAATGGGATGAATAACAAAAAACTCTCTCAGTGTTTTCACAAGTGCCACGAGCAGGGAGAATCGAAGCCATATTTGAGGCCCTTTTCTCCAGATTTGCACTTTTGCGTTATAGTCCTGATTTTGTGGGAGCTGTTACGGCCAACTGGAGGCGAATTTGGTGAAACCGAAGGAGGGTTTTGTCAATAACATTCCCATATAAATTAACCTCCTTCATGTTTTTCCCCGGTTTCATCGTTGAAGAGAAAAATATGTGTGTTCGGACCCCTGTTTCGTAGAAATTAGGCCCGTCTTTCATGGCGGACAATTCCAGATTTTGGGGGATTTATGGTTATTTTTGGTCGAGGCGGTTGAAACCAAATTCTGAAACTTATGGGGAGGTCTATCCTATTTATTCATAGGATTTGAATGTAAAGAGTTTCTACCTGGAGGTACCAGATGGGGAGATAATATAGAAACATGGCTTTCTGCTTTGTAAAGATGATCAACAATCTGTAAATGATTTTGCGAATGAATACAAAGACATTGTTTCTAGATTCATGTTTCATGTTTAAGTGGTGAAGTTTTTCCCTCATGTAACTCATGATTTTTCTATTTCATACACCTTTCTTTCTGTATTGTCTATGAGAAGGTAATGTATAGGATTTGTTCTTGACACCCTGTGCTGGCTCAATGCAATATTTATGTTTTCTTCTGAGTTTGAAGTGTAGAATTCACCTATACTCTGCTCTACATTTGAAATGAATCCAAATCTTTTCTTCCTTTCCCATTCTATAATCCCAAAGAATCCACCTGCATGATTATCTTTCCTGGTTACATCATGTTTTATTTATTCATTCATCCATCGTCTTTATCATTGACTCCATATTGCCTAATGGCCTTTATGCCTTAACCAAACCAACTCAAAATCCACAAACAAACCCATGTTCTTCATAGCTAGCCTAATATTCTCTTCAAACAAAGCTATATCAGATAGAGAGATCCCTCTCTGAGTCTTGGAGGGCTAGATCCAAGACTCGAAGTGGTTTTGATGTTTCCTCTGTGACTGCGATCAAAGCCTTGGGAAAATTACAGAGTGCTAACAGGATGTTCGACCTCGACTCATTCATTCACACTCAATGGATTGTACTAGTGTACCTTGAGAGTCATTGACATTAATGATGATTTCCCTCGCACTTGTTAATGGTTTCATCAATGAACGGTAATCAAGTGGTTTATACCATGTTCGACTTCAACACATGTAATCACATGGTTAGATTCGTACCTTTGAGTGACGAGATTGAAGACACTGGATATCATCTCTTTGTCCAGGTTTTGATGGAGTATGTATAATTTGAGACACATAGATCCACTTTGTATGTCTCGTTTCTATGTCATCTCAATTTGAATTTTCTCGCATAGATCCACAGTGTATTCTTGGTGGCTATGCTATATTTTGATGGCATGGATCCACAGTGTAAGATTGGTGGCCATGAACTATGTCTATGATGTCATCCGTCTATGATATGAGTATGGGAATTACTACCTTAGAATTAATATATATGATATTCTGCAGATGCTTGGTTGTTTGCAAGTTTCTGATTAGGTGCACTCCTGGTTTCCGACACACATGCAGTTTACAAATTCTTTCGGTTGTCACTAGTTCCGGCCTCATACTTTGGGGGGAATTCTATTACCTGTTATTTTGGTCATCATGATGGTGTATTGATTATGGTGTACTCAGGCTCCTCATAAGAACTTTCTCCTGAGAAAAGTGACATTCATCTCTTCCCAGAAAACTTACTTTTGAAGAGAGTTCGCAAGTTGATAATATCCTAGGGTGTGAGAATGACCCATTCTCGCAGGCTACCTTAAGTTAGGGTGCAAACTTCTTGCACTGTGCTACATAGCTAGGGTGAAAACATGTTCTAAAGCTTGGAAAAAGATGAATTCTTGATGGTTCTAGAAGGGAATCTTCTAGAAGAATGGGTTGGCATTCGAATGGTTATCTTTGTACTGGTTTCCTTGATATTGTGGGATCATTCTTATCCAAGTAACCATCTCATTCTCTCCTATATATTGATGGAATTCTCTTGGAAAAGGTTAAGAAAGATTCATTGGAGAATTGGTGAAAGAATTGT
>JZKD02S1674160.1:280830-299677 GCA_000966675.3 Picea glauca
TTCATAAGGCCATAACTCTCAAACCATGAGGAGTTATGTGACATTCCACATACCATCGGAAATGGCATGACAAGAACTATCCATCTAGGATAGTTTCACCAACAACTTCATTGATCTTCATATCATTATTCCACATACAAGCATGGGTCCTCCAACCATTCTTCTAGGATAATTCATTTCATAAAGCGTCTTCTCGTGAGGGCTTTCACCATAAGGGGACCACTTTGGAGTTCATCCATTTGTGCACCTTATCAACCATGATAAGACACTAATGATTCATATTTACATCGATTGGTTTCCACTTGGACATATATCATTCTCATCAAGGGCATCATATCAATCAATTACTTGACATCAATCAATGACATTAATCAAACCAAACCATTTACATATGATCCAACAATCTCCCAAATAATCAAACTATTGGCATCAAGGACAAACCATTGGTATAAATGACAACATGATACAACAATCTCCCCCTTTGGCATTGATGGAAATACCAACATTGATGTCAACTCCAATTACCAATATTGATGTGACATGTCCATATGGATGTTGACATGGAATGCTCGTACGATGATGTGGTAGAGCTAAATTGGGTAGATCCGTACGATGCGTGGTGTGTGCTGAATGAATCATTTGATGACACGTGGCATTATTTTGGCAAGTGGTTTGGTGCCACGTGGCTCAATCATGGGCTTCCATGTGGAACCCTATTATTGGGTTGTTTGGTTAAAAGTTATGGAGTTCACTGGACTCGACCCCGTGACCTCCACCTCTATCAAAAGATTTAACAAAGTCCAACCAACCGACGCGCCACAATATTTGTCTTGTTATATATATGGTTTATAATATATTTAAGTTTGATTTATGTGTGGTTTGGCATGGGTTTCGGGCTGGGGCTTAGCCCCAGCCCACGGTTATGTTAACAATACCATATGCCCTGTTCACAAGTTTTGCGCGCGCATATTTCATTGGCGTCCAGCCCTCGATTTCGGGTGCTAATACATATGACCCGACCTCTATAAAAATGCATGGGAATTGGTTTTTAAAACGATTATACAACCATTCGACCGACACTTGGTGGTTTTTCATTGGTTCAAAACTCAGCCCTTTTCGTATTTGCGCGAGGTCACATGGTGACCCTTGTGACCATGGCTTATGCGGTTTGGGGGCCTAATTCCGTTAACGATTCGATAGTTTGACCATTTTTGCGGTTACGTGCGTGTTCTAGGTTTTAGCATGATTTGGAGCGCATGATCTAGGTTGGCCACATAGAGGTGCATTTTGGCGAACCAGAGACAACAAGCTTGAAGGAAGAAAATGGCAGGGGGCCTATCTTCTTCATTTTTTGTCCAAATGAGGTGCTAAAAAAGCCTAGCTAGGGGTTTTTTGGCGTTCTGAATCCATTGGCACTATTTTCAAATCCATTTGAAGACTTTGTTTGCAGGTGTTTTCACCATTGAAGTTTTTGAGAGCTCTAGGGAGCTTGAAGCCCTCATTGTTTGAGGTCATGCTCAGATGAGCCCATGTTTTTTTCCTGTGATTGAATAATCATTTTTGGCTAATTATTATGCTATGAAAACTTTGGGATAGGTTTTAGATCCATTTTAGGAATTTTACAGGTGTTTTTGCCACAAGGAAGCTCAGGGAAGCTTAAGGCCACATGTAGAAGAGGTCATGCCCAGATGAGCCATGATCCGTTTTCAGAGTTTTATTAGTCATTTATGGGGTTTTTATGTATTCTGAACCCAATGGTGCAGTCGTTATCTCCATTGGATTTGAGCAGCAAATTATAAAATAATCTTTGACAAATTAATCCCAGAGAGCCAAGTCCATTGATGGAGGCTCAAGGAGATGTAGCCCAGAGAGGGGTGAACTCCTTTATCATCTTGTTATTGTTGTGAGTTTGATGGTTTATTTGCTGAAATTTATGTTGTTGTGTATTTATTTAAAGCACATATTTAAACATTTAAAATAACATTTCCTCACACATGAACATTTAAAAGAAGATGCATAAACTTGACACATAATTCATCTTGCATATTTTAACACATGGAGCAAGGTCCTATAAAGTTTATTTTAATGAAGTAGAGGGTACTTGCATAGCATAACAAGTCAACCCACTATTTTCAGATCAGGTGGTATCAGAACATAGTTTGTTTTTCTCATGTGATTGTCATTGATAGCTAAAGATTTAGCTGTTGGTATTTTGTGCAAGTTTTTTGTTGAAGTTTGATATCTTGCAAGGATGGAGGAAGCTTCAAACATTGATAGTTCTCATACATATTCATTATCTAAGTTCTTTGACAAAGAGATGTTGAAGGAGTTGCTAACCATTAGAGATGTGGTGAAAGAGATGTGGGAAGATAGAATGGAGAGCATTTCCCTTGAAGAGAAGTTGATGGCCATGAAGGAGGAGAAGCACCAGCTTCTTGAGAAGTTGCATGAGATGGAGACTCAACTCCATGAGGCAAAGGAAAACCTTACCAAGTACATGCATGAACATGAGGTATGTAATGTTAGGTTATCTTCAAATTCCTCTCAAGATGAATGTTTTGGTTTTTTTGAAAATCACGCAAGAGGAATAGGGTCCAAGTTATTGTTAAAAATGGGCTATGAAGGTAAAGGATTAGGAAAGCATGCACAATGCATTGTTGAGCCTATTGTTGTTGAAGAGAGACCCAAGTATTGTGGTCTTGGATATGAACGAAGAGATGGAGCAAATTCCAAAGTTGAGGAGACAAGGGAAAAAGTTCCAAGAACAAATTTTGTTTCAAGTTCACCTTCTCAAGAAGGCTATAAAGGTGAAAGTTCAAGAACTTTTGTTGCAAGTTCAACCCCTCCAACATGAAAAGCTTGTGTTCAAGATGAATGAAAATGTGTGAAACAAAAGAGTTGTGACAACGATGAGGACAAGAACACTATTTTTGGTCTTCAAAGGAGAGCTTGTAACTCTTCAAATTCACCTCCTCAAAGAGACGATAAAGGTGAATGTTCAAGGTATAACTCTACCTATCATTCAGTTGCTTTTGATTATGTTAAGCATGATAAATTTGTATGTAAAAATGGAAGAAAAAATCCATGTACATATTGTGGTTTATATAACCATCATATTTCAAAATGTTGGAAAAGATTGACCACTTTCAGGAAACTTTACAAACAAAGACAACTTGAAAAGAGGATGCAAAAGATTTGCACTCATTGTTAGAAGAGGGGTCATCTCATTGACCAATGTTGGACATTGAATCCAACCACTCATCCATAGCACAAGAATCATATGGATAAAGAGATTGGCAAGAATGGAAGAGGAGATTCCATCATTGATGTGAATCAAGATGATTCACAAGAAGACGATTTTCAGCAAAAAAAGTCACCATTGAGTTGGCTTGGTAAGAAATGGTTGGATTTCTTGAGCAAGTAAGGCTTGCATTTTTCTATTGTAGATGCATATTTCAGTCTTATGTGTGCATTTATGTTGAGAGTATGACAAGTTGCAGCAGTTTATCATAACTTGTATGATGCAAGTTTGCATGTGAATGCAATTCATTTGAAGGCATTCTTGTTTGTTACACAACTTCGCCAAGAGGAAGTAAAAGATGGGTATGATGTTCACTTGTTGCAACCATATATCTTTTTTCATATTAAACTCTTATGTACCCACATGTTTTGGGTTTATGTACTTATGTTTGTACTGGAAGGAGAGTTGAATATTTATGCACATGCATTTGTTTTTGTGTATGTGTAAGCAGTGAACCTAGTGATAGTTCATCATTAATGGCTCATGATTGTAACATGATTGTGTATCATGAATGTCACCTTGTCAGTTTGGGAAGGTCGAGATGTTTCAAATGAGTCTCGACTTGTGTCGATGTTTTCTTGACGACTATGTTGTGTCGATCATGTTTTTCGACTTATGTTTAGTTGATGGTGTTTGTTGGCTTGTAAGTTGATTTTGAGTACACCAAGATGCAGGAAAATACCATGTGATTTGATGAAGTACAAGATGCGACCATTTGTTTGAAGAGAAAAAAGACTTTGTTGGCATCATTTTGAATCTTGTATAATTTTGTTTTCAAGATTGATGGTTTTCTTGGTTTGTGACAAGATGTCGCGGGGAAGTTTTTGTAGCCATTGGAGAGCGGATTGTTTTGACGCCAAAGATTTCACAAGAGGGACTTGATTCTCAGTGGGAAGGTTGTCAGTCTTCCAAGAACAAAGAGAAGAACAATGGGTCAGCAACAGCCAGAGAATAGTGGTTGAGGGACATAGCCAGTTGCAGTGCAAGGCATGTCAAGTTATCCAGGTGATTATCAAAAAGACTTTTCAAGTAGAATCAGTTGATAGAACATGAAAGCAGAAGAGTATTGAAGCTCAGATAGATAATCATAAGATTTTGTAGGTCCAAAATCCTTTCAATGGGAAGGCATGATCAAAATCTGGACTAGGGGTCAAAATTTAGCTCAAAAATCAAAGTTCTCAGAATTGCCTCAAAACAAATGGGTGCGTAGCCCTCATCGTCATGAACCCAACGCAACTCGTTTGGGTTTAAAACGATGTCATATGAGAGATATATTGCGATCTGTTTGAATCACCAAATAGGTAAAAAAAATTGTGCTGACTGTACAATCCGTACAGTCCGTACGGATGCTGACGTGGCATGTCTGTATGATGATGTGGCAGAGCTGAATTTGCAGAGTCGTACGATGCATGGAGTGTGCTGAGTTGGCAGTTTGAATGAATCATTTGATGACACATGGCATTATTTTGGCAAGTGGTTTGGTGCCACGTGGCCCAGTCGTGGGATACCACGTGGCAACCCTATTATTGGGTATTTTGGTTAAAAGTTATGGAGTTCACCGGACTCGACCCCGTGACCTCCACCTCTGTCCAAAGCTTTAAAAAAGTCCGACCAACCGATGCACCACAATATGTGTCTTGTTATATATATGGTTTATAATATATTTAAGTTTGATTTATGTGTGGTTTGGTGTGGGTTTCGAGATGGGGCTTAGCCCCAGCCCGCGGTTATGTTAACAATACCATATGTCATGTTCACAAGTTTTGCGCGCACATATTTCATTGGCGTCCAGCCCTCAGTTTCAGGTGCTAATATATATGACCTGACCTCTATACAAACACATGGGAATTGGTTTTTAAAATGGTTATACAACCATTCGACCGACACTTTGTAGTTTTTCATTGGTTCAAAACTCATCCCTTTTCGTATTTGCGCAAGGTCACATGGTGACCCTTGTGACCATGGCTTATGCAGTTTGGGGGCCTAATTTTTTACGTGCATGTGCTAGGTTTTAGCACGATTTGGAGCGCATAAGCTAGGTTGGCCACACAGAGGTGCGTTTTGGCGAACCAGAGACAACAAGCTTGAAGCAAGAAAATGGCAGGAGGCCTATCTTCTTCATTTTTTGGCCAAATGAGGTGCCGAAAAAGACCAGCTAGGGGTTTTTGGACGTTTTGAATCCATTGGCACCATTTTCAAATCCATTTGAAGACTTATTTTGCAGGTTTTTTCACCATTGAAGTTTCAGAGAGCTCTAGAGAGCTTGAAGCCCTCATTGTTTGAGGTCATGCTCAGATGAGCCCATGTTTATTTTCTATGATTGAATAATCATTTTTGGATAATTATTATGATTTGAACACTTTGGGATAGGTTTCAGATCCATTTGAGGACTTTTACAGGTGTTTTTTCCACAAGGAAGCTTAGGGAAGCTTAAGGCCACATGTAGAAGAGGTCATGCCTGGATGAGCCATGATCCGTTTTCAGAGTTTTATTAGTCATTTATGGGGTTTTTATGTATTATGAACCCAATGGTATATTCAATATTTCCATTGGAGTTGAGCAGTAGATTGTAAAAGAATATTTGACAAATTAATCCCAGAGAGCCAAGTCCATTGATGGAGGCTCAAGGAGATGTAGCCCAAAGAGGGGTGAACTCCTTTATCATCTTGTTATTATTGTGAGTTTGATGGTTTATTTTTTGCAAGTTATGTTGCTGTGTATTTATTTAAATCACATATTTAACCATTTAAAAGAACATTTCCTCACACATGAACATTTAAAAGAAGATGCATAAACTTGACACATAATTCATCTTGCATATTTTAACACATGGAGAAAGGTCCTATAAATTTGATTTTAGTGAAGTAGAGGGTAATTTCATAGCATAACAATTCAGACCATTATTTTCAGATCACGCACCAAGGAAAAGGGTGCCTTTCTTCAAGAGTCTAGAAGGAACATCTTCACGGGACTCCAAGGCATCCGAGAAGGTTTTCTATTGTACTAGGTTCACTTGTATATGTTTTTCGTGTTGTACTTTTTTCTTTGAGGCCTTCTATATACATCTACTCCAAACTCGTTTTCCCCATGGGGGTTTTTCCAGGGTCATGTTGACCAAAAATGTATGTGTCAATTTCATGCATGCTTAGAATTGTTAGATCAACATTTTAGAGTTGTAAAGATCTGAGGAGTGTTATGTGTTTGATTTTTATTGCATGTTCTAACATTGGAATGTAAAAACACTTGCAAGGTCACCTCAAATAACACCTAACCTATGAAAATTATCACTAGAAATTTACCTAATTGTTTGTTGTCCTAAATGGAAACAAAGGACATTTTTGGAAGTTCAAACTTAGAGATAAAATCTGGTCAAAGATAGATCATATTTATCACCCTAATAGTACATCGGTTCTCTTCACCTTGAAGGGCGTTGCACCTATGAAATAGTTTATTGTTGAATATGCCCAGGTCGTCACCATTGGTAGTCTTCGAAGGATATAAGCGAAGTTGTCCATCATCTAGTTCCTCTATCGCAAGAGGGATTCCTCAAGAAATATCTTGAAAGTATCTATTTCTTTATCATATCTCTTTTCTTCTGCCATAGGAGGTTGCTTGGGATGGTGAGATAAGTTTTCCTCAAGCAAAACTAGCTCAAGATCCAACTCTCTATACCCTGGCCTCGTCAGGGACCTTCTCTAAGAAACGATAAGGAGCATACTTCTCTGATACCACTGATCTAGATTATGCTGAGAACGGAATAAGACAAAAGCAAAAATATAGAAGAGAGCACAAAAATACAGTGAAACCCAACTTCTATTAATGAATAAGAGAGAAAAACAATGTAGAACAAAAATTGGCATAATGGGGTAGCTTATCTCTGAAAAGAAAGAGATGTTGGCTATGCTTCATTCACAAGAAGATTTACATCACACTCCATTGCATACTTAAAGTGCCTCCTTCACCTCAATTATATATGAGAGAGTGAGAGGAGAACAATTCCCATGATGCATGTGGGATAAATTAATCTAAGTTTATAAAATGTCATAGGCATGTAAAACACTAGGACTTCCCAGGCTGTCACCTATCCCAGTACTACTCTAGCCCAGGTGTGCTTAACTGCAAATTTCTAATGGGATCTGGTGCATTAATAATATGGTGTAGACATAAGAGAATTACATGATTTTTGTAATTAACACATGAAGATGCTATTACATTCCATTCCCCATCAAAAGGGTGAGTATCATGGTTTAACAAAACCATATGCTCAAAATGTGGATTCAGTGGAAAAGGTGGTTGGACACCGAGATCCACCTAGATCAAAGGAGGCGTTGTGTGGAGAAGGTTAATTATTTGTTAATGTCACCTATATACCCACATGGAGAAAATTGGTTCTTCGATGTTGTCTGATGTCTACCTATGTGGAGAAAATTGTTTTTTCACTACTGTCCATTGTCTACCTGCATGGAGAAAATTGGTTCTTCGTTGTTATTCGATGTCTATCTAGATGTAAAAGATTGGTTTGTTTTAGTTACCTGTCTCCATCAACATTAGTTGTTGTGTGGAGCAACCTGTGTGTGGGGGTTTCTACATGGACCGAATTGATTTCAATCCTTAGATGCATTGTTATTTGGTGAGATTGAAGTGTGGATTTGTGTGGAGGAGTCTCCTTGTGAAGGAGTAAATACATAAGCTACCAAATCTATAAAGGAAGTCATTGTTGATAGAGAAGAAGAAGGAATTTTTTAGTGGAGGAGAGAGAAGCCAGTGATTTTCCAGGAAGGTAATTTTTATATGCAAACATTTTGTTGATTGATTTGAATTTGCAAGCATAATAATGGAAAATTCTTTGGATGTTTTATGTATAAATGAATCAAATAAGCTAGATGGTTCCAATTATGTGAATTGGAAATTCAAGATTCAAACCTTGATGGAAGCATCAAATGTTTGGCCCATTGTATATGTATAAGAAGCCAAACCTAAAGCCTCCACAAACACACAATATTGGGATAGAAGAGAGAGAAAAGAAAAAGTCCTTCTAAGAATGTATGTGAAGGAAATTATTATTGTGCATATAAGAGACAACAAGACATCCAAGGATATATGGGATACCCTTAAAGTTTTGTATGAAAAAACAAATACAAATCTAGTTTTGTTATCAAAAAGTAAATTTATTTCCATTAAGAAGGAGGAGAATAAAAATGTTAATAACTTTGTTTTTAGAATTAAAGAATTGAAAGAAAAACTAGGTGATATTGGTGAAAATATCTCAAGCATATATCTTTTAATAGTAACCTTGAATGGAATGTTAGAAGAATATCTGATGTTTATTACAGGTCTTGCAGCTCACGAAAAATCTCTTTCATTTGAAGAACTAACAGGTATTCTTCTGCAAGAAGAAGAATGAAGAAAAAATCTTAGTTGCAGACCTCATAATTCATATTTGGAATTGATGGAAAATGGGAAACAACCATACATAGGAAATCCATGGGAAATAAATAAGGGATGTAAGCCACCACATGTTAAACCACATCAAGGTATGAGACCACCAAATATTGATGCTAATATTAAGAGAAATGATGCATGTTTTTATTGTGGAAAGTCTGGACATTATTCTAGAGATTATTTGAAAAAAGAGTTTGATGAGTCCAAACATATAAATAGAAGGCATACTGGTCATTTTTTTGATAGAGGAGAACTAGGGAGTGATGATTTCCAAAATATTACATTATTTATTTCAGATATTTCCTTGTGAGCATAAACAAATGACTCAAATTCTTGGTTTATTGACTCATGTGCCTCCATTCACATGTCATGTAATAAGGACTGGTTTGAAAATTATCATGAAACAAATAATGGTGCTAACATCTATCTAGGGGATTATATATCCCATCAAATCAAAGGGTGTGGTCATATATGTGACCTTGTCAAATGGTAGTGTTAAGAAAATTCAAAAAGTAAAGAATGTGCCTAGTATACAAAAGAACTTAATCTCATTTTCCACCACAGAAGATCAAGATTTGAAGGTTGAGTTTGTTAAGTCACATTGTGTTGTGAAAGATATATAGTATCATTATAACATTATTGCAACATGAGTCAAATTTGGAGAACTATACAAGATTGATGTGAGAAGGAAGGGTCATCAAGCATTGGCATCTACAACAATGTCAACAAAAGTGTTATAGCATCAAAGGTACAATCATATGAATTATATTAATTTTTTACTACTTCAAAAAAGATGAATGGTGGAGGGAATTCCATTTAACATACTGCATATGAACTTTGTGCACTAGGTAAGTAGCATAGGGAAGAATATCCTACTTACAAAGATAAAAGAAAAAGAGATATTGTTGAACTTGTGCGTACAAATGTGTGTGGTCCGATGCAAACAAAGTCCCTTAGTGGAGCATATTATTTTCTGATCTTTATTGATGATAACACTAAATATACATGGGTTATTTTATGAGGAACAAAAGCAATTTTTTTGAGTATTTTAAATAATTTAAAAACCTCATTGAAAAACAAACAGGAAGTTTCATAAAAATTCCCCAATCCGATAAGGGAGGAGAATATACATCTAGGGATTTCTTTAAATATTGCAAAGGAAATGGAATACAACAACAATACATAGTGCCACATACTCTTGAGTAGAATGGAGTATCCAAGAGGAAGAACAAAACTTTGGTTGAGTGTGATCGGAGCATGATAAAAAGTAAAAATCTTACTAACGGATTTTGGGTTGAAGCAATCAATATTGTTGTTTATTTGAAAAATAGAAGTCCAACTAAAAGTTTAGACCGTAAAAATCCTTTTGAATCTTTTTATGTCTATAAATTAGTAGTAATTCATGTGAGAGTATTTGGATGCAAATCATTTTCTCATGTTCCTAAAATAGATAGGAGAAATCTTGATGTTAAAGCAATCAAGTGATTTTTTATTGATTATTGTTATGATCAGAAAGAATATAAGATTTTTTATCTCAACACACATAAAGTTTTTGCAAGTAGAGATGTATAATTTCATGAGCATGCAGATGAAGTTCATAAGGTGGATAGTTATAATGCATGGCATATTCCTTATGACTATAATGAAAATGTGAAAGAAGTAGATCTTGAAAACGAACATGAACATGATGTATATTTAAACAACATGGACACTTCAAGTGGCTAAAGCACACCAAAAGGAGGATAAGATTCACCATAGATGAAAATAAGAGATGAAGGAACTCCACAAAGGAGTGTAGTACCAAGGATATCAACACGACAAACTCATAGAATTGTAAGGTATAAATATTATGCATTGATGACTAAAGTAATGAATCTTGTAGAACCTTTGAATTTTGAACAAGCTAAAGAGCATAAGCAATGGACGAATACCGTGAAATATGAGTATGATTCCATAATGAAGAATGAAACATGGGAATTAAAAAAAAATCCTGAAAATAAATTTCCAATAGGATCCAAATGGTTGTTCAAATCCAAATTTAATGTTGATGGTAGTATATATAAATATAAAGCTAGATTTATTGCAAAAGGTTATTCACATAAATAGGGAATTGATTATAAAGACACTTTTAGCTAAGTTGAACACCATTAGATTATTGATTGCAATAGATACAAAACATAATTGGAAACTAGATTAGTTGGATGTTAATTCTGCTTTTTTGAATGGGAAATTAAAGGAAGAAGTTTATAGTGTTCAACGAGAAGGGTTTGTAAAGAATGGTCAAGAGCATCTTGTTTGTAGGTTAAAGAAAGATTAATATGGACTAAAATAGGCATAAATATCTTGGTATGTAAATATTTCAATACCTTCTTCTTTTAGAAAGGTTTTATGAAAAGTAAGAGTGGTCCTAATAGGTATATCAAGATCGATCAAATGGGGAATATTTCTTTGATTTTCTTATATGTTGATGATCTTATTATAACATGCAATGTATATAATTTGATTAAAGAAATCAAAAGACAATTGTCATAGGTATTTGAGATGAAATATCTTGGAGATTTGCATTAATGTTTAGACCTTGAAGTCTAGAAAAAATCTGGTAAGAAACTGATCACACAAAGTAAATATACAAGGGAGTTACTTAAAAGGTCTAATATGAATGAATGTAAGGAAATGTGTATTCCTTTAGAACAAAATTCTAAACTCTGTAGGGATGATGATGCAAGAGATATGGATGGTACTCTGTATCCACAGCTGGTGGGATCTCACCACCACCAGGCCATATATAGCATATTAAATCAACATCCTTATTCAATTCATGGCCAAGCCCTATGAAAGTCACTAGAAAGAAACAAAGAGAGTCCTTTGATATCTGGAAGGGACTGTTAACTTTGGTATTAAATATACTCATGAGTTTGATGTTGATTTGATAGGTCATTTTGATTCTGATTGGGATGGAAATCTAGATTTGTAGGAGGTCAATCTCTATATGTGCTTAGGGTAGGATATGGAGTTGTTTCATGGAGGAGTAAGAAAATGAGTATAAAGCTTTATGCAATGCTACTTATGAAGCGGTATGGGTTAGGAGGATTCTTGAATATGTTGGAGAAAAGAAAGAAGTACCTACAACCATCAAGTGTGATAATCAAAGTTCTATCAAATTATCCAACAATCCAATGTGTCATATTGAGGCACATTACTATTTTGTGAGGGAAAAAAATTAGTCAAATGAAATTGATTTGGAATATTATAATATTAAGCCGGTTGAAAAGACTAAATTTAAAATTTGTAGAAACAAGTTAGGTGTTGTAGAAAACACATTTCTCTATTAAGGGGGAGTGTTAGGAATAATCTAGAAATGTATATTTAGAACTAAAATCTATTCGAGAGAGTCTAGGTTTAGTATATGATGCCTATAAGATCCTATTTGTGTGGAAGTGGTTGAATTGTCTGGTTTGCTATATATGTGTAAAGTATTTCCATGGAATGCAAATGCAAGTGTATGTGTCTCATCTATCTATGGTTAATTAATTGTTGTGTTAGTGTGTATGAGACACTTAGTCTCATTTATCTGTGTGAGATTAATTATTGTGTTACTATTTGATATTTGATATCTACTTTTGTGATTTTTAATAGTTGCAAATGTATGTTTATATATTTGAAAAATAGATATATAATGTATATCTTGAATGATTAATTATGCTGAAAGGCTTATACCTTTTGGAGATGGGCACAATTAATCACCTTTTAATTTAAAATTCTAATGTGATGGCTAACAATGTGAGCTCGGCGGTGACCTCAAAACCATGTAGTGGAGCTAGTGAACAAGAATTTACAAATGAGTTGGCGCACTCTCCTTACGCGGCCTTAAGATCTCCTACTAATGTTATAGTAAATTCAGCATTGGGGAGTTTAGAGTTGATAATTACAATTTATGCATGCAAAACTGGGTTCCCCTTCTCTACATTTTTGCTTGTGCTAGAAAAAGAGGGACTCGACCTGCTTAGTGTTTCTACTTTCCTCTCTGAACAGAGGGTTTGCCACACTCTGCACCTCCGGGTGAGATCTTCTCAAGTGGAATCCTCTAATGTGATATATTTTAATTTGATGTTAAATATAGTTAGTGTGAGTGTCTATGCCGCGGAGGAAAATGACTAATTATCATAGTGTTATGGTTCAGATGATTGGAACTGGAAGGAGTGAAATGGATACAAATTTGCAGAAGAAGCTTGTCACAATGCTATATGATAAAAGCTTGCGGTCCATTAGACATTACGAAGTCAAAGACCAAAGAGATACCAGGCCTCCTATCGTTGCAAAAGTGGCAAGCTACATTTAACAATCTTTCTTTCAATTCTAATACTCTGATTAAAAATGAAAATTCTGTAACTTCATTTTAGAGCCCTTTTGAGATTTCCACCATTCTCTTTCTCGGATCTACAAAGCACAGACAAACTCTACCCAGCTCAGTTTAAAAGACTGCACAGTGAAATTCTTTGTCGCTGAACTCTTATGACTTCCTGTAAAAGTAAAACTGAATCAAACAATTAAGACAACAATAAATTTCAATTGACTCTTATCTGCATAACAAGCTTGAGAAAGATAAGGATCAACTCATTTAATATTCGTCCTGCTAACACTCTTGTTTGCCATGTTTGACAGACTTTCGGCTACAGATAGAGTTTTGTTTAAGAGTGAAGCTCACTACTTGTAATTAATATTTCCAACACTCCCCCTTAATTATAAGTAGGTGAGTTTATAAAATACAAAATTTACATCAAAAATTTGAATTGTCATGAAGTGTCAAATATTGACTAAGAGCCCAATTTTTGAAATGCATCTCTTGCTAAAGATTTTGTAAATATATTTGGGACTTGTTATTTTGACCTACAAAATTCTAAACAAATTTCTTTGTTATTCACTAATTCTCTGATACAATGATACCTTGTAGCAATGTGCTTGGTTTTCTTGTCAAACACATGATTCTTTGACAACATGATGGCGGAGTTGTTGTCACAAAATACTATAGTTGGTTCCTGTTATTCCTGCAACAAATATTTTAACATTCTTCTCATCCAAACTACTTGACAAGTTGCACTTATAGCTGCGATGTACTCAACTTCAGCTGATGAAAGAGTCACAATGGCTTGCTTCCTTCATGCCCATGACACTATACCTATTCCAAAATGAAATGTGTACCCAGAGGTACTTTCCCTGCCATCTATGTTGCCTCCAAAATCAGAGGTACTTTCCCTGTCATCTATGTTTCCTCCAAAATCAGTGTCAGTGTATACAATAAGTCTAAAATCTTCTAAAGTAGAATACAAAATGCCAAAATCTTTTGTTCCATTCACATATCTCAAAAAATTATTTTTATTGCCTCCTAATGTGATACTTTTGGAATTTCCATGAACCTTGAAATGAGGCTCAGTCCATACATAATATCAGGCCTTGTTGTTTTCAAATACACGAGGATTCATGAAAACCTTTTAAACAGTGTGGGATCAACCTTAGACCCTTCATCTTTCTTTCTTAACTTCAATCATGTTATGAAAGGTGTTGGGATACTTTGGAAGTTATTATGTTGAATATTTTCAAGATTTCATGCACATACTTAGATTGTGAAATAAATATACTAGATTTGGATAGGTGAACTTCAATACCCAAAAAAAATTTCATAAGCCCAAATCAGTCATTTCAAATTCATCCTTCATGACTTCTATGCCAAAATCACCTGTAAAAAGAAAATCATCTACATAAAAGAAAAAAATTAACATGTTACCTGTTGATTTGCTTTGATGTACAGAGTTGGCTCACATTTACTTCTTTTAAATCCATTTTGTGTGAGATAGGAATCTATGCGACTATACCAATCTTTGAGAGATTTCTTTAACCCATATAGTTCCTTCTTCAACATGTATACTTTGTTTTCTTGTCGTGGAACCTCATAGCCTTGTGGTTGTTCCACATATACGTCTTCTTCTAAATTTCCATCCAAAAATGTTGACTTTACATCCATTTGATAAACATGCCACTTGTTTTGTGCAACAATGAAAAAACAGTTATGACTGTGTTCATGCGTGCAACTGATGCAAATGTTTCACTGAAATCAATTCCAGGTTGTTGTGTAAAACCCATTGCAAATAATCTTGCCTTGTGCTTCTGCACATTTCCTTCTGCATCTTGCTTGGTCTTATAAATCCATTTGACACTTATCACATCCTTGTCTTCAGGTACATCTACCAATTTCCATGTCTGATCATTCTCTATGCATCTAATTTCTTCATCCATGGCTTGTTCATCTACATCATCCTTAACAACTTCTTCAAAGGTTAATGGATCATCTATTTTTGAAAACAAAGAAAAAAATGAAAATGAATTTGTTGTGTCAACATTATAGATGTTACGCAGACTTCTTGTCTTTCTTGGTAAAAAACTTGCCAATGTTATATCTGGAGATGTAGAACTGCTTGGACTGTTTGATGGAGTTTCTTGCATTGTAAGTGTGTATTGTGCACTTGCGAATCTCACTAGAGTAGTTTGAACTGGGATTTGTGTCCTAGTTCCAGGAACTACGCTCTCACTTGTACTTTGTGTTTGAACCACTTCTTCTTCCATTTCATCATGCACCATAACATCAATAATTTTGACTGTCCTTTATATGCTTCCATCCCATGCTTCATTCTCCACAAATTGAACATCGCGATTGATTATGAATTTTCTTTCAATAGGATCATACAACTTGTATGCTTTTGTATCTTTAGAATATCCAACAAATATACATTTATATCATTTTTTATCTAACTACTTTCTCAGCTCATTTAGAACATATGTGTATGCAACACAACCAAAAACTTTTAAGTGTGCAACATTATGCTTCATTCATGTTCAGGATTCTTGAGGAACTTTGTTTTTCACACTCTTTATCGGGCATGTGTTCATGATGTATACTGTAGTTGTTATTGTTTCAGCCCAATACTCATTTAACAAGTGTTTGGTTTCCAACATATTGTGTGTCATTTCCATGATGGTTCGATTCTTCCTCTCTGCGAAACCATTCTATTGTGGTGTATACCGCACAGTGAATTGGTTGTAAATTCCATGAACTTTACCAAAGTTCTGAAATTTTATTGAAACATATTCTCCTCCTCTGACAATTCTTAGAACCTTGATGTAATAATTACATTACTTCTCCACAAGTGATTTGAACTGCTGAAAACAACCCAATGCCTTAGATTTATGTTTTAAGAAATAAATCCATGATTTTCTTGAGAAATCATAAATGAATGTAAGAAAATATGTACTCCCTCCTATAGATGGTGTTTACATTGGTCCACAAATATCTGAATGTACAATATCTAGTGGAGCTTTTTCTCTGTATGACTTTCCAACTCGAAATCATTCTCTATGTTGTTTTCCAAAGATGTATCCTTCACATATTATTTCTGGTTTTTCTATTAATGGAAAACCTTTCACCATATCCTTTGTATCTAGTAGCTTCACACCTCCTAAGTTTAAATGTCCAATTCTGAAATTCCATAGCTAGGAATCATCCTGCACTTCAGATTGGAATGCTTCTTGCATCTCTGTGCTACTGTCTTGTTTTTCCTTAAAATTGTGTGCTCTAACTTTTCCTTCCTTGGAATTGCTCGTACTTACTTCTTCGCTTTCTTCTTTGAATGCATTTTTTGACTACATATATTTTGTGTCATAGAAATATTGCACTGCATTTTTCTTTATGGTTGGCTTCAATGTCAATGGAAACATTATGTTGCTTGTCATATGAATTGTTGCAATACATTGATTACATGGACATATGTCCATAATCACACAGTTATTATCTTCCATGTAGATTATGTATTATTTCTGTAACAACTATCCTGCGCTCATCAAATTATGTTTTAGGCCAGAAACATAATATACATCATGCATACATTTTTTCTCTCCTTGTTTAGTGAAAATGTTAATAATATCTATACCTAAGACAATGACTTGGATATATGTTCCAAGTGTAACTTTAGTTTGGAATAACTTATCCAAACTAGAAAACAATTCTAAATTTCATGTCATGTGATTACTACAACCTGAATCTAGATACCATATGTCAGAAGGACTTTCTTGAGCAACATTGCATTCAATTGGTGATACTATAGGCATTGCTTCATCATGCGCCATAAACATAGGACTCGAGGGAGTATTTGTTTTGTTTTACTGATCTTTTCCTTTCTTGTTCTGATGATATTGTCTATTTCTACATTCATATGCATAATGTCCATACTTTTGATAGTAATAGCACTAAATCTTTGATTTATCAAATCTCTGATTACTCGATTGACTATTATTTGGATTTTTTCCTCTTCCACCAGTATTTGCATGACTTCTATTGTGTTCACCTCTATCATAACTCCTTCCTCTTCCTCTAGAGTTAGATATCCCCCTTCCTCTTCCACAGTTTATAGATGACTATGCGGAAAACGCATTTCCTAATGAAATATTTGACCTATTTAATCTGTGTTCATGATTAATGAGGGAGGTTTGCAGCTCATCTAGACTAAACTAACTCAGGTCTTTGCTCTCTTCTAGGGTCACAACAAGAGTATAAAATTTAGGAGGAAGACTCCTAAGTACCTTCTCGACAAACTTCCCATCCTCTATAGTTTCTCCATGAGACCTAATCTGATTTATCAGGCCGATAACATGGATGTAAAATGAATCTACTAAATATGTGTCTTTCATTGACGAAGTTTGAAAATCTCTTCTAATAATTTGTAGTTTTAAAGTTTTGACTTTATCCATAACTTGATAAGAAGTTTTTAATATGTCTCATGCTTCATTTGCTTGTTTTTTTTATGCAACTCTTGGTAGTATGCTCTCATGCATGGCTTGATGTATGTAAAACATTGTATTTCCATCTTTCTTCCTTTGATCTTTCAAAGAATCATTCTCACCTTGTGTGAGGGAATTGTATGATTCCTGATCTATTGGTTCCACATATCCATTCTCGACTATCTCCCATACATATTGACCTCGAAATAGTGCCTTCATGGTCAAGGACCATAACTTATAATTTTCTCCTATAAAAGTGGGAGGTTGCATATTTGAAGTAGAAGCCATGGTTTCACCTTATGACAGAGTTGTTGCTCTTGAAACTTACTTTGATAAACCTGCTCTGATATCAGATTTCAGATCTACAACGCACATACAAAATATGTGCAACATAGTTTAAAATATCGCACAATGAAATTCTTCGTCTCTGAACTCTCACGACTTACCACGTAGTTCACATACTGCTCAATACACTGCGTTGTGATAAAACACTTAATAAAACAATTTCTTGAACTTGTGCTACTCTTAGCGCATAAACTATGAACTTAAGCTTAAGCATAAACAAAGAGAAAAAATGTTTAGAATATTTGAACACTACAGAACTCAGAGATACATCAACACACAAATAACTAAATATATTATGAAATTCGATGTTGCATGCTAATACATAATACAAAACTATTTAGAGCTTCGGCTCCAACAACTTCTACAAACTTACAAACACAGAGCTTGTGCTCTATGACTTCTTCGAATATTACAAAGTTGTTGTTGCTTGCTAACTATCGACTCTTCTCTCTGTTATGTTCTCTATCTATCAACTACTTACAGACTCAGACATAAATGGATGAAGACTGAGACTTCTTGTATAAGTCAAACTGACTCAAACAATTAAGACGACAATAAATTTCGATTGACTCTTATCTGCATAACACAACTCGAGAAAGATAAAGATCGACTCATTTAATATTTCTCCTGCTAATACTCTTTCTTGTCTGACAGACTAATGTATCTCCTTTCCATGACATACAGAGTCTGTGTAAGCATGAAGCTCACGACTTGTAGTTAATATTTCCAACACTCTTCCCTTTCTCTTTCACGACACGACACGACACAAGATGAGGAGTTTGGTGTCTTTACAAGTTGGGTATATGAACGTTATGTTTGGCTTCTTATTTGTCTATTTTCCTTTCTTTATAATCATATATGAAAATGATAAAAATGATAAAATTATGTTGTTTCATTTTACAATAATATGTGGAATTATATATATATATATAA